>OZ023210.1:6288237-6403237 GCA_963995525.1 Escarpia spicata
GCTTTGTCCACTATTGTTCTCGCTTTTCGTCGTGTTTATCGGGCATTTAAGATTGAGATTAGGAAGTGCTACATTGATGTCTTTGCAACGTAGCGTAAATACAAGGTGATCATGTAGCGCGAAACCTTTCTGGTCAATTCTTCAAGTTTTCCTCACGTCTTTGACACGTTCTTGTCCATGCTTTGTCCTAAGATTACTGAACATTCTCCAGGATAGTTCGTTTTCAAATCATCAGAAAGTTTCATTTTTCATTTTCAAGATGTATTTAATTTACCTGGTAGAGGCTTCGAGACAGAAACGAGGGCAATTACGAACTGCCTCACGTGTACGATGACGTCATTCAGCGTCATCGGTACTGATGAAGTCGACGTGATACGTTGACGAAAGCCTCTACCAGGCAACTAATTTCATCCTGGATATGAAAAATGAAAGTTTCTGTTTTGAAAACGAACTATCCTGAAGCATGTTCAATAACTCATCTTCAGACCTTGTTTTTCACTATCATCATGTAGCTCCTCTGCACATTTTTTGGTAGTTTTTGCGATGTAGTAGCGCATATGAGAATGTCATCCGCGAGGCGAAGATGACTGAGATATTCTCCTTCTATCGTCAAGCCTCTGGTTTCCAATGTCAGTCTTCGGTATATGCTTTTGAGTGTTGCAGTAAACAGCTTGGGTGAAATGGTGGCACCCTGCCGTACTCTACTCTAGATGTTAATCTTATTGCTTTCTTTGTGTAGGTGGACTGTCATGGAGCTGTTGGTGTAGATGCCTTTCAGGAGTTCGATATACACTATGCCCGAGTTTGCACCGAGTCGAAAGCCTTCTCGTATTCGACGAACGAGATTTGGGCCCCCCTAGATTACTCTCTCCGGATCCGACCTAGGGCCCACGAAAATGCCGGGTGCCTATTGCCCAGTATTATCTTATTCCGCCGCTATATATATATATATTTTTTTCTTTTCTATATATATATATGTGTGTATATATATATATATATGTATATATATATATATATGTATATGTATATATATATATATATATAGATATACCCTCCACATAATATACTAATTTGCCATTTGTATCAACACTTTGCGCACACAAGTCAATCGTTCATATGGCGCCGCCTGACGAGTGCAAATGTTATTAATACTAATTGACGCTGTGGTGTATTACATCAGGTCCTGGCTTTGTGGCAGGTGGTGTCTTGATAATCATTAGGCCAATTAATTTGATCAAACTGCCAATTTCACTTATTAATTTTACTTGCTTACTTTGTCTCTTAACCGATTTGGTCGTCGATGGGACATAAGCGACGATGTAGTTGCGATATTTCGCCATTCTTGTCTGTCATTGGCTATGGTGAAGAGCTCTGACACGGACAAGGTCGTTCACTCCTTAACATATTGATCCCTCCACTGTGCACTGAATAATTGTTTTTGGATGTTTACTGTTCTTATATGAATCTAGTTGAGTGACCCGACTTTGCACTAAAATACATGTTAAATCCGCTTTTACAATTTACCAAATCCTGTACACTGGAGTGTGACACAAACACCAATCATTTGCACTGAAAACGGACCTGCACTTTGTACTAAAACTTTATTATTTTTGACATAATTCTGAACACTGACAATTTATCCAGCTCCAAATCTTCAACATTTAAATAACTCAATAATAAATTTGTAGACAAACTGGTACATGCGAGCAAATAATTGTAACACGAAATCGTGGAAATGGAGATAAATTGTGGTGCGAAGAGATCATGAGACGGCTATATGTTAGGAGCATCGTGGGGAAAGTGCTTGGTGCAAGGCTGAGATGAAATGTTGTGCAGCTATTGGCCAATCTGTGCAAGAGTATTAATGGACGCAGATTAAACTCTTCAGCTGACTTCAACACTAGACAATGATGATGATGATTTTGAATAATGAAAGCATCTTTGTTTCGCAAAGGACAAACAGTAGGCCTACATTATTCGGGGTGAAGAAGGGAACGCGACGAATATGGCATTGAAGTGCCACTTTTAAAATGAGCGCAAACCAATATTCTAATAATGTTACGATACAGTGAGATGGATGCCACCGAACAAAAGGGTGATACATACATGTAAAACATGTAGCAGATCAGATAACACAATTAGAGACAGGAGTCGTGTTGTTGATTTTTCAGCGCAGAACAATATTGAATTAAAGTAACTAAAAAAAACAATATCGTGAGTTGATGTTAACTTATATCCTGCTACATATTGCTATATCCAGCAATCAAAAACATACTGGTTATCGTCATAACATCTTCCGACAGCTCCTGCAACCAAACTTGTGCCAAATGCCGTGCTCTGCACTCCTTTGGATGATCTCTAACACCTCTCTTATCTCTAAAATAAATCTTACAGGTTTTGTCCAGTGCAGTTATATTCGTGAGTGGCTAATGTCCTACACTTGATTTAAATAATTTCATAAACCAAACAGCCACGCTTACGACGTTCGACAAGTCTGTAAATTTGTTTACATCAGCAGAAGTTGATGACCTACTTACCACGTGCTACAGAGACAGTCCAGCTAACTTTGTGCACAGCTTTGACCACCGACTATATATATATACAGCCTAGGTCGCCAAGTCCAAAACACCTACAGCATTAAGTATTGTTGGGTAGTAACGTTAGACGTTTGGCCACGAACACTGATCGCACTGGTCACAAAAAGGCAATCGTTCATGCGGCGCCGCCTGACGAGTGCAAATGTTAGTAATGCACACTGGCATTATTGTGCACATATCAGACGTTGACCATATGACAGTGTCTTGGTATTCATCACGTTAGATAAATCTGACTAGGCTGCCCATTTTATTGCACTTATGTGCAATTACCTGAGTGATCGGGTTTGCACAGGGAAAATATACTTATTGATGGTATTGCTACAGTTTCGAAAACATTATGTAATTATGTTAAACTCTTCAATATGCAAATCTCAGATCTTAAGACTGCAATAACGTGAAACTATTTAAATGTTGTGGTACATTATCGTTACGAGGACAGACATACACATATAAACAGACAAGCAGACAGACAGACAACTGACAACCAGACTCAGTTTAATACTACAAATAGTCTAATGCACATAGTATCTAAAGGCCTATATAAAAGTTTGCCAAAGTATATATATAAATACGCTAACTGTTTGGGCAATGTGGCAGTATCTCCTCTCATGTACTAACGTTTACATGCCCTTTTATATCCAATCGCGCAATCGCTTCCATGGGTCATTGCCCTCTGATCTACCAAATGACAATGCATAACAAATCAAAGACATATATTTAGAGTGATTATTTATGTGTTTGTGACATGCTTTTGTACCTGACTGAGAGACATCACTGTGTGATTATATTCGCTTCACCGCCGTCGTAATTTGCGAAAGTAATTTGCGGTTTTGTACATCTGGAGAAAACATGTTAACTAGGGCCAATCACCCGAGATCTGTCTTCTGTTCATGCATTCAGGCCAGAGTTCAGTCCACCTAACATCATGAATTTTCATCTGTAACAGAAATTACCGTCATTTGGTTGGCAATATGCACGACATCTTGAGTGCCACACACCATATTTGTATGAGTTAGTAAGTGGTGGGTTGACCTAAATACTAACTAATACTTTTGGTTGTACTTAGCGAACGTTCACAATAATGCAGCGTTACTAGTTGCTATGCCAAAGATACGGACGGATTATGCGCATAAATGACATATGTACAACAGAAAAGAAATTACTTTTGACGCATAACGTTTATCAAGGTATAGCTATGACGGGAGTGTAACCACCGCATTTGAAGAATACATTTCGAAACTCCTTTTGGACTAACAGTGAAGTTCGAGAAGTCGATATAGTAGCCGAAATTAAACAAGAGAAACGTGAATTGGTTCCACGTGTTAAATGTGGTGTAGCTTACAACGACGATCACTGAAATCTTTACAATATTGCGCCTCGTTGCCCACAGCTTCCGTTTGGGGAGCCACACGACTTCTTAGACATGACTATTTTGCAGAAGCAAGTGACGAAGACGATAATAGAAATGAAATGCAGACACATGAACATCACCACCCCATAGAGATCCTTCCAGAAGACACTAGGAAATATACCTAAGATGCGACAGCGACTTTCACTAACACCAAACGTGGGTACAAGAAGACACATGATGACGATGGGCCCAGTTAACGATCCAACCAGGAGGTACACATTGTTCTTCGAAAACGCGTTGTGGTGGAATATAGGATGTGCAATGGCAAAATACCTTTCAACGGTTAACACGATCAGCGCGAACGAAGACGAACTCAATAACGCCCACTGTAGAAGGTCAATAAGCCACCGTCTACAGAAGAGAACTCCCGAGACCCCGGATAAATCTCTCACTGACCTTCTCGTTGTCTCGACATATTGACTAGAGACGATGCGATAAAGTCGATGCAACTCAGGATGTTAGTAAATGTCATGCGACAAAGCAATCTTTATGTTTGTAGTCACAATTCATCACGCGGTTCTGTGATCCGATCGATTCAGGCGTTTAAGATATGTTAAATGTCGTCTTCAAGACGCTGTCATTGCCAATCATGGCTTCTGGTGTGTGATGTTCCCGATCTCATTTGTATCAATACATGTTAATTACAGTGCTTCGGAATGTCTACGATGCTTGTACAGCGCATCGATCCGCTATGCGGGAATTAGCGCTAAAGAAATACCGTATTATTATTATATTATTAGTAGTACAATGCACGCAATACGCGTTAGTTCACTTTCCCATGTCACTACATGCGTGCGTGTATGCGTGCGTGCGTACAGGCGTAGGTGTGTGTTTGTTTGTGTTTGTTTGTGTTTGTTTGTGTTTGTTAGTGTGTGTGTGTGTGTGTGTGTGTGTGTGTGTGTGTGTGTGTGTGTGTGTGTGTGTGTGTGTGTGTGTGTGTGTGTGTGTGTGTGTGTGTGTGTGTGTGTGTGTTTGCCCGTGTGCCCGTGTGCCCGTGTGCCCGTGTGCCCGTGTGCCCGTGTGCCCGCGTGCCCGTGTCTGTGCGTCTGTGTGTACATATAATGTATGCGTATGTGTGCGTGCGTGCACATGCACGTGGGTGCATATACTTGGCTGTGGTATGTGCGTGCGTGCGTGCGTGCGTGTGTGAGAACTTGTAGTGTTGCACAAATTTGACTAAATATAATGGGCGATAATTATTATATGAATATCTTATGGAAGAGTTTGTCCAGATTTATTGTTAAAACGTCTTTTTTAAATATTGGAATAACATTAGCAACTTTGAGTTTCCTTGGTTTATTAGAATCGCTAATGATTTGACAATAACCGGTTCAATTATATATTTTTATTTTGGAAGTTATACCATCAAAGTGGGAAGATTTTGTATAACTTTCTCTACAGTATCTTCAACTACATTTTTAAAAGTAAAAGTAGAATGTATTTGTTTTATTTAGGAAAGAACTGTATGTACGACGAAATTAGAAAGCACCAGTATACTTGTTCAACCGGTTTCTGCCGAACGGAAATAAAATATATGCTGTTTTTAGATAAATCTAAAGAAAGGTCTTGCGTATGGAATTGATATTCTTAATCAGTGCCAGTTATATATTTAAATAGCGTTGACTAAACATGTTAGAACATTTGTTTTTAATGAAATACTTATATACAAATTTACGAAAAGAGAAACATATATTTCGCGGAACACGGTTACCACTTATTTTTGTTGGACATCCTTCATTACATTATAGATCCAGCAAAATGTCAAAAGTCAATATAAAGTGATAAGTAGAATAAAGCGTTCCGAAGTACACACGCATGTGCAAAAGACAATTCCCCGCTGTATACGTACGAACGTTTGTTATGACGAAAGCTCTATTTCGGATTTCGGCGCGCGTGCATTTCGATTTACGTTACGAAACATTTATTGACCCTCTAACAGGTGAGAAACTTTGACGTATATGGGGTATTTTGAGAACAATATCCATGAAAGTTTGGCGTCCAACGTACAAGCCATCTGGGAGGAAAACTTTAACATACACAATCATACAAACATACTTTAGTTCGATTGTAGTAAGATAATTATTACTATTGTATTTTATTGGAATGATTCGACGCAAAAAGAAGGTTACATTGCTATATATAAATGTACATGGATAGTATGATCGTTATTGTTGCTGTTGCAAAGGCCTGTCAAATTAATATTTGTGTTTCGTTTCACATTCTTTCAAAAGTTACGGTAGGCAGATAAGGCAGATTTTCGATCTTGTTATAATAATAAAAAATATAAGATAAGGCAATCAATCAGTTTGTCCTTGTAAAATATGTAAATACGTAGATGAAAACATTATATTAAAACAAATATGCAAAGCTAATATCCACTGATATTGCCATTTCGACGTATAGTATGAAGTGAGCGAATATCGTATCGTGCGTCGCTCGCTGCTGGCAGCACTCCGCAGTGCCCACCGTAAGACCCCGGTTCGGCGAAACTTCGACATCCGATCGCCGATGTCTCGCGCAGTTCGTGTTAACTGGACGGCAGAGGCGCGAGACTAAGCTATTCCCCTGGGAACTATGCTGCTTATTATTATTATTATTATTATTATCACATGCCTATAATAGCAATATTGCTTATGGCAATTCCTACATTATGTTAAGTGTTAGTTAAGCGGTTCCACTGTACTACCATTATTTAGGCATAATATAATATTCGGAAACTTCGATCTTCTGCCGTGTGGGAGCACGTCACTATAGGTTTATGCCGCCCACTCAAGTAGGTATCTCATGTTTGCTCGCACTGTCGCCGGTTGTCCTCTCAAAATGCGTATACCTTGTATAACCCTTCCTTTCCATCTTAGTATTGGTCTTCCTCGTCTCCTATATTCGTAATATCATTTTTAATATTTCAAATTCACGTTTTAAAATATCAATTTCAGGTGCAAATTAAACAGTCACTTGCTGTTCAGTGAGAGCGGTCCTGTGAAACTGCCATGAAGACAAGGCAGCAATGACACAGTGATAAACTGCAATATCACACACTGTATTAGTAATTCCGATTTTCGTAGCTTTCATGGGTTCCTTTCCAAGATGGCTGCCGCTGCTTAACGTGGCGTGTTTCTCGTGGGAGAGATCTACTTTTGAACTATGCCTACAACACGTAAGTCGCTGACCTGACAAAGAAACTGAACATTGCGAGGACCGAATTGCTACCCTGGAAAGAAAGATATCTGATTTGGAGTTTCATTGTGATAATGTTGAACAGTATTCGTGAAGAGGGAATCTAAGGTTAATATAAGTAATTACAAATATGGCATTTAAACGGAAGCTATAATACTATGTGGCGCGGAGAAAAGATGCTCAACACGATTTTTGTCAATGAAGAGCTCATCCAGTGCCTTGCCTCACAGGCCAGATCTCAGGCTGATATCGACGACTTTAATTGATACACGTAAATGGTATGTGGCTTTGAAAAGCCTGAAACTTGCATTGCCAAATTGTGATTTCTTTAAGTTGTCTATTGTCTTAAATACAATTCATTCTGTAATGATATCTTATTGATTAATGTAGGTAATTATAAATAAGGCATTTAAACGGAAGTTATAGAACTGTGTGGCGCTGAGAACAAATGCTATAATCAGCAGTTATACATATAAATAATGTGGCACAACACCGTTAAAATAAAATGTACATTATGTTTTCCCTAAAAGGGCCATCTTGTATTCACGATAGTAACCAATTTTTTTTTATTTGATCTCATACAAAACCACAAGAAGTCTGTCTCAGCTTATGCACATATTTACATACATACACCACACCATATCATTAAAGGGAATAAAAATAAGGCATTAGCTAAAATCCTTTTTCCATGTGTACACAAAGTTTAACATTGTATGTAACAGTTGACTACATTTAAAAAAATACAGAAAAATACATTTGTAGCATAAATTCGATTTTAAATCCGTCTGTGAAGCGATTCCCGCGGAAAATTAAATTTTAATGAGCTAGGCGATCACGTGTTATCGTGACGTCACTTATGACACACACTCGCATCAGGCCGACCCTTTCCATGCATTCAGAGCACTTTACAGGTATAGTTTTATGGTCGAAACGAGTGTCAGAATGAGTTATTGTGCAATATTCCGACATAATACAAACACTAGTCATCATAGAGGAACTAGCAGTTATCTTACGGTTCCACATGAATCCAATTTTATTCAAAACAATGAATGCGAATGGGCCTACCAGTCGACTAGGATTCACCAAGCTTGGCTTGAGCTCGTTTTCATAATAATTATGTCGAATGCAACCAACGGGAGATAATCTATACCAATAAACATACATAGCAAACATATATTGTATCCAGCTACAGAAAGTAACGTGTATAATCTCATAATATCACGAGAATATCGATATATGAAGGAGTTGTACAATTTATCATAACAACTTAAATCAGTCAGTGAATTTCCGCTGGCGGAGCTAGCTCAGTTGGTAGGCGCTTTGGTTTCTTGTAATTTATTTTACAATCGGGCGACACCTGTTCAATCCTGACACCATGCAAACCATTGATTTTCTTTACACTTTTTTTATGTTTTCACGAAGTAATATAAACCAAATCATTTTGTATACTTTAAATAATGAAAATATGGTCATTATATATAACGATGTTTCTAAATTTAATTTATCCAGACATATATAATTACAATATAATACCGTACAATATATGTACAGTTAATAAATTATATATCCATTACATTATAATTGTTTGGATAAATAAAATAACATTACATAATGACCATATTTTCATTTTTTTGGCGAATAAATAATTACTACAAAAATAACAAATTATTTACAAAAGTGTAAAGAAAATCAATGGTTTGCATGGTGTTAGGATTGAACCGGAGTCGCCCGATTATAAAATAAGTAACAATAAACCAACGCGTCTACCAATTGAGCTAGCAGCACCATCGGAAACTCACTGACTGATTTAAGTTGTTATGATAAATTGCACAACTCCTTCATATATCGATATTCTAGTGATATTATGAGATTATGCACGTTACTTTCTGTAGCTGGATACAATATATGTTTGCTATGTATCTTTATTAGTGTAGATTATCTCCCGTTGGTTGCATTCAATATAATTATTCTGAAAACGAGACCAAGCTCGGCGAAACCTAGTCGACTTGTAGGCCCATTCGCATTCATTCTTTTGAATAAAATTGGATTCATGTGGAACCGTAAGATAACTGCTTGTTCCTCTGTGATGACTAGTTTTTGTATTACATCGGAATATTGCACAATAACTAATTCTGACGCTCGTTTCGACCCAAAAGCTATACTTGTAAACATGCTCTGAATGCATGGAAAGGGTCGGCGTGATGCGAGTGCGTGTCATAAGTGACGTCACGATAACACGTGATCGCCTAGCTCATTAAAATTTAATTTTCCGCGGGAATCGAAATATTAACATGTATGAAAACTGGGAAGGCTTAGTAGTCCAACTAAATTGTGGCAGCCAGTCTACGAATAAACTATAGGAAATATATATATACATATATATATATATATATATATATATATAAATACCTCCAAGATCAAATAATTACAACATAAATGCATTTGTCAACGAATTCTCATCGACTATATCAACATTAAAAATAATTGCAAAACTAACATAACTATTGCAGGGGATTTTAATATAAATTTGCCGAAATTATATTTAAAATATACTTACAGTAATGTTTTTTATATCTCTCACACAGCCTTTACCCTCATATTACTCTTCCTACCAGGATTACTAGGAAAAATGGCACTTTAATAGAAAATTGTTTCTGTAAAATAAATAAATATATATTAGATAGCACTGCGGGTATTCTAACCATACGTTTCTCTGACCACCATCAACCGTATTAATTTTAATGATTTGACATTTTACTAAATCCAGAACCTTCTCCTAGATACGTAAAAATAAACATATGAAATGAAGAAGCTTTGTATAAGGTTAAACATGAAATAAATTCAGATGCAATTTACAATAAACTAAATATAAATCTGACTGCCGATACAAATTGTAATTACGAGATAATATATACGAAGAAATTTCACGGGCAACAAAAAGCATATGCCAACGAAATTAGTTAAATTTAATAAATATAGACATAAAAACTCAACATAGATTACTCAATGATTACTTAAATCAATTCGGTATCGAAATAAACTATACAAACAATTAAAATTAGCAAACCCAAATTCACTAACATACAAAATTATTAACATTAATATCAAAACGTATAATACGATATTAAAGAAAAACCTTCGTGAAGCAAATCAAATGTATTTCGAATATATCTTTAATCTATTCAGAAACAATACAAGAAACACTTGAAACACTTTTAATGAGTTTCTCTCAAAAAACCTACACAGCATAAATTACCACTATTTTTAATGATAACTATATCAAACTAACATATCAAAAGATAAAAAGATATGGCAAACAAATGTAAGAAATATTTTACAAATATACATCACTCTATAGCAGAAGATATTAAATGTGCAGGTAACAAAACATACAGTTCTTTTTCTAAATAAACAAATAAATTATATTGAATTAAAAAAAAAAAATGTAAATTGAGATACTGTAGACAAAGCTATACATAATCTTCTCACTAAAATATCTATGGATGTGATGGTATATCTTCATAATTGTTTAAAATAATTGAACCAGTTACAATCAAATCATTAGCGATTCTAATAAACCAAGTATTGCATATCGGAATGTTCCCTGACTAACTCAAATTTGCTTAAGTTATTCCAATATTTAAAAAGGCGACCCATCATTATTTTAACATGATATGCCTATCTTTCTTCTTACTTCTATATCAGAAATACTCGAGAAGATAATTTCAAACGACTTAAACCTTCTGTTTGATAATCAGTATGGATTTAGACCTAAACATTCTACTGAATATGCTGCACTATAACTAGTTGATAAAATAGTAACTCAAATGGATACAAATGACGTACGTATTAATACATTTCTCGACTTGCCTAAGGCATTTGACACCATTGATCATAATATTCTACTAACTAAATTAAAATACCATGGCCTAAAAGGTTCATCATTACAATTATTTAAAAGTTATTTACATAATAGAAAACAATCAATTGAAGTAGGAAATATAAAGTCGGACATTTTGTCGTAACCATTAGCGTTCCCCAAGGCTCAATATTCCGACCACTATTGTTTGTTACACATATTAATGATTTATCACAAGCCAGTCATAAGTTCGATTTCATTATGTATGCATATGACACTACACTATTTAATATTTTAAACTCTCTTAATGACAACCCCGAAAATAAAAACATACAATCCTCAATAAATGAAGAACTCTCTAAAGTCATTGAATGGCTACAAATTAATACATTATCGCTGAATAAGAACAAATCGAAACATATGATTTTCTATCTGCTAAGTAAATGCATAGCGACTGTTACACCTAAAATAGATGATATAAATAGTGAAAAAGTGGACGCATTTAACTTCTTAGGGTTGACATTGGACTCAAACTTAAATTAGAAAAAGCACACTGATGAAAAAGTATCAAATAGATGTTCCAAAATAATTGGCATATTAAATATATTAAAATACGTACTACCATTGCAAACGTTCTGTTATATAATTCGTTACTATTATCTCACATTGATTATTGCATTATGGCACGGGGTTATCAGGGAAACAGAATTATGAAAATCCCCCAAAAAGCAATGCGTATAATAACACTGAGCAAATATAACTCACACACTGAACCACTTAAAAATTTTTTTCCCAATAATAACATACACAACCACAACACTGGGAAAACAGAAAATATATGTACTTTCAGAACTAAGCAAATATATTTACTTTCAGAACTAAGCATGAGTTTGAAATGAAATGTTTGAAACACAACTTGCTACACGCTATAAATAACATTTCCAATATAATGAAAGAAAAACCCCACAGTATGCGAGGTTTTTCAATATATGTGAAAAATTACTTCTTATAAAAAACGATTATAGGTGCACACTATCAAACTGTTATACATGTCAGCAAAACATATAATAAATGAAGTAATGAGAATGTGTATTCGATTACAATGACGCTAAATTAAGAATGTATGTACACGCAAAACAAAAAATAGTACACTCGCATGCACGAATACACATACGCACACACATGCACACACGCACACACGCACACACGCACACACGCACACACGCACACACGCACACACGCACACACGCACACACGCACACACGCACACACGCACACACGCACACACGCACACACGCACAAACGCACACACGCACACGCACACGCACACGCACACACACACATGCACACACAAACTCCTGAGATGGACTTTATTGTTAATTAAGAGGATCTATGTATTATTAACGTAATTGAGGTGGCTCCTATGATAGTGACATTTTGTCTTAATAGGGGTCATCGACACCGTCTGGTATATATTATGTTTCAAATATATTACTTACTTTTGTTCCGCAAATTACCGAATTACATACTAATTATGTATCATGCGTATATGTATAGTTGTGTTTGTATATGTTTTATTGTATTTATACTACGAAGGAAGACTTTTTATATACATGGGGTCGTGTTCGTTCGTATAATATCTATGTGGAATATAGCACGCTACCTTTGAATTAAAATGCTTTGGAAAGACTAAAGAGAGAGAAACAAATAAACGGCAGCAATAATTTCGATAATGTACTCAAGGTAGACATATTTACCACACACAAAATCAATATACAAAAAAATGCGTCCTTTGCAAAATAATTAGTTTTATTTATGGCCTGGTTATATGAGCAACTCTGTACTGCCACGGTGCAAGCAATCAACAGCTCATGAAATAGTCCTGCCACCAAACAGTAATTTTTTGCTGAACCGTGCAGTAGATTCTACCCAATGTTTTTGATGGTTTTTAGAACTAGAAGCTCTTCTGAATCAGAAACTGCACGATGCCACTCTGGCATCCTTGAGGAATTCGAAATATCTTAGATGGCCGCCATGACGTGAAATGTGTATAAAATCGATCATAATGTCACTGCTGTGCCATCTAGATACTTACTTTTTATTTCACTTTTTATTTCCAAATATATGTTTTGGCACCCGAGGAATTCAATGGACTCATTTATAATAATGTATGACGACGGGATATAGACGTAATACAACATGGCCCTCAAAATGACAGCGTTATAATGGAAATGTAAGTATCCATATATTCGCTATGATACAACCGAATTTGCTGGCTTCAACACAAGGAAATCACACGATATATCCTGTTGCCGTACATTACTACAGATTAGTCCATTGAATTCCACGTGTGCTAAAACATATATTCAGGAACAAACAGTAAATATATAGGTGGCATAGCAGTGAAATATGATCGATTTTATATATATTTTATGTCATGGCGGCCATCTTGGATATTTCAAGTTCCCCAAGGACGCCAGAGTGACATCATGCAGTTTCTGGTTCAGTAAACCTTCTAGTTCTAAAAAACCATAACAACATTTGGTAGACTCCACTGCACGGTTATGTTGTCTGGCGGAAGGACTAAAACATCGTCGAAAGATGGATTAGTGAGGCTTATGTATGGATGATATTATTTCCCGGGAATTGTTGTTAAATTCGATTTAATGAAGCAAGTGTTTTATTGCTCGTTAAACAGCGTGATAATGCACTTCAAATATAATACTTGATCATGAAATTAACTGTTACAGAGAAATGATCTGACACATGTTTTACGACCCATTTGATTTTGTAATAAACCATCCATCTTGTAATAGGTGCATATTTTTTAATTTAATCAAGCCTGCTTTTTACAACTTACCAACTTAGTAAAGGTCCATTTCGCAATAAATCGATATACCCATTGTTTAACTTACTCGTGTACTTACTTATGTCATCTTGTTAATGTGGTCACATGATGTGTAGTTTTCATTGTTTTCTGTCTGATATGGTGGCAGCCAGACAAGTCCCAATGAGGCCTGTTTCCATCTGAATGGTGTCTCTGACAGTCATGTTTGGGCGACCTCTTCTCCGAGAGCCCTCAGGTTTCAAAAGGAGAACTCACATCACATGTCCTGCCAGAAGTAGATGTGGCGGAGATCCGTGGTAGACTGCCATACACCTCCTGGTTGGTGTTGCGATCGCGCCAGGACACAGAAGAATTTACATAGTAATCTTGAGTTTGAGCAATCAAGAGTTTTCTCGAGTGTTTGTGCCTGTGGCCCTGGATAGGTTCAACCGTGGTCCAAAAGATTTTTATTTTGGTGTGCCTACGCATTGACGAGCGCCATACGTTATCCAGCGCATGAACTGTTGGCCAAGCCGGGACTTTTCTACACTCAATTTCATGTAAAGAGTTAGTATAGGAGCCTAGTATTCTTCTTTCTCTATTTGACTCCAATTTGACGTGTGTAGATAAGGATATGTACCTGAATTGATTTGCATGTACTTGGTTTTGCTTGGAATGTGGAATAATTCAGTAGCTTTAGTATCACTTTCGATATTATGGAGTGGTAATAGTTCTTCATCGTGTAGTGTGTCAGCGAATAGAACGATGCCATCACCAAAATCCAGATCGGAGAGATGACTAGCTGGATATCTGGTGCTTCGACGGCTGAAGGCAGTTGGTTCTTCTCTCACTCATCAATTGTAATTTTTAAGGTACAGTACAATACAATGATCAATAGATATGGAGCGAGAGGGTTTCTTTGAAAAACTCCGGCAAAGCGGACACTGTTCTAAGGACGTAACTTGAAAAAAGAGTCGGACAGGAAGCTAAGACGTTGCAGCTGGATCGCCACAAGCAGCATCTCGCAAGACAAAACACAACACTTGGGATGGTCTTCTGTTGTTATAAGTGTTGGAGTTAAAGAAACATTTCTTGCCAGGGAGACGTGTGCGGTGACTACTGAAAAGAAGAAGAAATTGAAGAAAGAAAATACATTTGATCTTCAATACATGCATGCTAAAGAAAGTGTGAGTAAAATCAAAATAAACATCATATCCTGCTTGTTTTGACAACCAATACCGAACCAAGTTGTTATGATACGTTTCAAAAGCAATAACATCTAATTATGGAAATTTACAAGGATTATCTAATAATAGCTACATTGCGTGTTCAGCGTCATCAATATGATAATATCTTAACGTATTATATTCACTTCTTAGCTCACATTTTGCCTAGTGTCAAATCCCGGATGCATAGACTGTGGGGATAGCCAAAGATAATTGATCTATGTTACTGATTATGTTTCAATTATACTTCTATACACGTTTCTGAAAGAGTTGCATTATTTGAAAATAGTTTTTTCGAAGAAACAACACAGTACTATAACTATCACCAAAATAACCACTACGGGAAAACATGTTTCCAGGTCAAACGTTATCTTATACCTCTTGATTCCTATTACATTGCATATTCACTAGATAATTCAAAAATATTTTTCCGTTTACATGCAATAGATATGCAAAATAATAAATTTTCGTCGATGACGCTAGACTCGCGATGAAAATCAAATTAAACAATGCAGCATGGCATCAAGAAAGGTTGCCAACATATTGGTGCAGAAGCATCATCATCCCACTACGAAAAAGGAAGAAAGTCAACACTATCAAGCTACAATTTTTGTAATCTCTATTCCTGATAAAGTTCCATGTGAGATGATACAAGAATAAATATAATCACTGTACACCTGTCAAAATAGCAAGTTGGATTCGGGAGAAACAGGGAAACAATAGGTGCTGTCTTCACAATGCGTTAGGTCGCGGAAAAGGCAGATGAACACCAGGTTCCACTACATTTCAATATTGTGGACTTCAAGGCCGCATTTGGTACACTTTGAAGGGATGTATTATGGAATATGCCACGATATATTGTGGTGACAAAATGGCATCACTGATTGTAGCCACGTATGAGAATGTCGAATGTGCAGTTATCATTTATGGTCAATTGACCGAATGGTTCAAAGTGAATGTAGGAGTGAGGCAGGGCTGTCTGCTGCCACCTATCCTGTTCAGTGTGTTCCTCGAATTCGTGCTGCCTGACCTGAAGAGCATATTTAAATAGTTCAGACTAGATACCGATCTCAGCTTTGACACCAAACATGCTGATGACACAACACTAATGTCTACCTTACAGTATCAAATGGGGTTTGAAAATCAACTTATCCAAGCGCTAGGTAATCACTTCATCAAATAAGCATATCTTCCCGGAAAATGAAAAACTCGAGACTGTGAGAGAGTTCTGCTTATTAGGCAGCATATTATGTTCTACAGATACATATGTTGACAGAGGAGTAGCTTTAACGTCAGCAACCGTTGGTAGACTCAAAGACAACACATTTTCAAACAGAGGCATCTCAGTTAGAATAAAAGCCAGACTATATGAAGCCATTGTGATATTTAATGTAATATATGGTATAGAAACCTGGACACTACGATTACAAGAGACACAGCCCTTGACGGTTTTTTAGATGCGTTGCCAGCGGGCTATCAGAGGCGTTATTAGGGCAGACAGACTGCTGAATAGCCAGATCAGAGAGGATACATTCACCCCTGAATCCATGTCATACGTCATCAGACCACCTAGAAGATGTCGGTTGTTTGGACATGTTGCCTATGCCGAACAAAAACCTCATACAAATAGCTTTCAATGAAGTCTTTTAAGGACAGATAAAAAGGAAAGCCACGGAAGAGGTGGAGTAACCAAATTGGACACCGGACTCCCGCTACTAACAGCAGAGCTGTGTGCTCTAGAAAGAACGAAATGGAGGGGTGTGGCATCCAGGAGAAAGCGAGGGGTCAAATTGCTTTAGGCATTCTTTATTTGTACAATAAGAACATATAACTGAATTGTTTACAATCAAACGTGCATTTTTGGACCTGCTACAACCCCATTTATACACGTTTTGGGACATTGACCCATAGAATAAAAATACATTTACGTATGTGTGTATTTGTGTGGTGGGCATGGCGTATTTGTATGTCTGTGTGTGTGTGTGTGCGTGCGTTCGTGCGCGTGCATGCGTGCGTGAACCGACTATGCGAAACATCAGGTAGATATGGGATGGAAATTAGCCCAGAAAATACCAAGCTAATGACAAACAGCAACAATGCAGCGAGAATGCAGTGATGTCCAGAATAACTACCAATGGATAAGAACTGGAAAGAGTAAATTAGTTTAAATACTTCGGAACCTTTGAAGAAATCGGAAACAAAACAAATCATCACTCAACACGTGTACCATTACGAAGATCTTCTGATCGCAGTGAAGAAGAGGAATCTGAGATGTAACGCTATCAAGTTGATTCAGAAAAACATTACTTCAAGGAACAGTGCTGGGGAAAGGAAAACAGGGAAGACAGAGGAAGAATGGACAGATAGCATTGAAGAATGGATTGGGAAGATCTTCACTGAAACCCAGGCTATACCATACAACCGCAAAGACTGGAGTCGAGTCGTGTAACTTTACAATCGGTGCAGCGGCTGTACGACCCAGGTGGGAGTTACGGGATCATAAATGTGTGTGTGTGTGTGTGTGTGTGTGTGTGTGTGTGTGTGTGTGTGTGTGTGTGTGTGTGTGTGTCTGTGTGTGTGTGTCTGTGTGTGTGTGTGTGTGTGTGTGTGTGTGTGTGTGTGTGTGTGTGTGTGTGTGTGTGTGTGTGTGTGTGTGTGTGTGTGTGTGTGTGTGTGTCTCTCTCTCTCTCTCTCTCTCTCTCTCTCTCTCTCTCTCTCTCTCTCTCTCTCTCTCTCTCTCTCTCTCTCTCTCTCTCTCTCTCTCTCTCTCTCTCTCTCTCTCTCTCTCTCTCTCTCTCTCTCTCTCTCTCTCTCTCTCTCTCTCTCTCTCTCTCTCTCTCTCTCTCTCTCTCTCTCTCTCTCTCTCTCTCTCTCTCTCTCTCTCTCTCTCTCTCTCTCTCTCTCTCTCTCTCTCTTTACTCGCTGTCTGTCTGTCTGTCTGTCTCTCTTTCTCTCTATTATATATATATATATATAAGTATGTATGTATGTATGGGTTGTTTTCGATGTAACAATAATTTTCGTTTGCCACGACGTTAAAATGTTAATATAATTTGGTACGTTTTGGGCTTTCAATTAAATTCTATCCATTATATGGAACTATTGAATTTCATACATGCGGACACCAAGTAAATTCGGCGGTGTAGCCCTATAAATAGGAAATGGATAGCCAATTATTCTAATAACCTTTACAAATGCGTCTCCATTTTTCATTAAAAAAAACAAAAAATCACAAAAGAAAGTGTTTTGTGACCGGTAAATATAATAAATACATCATGGCATGGGTGACAGCTTGCAACATTTAGGTACCCTTGTGTGTGTGTGTGTGTGTGTGCGAGCGCGCGCGCACGTGTGCGTGTGTGATAAAAAGCGTAAATGAATTAATTGTATCATAACCAGCAAATCTGCTTGCAGAACAACAACATCAACAAAGGGAGTTTCCAAAATTCCCATGAACATACCCCATTGTCCTCACATTCAAGCGATAAGGTGATCACTAAACCGGTAACCATATACCGCAGTGTAATTTGTTTTATATTTCTCATCTTCTGTGATACACACTTGTTTCACTTCTGAAAAATGTGTAATGTGCTTGATTTGAGCAGATGTCGCCGTGATGAGGCGATGCCGTCGCACGCAACCTGATTGCAATCTGATCGCCTCGTGTAAAAAATACATAGCTACGATTGTATCGCTTGTAATGCCATAGCTTCGTCTCCTCGACGCCGTTGCTTGATATAGAACTGGCTCTATTTCCAAGCGACCGTCGCCTCGTCGCATGCAATCAGTCCAATCACTGTCAATATACCTGACGCATCTAGAAATAGAATAGCCTTCCCTAGAAGGCTGCGTTGGTGCGGGACGGCACGTGACTCCTTGTGGTCACGTGACACTTCCCGTCTCAAGCAACTACATTGCGTTGTGTATACGCGACCCATATCGCTTGCGATGTATATCGCAAGCAATACCATTCGGCCTTGACATTTCTTAATTACGTTGGGGCGACAAATCCTGCCGCTGAAAAATACTGCCGCACCGATGGTTAATACGGAAGTAGAGTTGTTCACGGGGAGACGTGAGGGCTTGTTATATGTTAGCAAGCCGAATTTGCAGGCCTCGTTATATTTCAGATTGGAATAGACAGAAATGAATCTAACCGCTGATTCACCAAGATTGGATTACATTCAATTTTATTTGAGGAACGGATGTTGTCACACATCTGTCCAGGGTAAAAATAAAATAGATGGTGTTCAACGAGCTGTCTCTGTTCGTTGTGATGATATCGTTGGTGTATAAGAGAAACTAATATTTGATCCAACAGTGACATTCACAATTAAATTTATGCATGCTAAATTATTATGATTTATTGACAGGAAAGCAATGGAATTTAAGTGTAATATTATGACTGATTTGTTTTGTGAATAATGGTATGTTCAAGACCTATTGGCAATTTATGCTGGGTTAAGTATAAAACTCATTAATATTGGTGTTTATGACATGCTGCTTCTCATCCTATTCCATCATATATGCTACCATAATGAACTATGCTATGCAATTATCTAGCGCCGTGGTGCAGTGGCTAGAGCTTCGGACTCGGAGCCGAGAGAACCCGGGATCGAATCCTGTGCGGCGGTGTCGAACCTTGGGCAAGTTCGTTCACCATACGTTGCTCCAGTTCACTCAGCTGTATGAATGAGTACCTGGCTATTCACAGTGGTGGATATTTGTGTACGAACAGTCTTAGTGCAATAATTGCAGCGTGGCTAGATGCTTCCCAGAGAGGTCGAGATGGTGTTCGATTGAACAGGTATGCCAGTAAATGTAAAGCGCTTTATGCAGTCCTGAGGATTAGGGCAATAGTTAACTGGGGTGTGGAAGGTTCCATATCTACAATTTTATGGACATGTGTTTTTTAGGGTCACGATCTTTCATGCACTATTTTTCTTGGGCCTCTGGTCGATGGCAAACAACACAATAATACATGTTTTTTATAAGCTGCAAATAAGATATATTCGCTTTAGGTCGTGTCTACTTAATATATGTACGTTTTCAATCCGCTAAATTGTATGAATAATTTAGTCATGTTTACATTTGGTCAATTATGTGTTGTAACAGGTGAGGGTCGTTGTGGTCAGTGACCTCCATGACATGCTTGTTTTCACTGAAGCAGAGTAAGTTACTACAGCCTGTATCTTTGAAAAAAGTATCATCATACCTGTTGATAATGCTGGAGTTGCTTGTTGACATTAACATGTTAAAACACTGTATAAGCAAGTGGTGCAAGCAAAACTAATTCTCTGTAAAAAGATTATTAAAATTATTCGCTGCATTCACAGTAAAATATATGGCTGCTGTCAGTGTCAGTTGCATTTGCATGTTATAAAGTGTATCTGTCACATTTATTCACTGTCTAGATATATGTAATATCAAGTTTTTTCATTAATGTTAACACAATGAAATAAATAATGGATGCACATCAGTCAAAATATTGAACTATTTGTTGCACGTGCACATAGTAAACGTTTTATTTTATTTTGGTTTTCACATTAATTTCTTACATAAAAATAAATACACTCCAATTTCAAATGAGAGCCTCCAAGGCTTAGTGGTTGGTGTGTTGTCACTGCAGACCCAAGAGTCGTGAGTTCAGTATCCACTCTAGGCCATGGTGGGTATGACTGCTGAGCAAGGTGCTTGACTCCATTTGTCTCAGTCTGTCCAGCTGCAAATGAGTACCTACATTTGTTGGGTGTGTAATGATATTGTATAGGGCATGGTGATTCACTGAACAGTTTTATTTAATTTAAAATATGGACTATCTCAGAATGCAACGTTTAATTCGAGTATGCTTTCCAAAATAATTATCTTTGCATTCAAATTTTTAAGCACTTTCACATAATAGTATAATCTCAGATACCAGATTTATATTATGTATTTCTGTTAAACAGGGTAATTAATAAAGTAGTTTACTGCGGAAATTTGAGTATAATTAATTTAGTAGTCGAAACCTTTCATAAAACAACGGCGCCAAAACGACAAATATTCGCTCGTAGTTGTCGCAACGGCAACGATAACACTTCTGCGTCGATGCATTTTCTGCGAATTTGTTTTTAAAACGCCTCCAGAACGATCGAATTGTCCCGCCGAAGCCACCAATTTTTGCAACAGTCTAAATGTAACGCTAAATAATATAATCTGGATAAACGTACGTCTACGTAGGGCACTGCCTACCTGTTTGTAAAAATATGCTGCGTTTCATTGGGCTCGTTTATATCGTAAACACGACTTGGCGAACTGGCAAGTTCACGATCTCGTCCAGTTTAGCACTTGTAAATGTATGCAGCTGGGTCATGTAGGGGTTACGAAGTCGTATTCAAGGTACACACCAGATGAATGGAACGCGGCATTAGTCTGTGTACGTAAAGCCCTACCTACCTGTTCGTAAAATTAGCCTTTGTACGAATAGCCCTTGTTAACATGCAACAAGCGCTGACGTCTCTCCGCAAAAACTTTACTTCCGGACACGCGCATTAATGGTCGGTGCGGCGGTATTTTACAGCGGCAGGATTTTTCGCCCCTTGCTAATATATAACAAGCTCTGACGTATCCCCGTTAAAACTGTACTTCCGGACATGCGCATTATGAGTCGGTGTGGCAGTAGTTTTCAGCGGCAGGATTTTTCGCTACAACATCGCCTTGTCGCGCCGACGGCGTTGCCTGGTGTAAAGCCTGTTTTAAATTCACCGCAAAGCACACGCTGTTTTGTCTCCTCCTGATTTATACACTTGACGCTATACTAAGTATTAATGGACACGCCATAGACACTATCGATTCTTTAATTGTTTATTTAAGATCAACAATGCTAAGAAATTGTATCCGATAGGTACAACACGTGCATATTTACATATACACAACAATAGTACAATGAACACAACAATGAATACAACGTTTTTCAAGTACAGATTATCGTATGTAGTGCACTATTTTGGTGAATGCGTCTTATCACAACACTACTCCAACGAAATCCGTTTAATCATCGCCGCCGAATATGACAAAGCAATTATCCGCAATGCCTATGCAAACATCGAGCGCACATTCACCTGAATTCTGAACATCAAACTATACAATTGCATTTGTTTAAGAATTGATTGTACAAGCTGCTCACTGGCAAGACTGCAAGACGTCGTTAAACACAACATCAGTTTTAAAACAACATTTCGTCTATTCATAACATCAACTTCAGAAGCATTGCGATGCTCCTATGAAAGTTGTGTTCTGTGCTAGTGCAACGTATTGCTCACGAAGCTAAATCGCACGCCAGGTGGTGTTGCTGATGACACCAATCTCAGTCACCACCCCTAACATGGAGGATGTACTAAGTCCAAGATACATTGTGCTGAAGAGCAAACGGCTAGACGCGCACATGGATGGATTACTGCAGCGTGTCTGGCAGAGATAATCACAGGATCCACAGTTGTACAATGATGTGTCCAACCTGTCGTATTGTCGGTACAACTTGGTGCTGCACGTCACAAATGCTGTAGTATAATTGTTGTTGTAGAACCTAAAATTAACAGTTTCGCGTTTTATAAATTATCCACACGCGCACATTAATTGCACTTATTTATTTACCCAACAATATATGATGTATAACTTTTATAGTAACACATCTTGGTCAAGTTTGCGATAATTTAAGTGTCTTTGTTATAGAGCAGCACATTTTGTGTTAGTCTTACCGGAAAGTCACCTACGTCAGCGGTTCCAGACAGTTCTGCCGATCGTCACAGCAAAGCTGAAGCAGTTGCTCTTTGCGGATGTCATCTTCGTCAAACCCAGTTGACCACACGCCACAAACTTCATCCAGTGGAATTGGAGATGTACTCAGATGGTTTAGGCAATAATGTCATTCGTGCAGATTTAAGACGTTTACTGTAATGTCACACAGGTCAGCCATGTTTACGCTGTAACCATTCAGGCTTTAGCGAGTCTTGCCTCTCAGCATCTTCAGTGTCCGGATGCGTTTAATGTATTGTAATCGTCGTTTATCCAATGAATTGCATGAGTGCTAAGTTAACATGACGGTTAAGCTAACGAAGCATTCTACATTGCTGCAGTTCAAAGAATAATAATTTGACTGCTGCACCGTTTCCGTCTTAACACGAGTGTGTCTCCAAAATATGAGACCCAGTCGCTGACTTTACAAGTGTGAAATGTCACAATTACAATACTTAACTTGATGTTCAATACGTGTCAAGACATCATCAATAAAAGGCTGAACAGTAGTCAGCAACGTCGTGTTCGTAATAATGATGGAACGATCGCTACATGTTTGCAACATAGAAATTCACATCATTGAGGTATGTAATGCTCTATATGAAATGCGAATCCTTCACACCCTGCTATACATATGCTGTAGTATATATAATGTAGCCGTCTTCCGAAATGTGACTATTTGTTCTCCGCTATAGGTTCGTAATTAATACGTACGGCAATTACACAAAGTCTAACACGTGTACAAGACACCAGTTTAACAGGAGAGAGGTCCCGTTTTATTAATAGGCTTATGTCAATACGCACATGTTCAATACAGAGTCGGATATTGCACACAGCCTCAGTTTCATAATACACCAATCTGGATGATGAAAAATCATTCATGACGTTGTTTCGTTGGTTGTAGTTTCTCCGCATTTGAAGAATAGCTTTCGAAACTCTTTCTGAAATATTTCGTATTTCAGTGCGTAGATGAACGGATTGATGCAAGAATTAGAGAACATCGCTGCGACGGTGAAGTTGTAGAAAGCTCCCTTGAACTCGACGTGGTAGCCGAAATTGAAGAAGAGGAATGTGAATTGGTTCCACGAGTTACACAGAATGTAACATACAACGACAATCACCTGTGTCTTCAGTACGTTACGTCTGGCGTGGGCTTTCTGTGTTGCAGGCTCGTTCGCACTGGGTTGTGGTGCAGGTTGAACACGAGTCCGTAAGGACATGAATATCTTGGTGTAGCAAGTGATGAAGACGATCATTGGGATGAGGTACTGGAATATGAACAGAGCCACACCGCTGAACTTCTTCCAGAAAACACTGGGAAATAGGTTCATGACTAGACAGCGTCCGTCAACAACACCGGAAGTCGGAACGAGGAAACATATGATCACGACTACTCCAGGTATCCAAGACGAACCAGCCAGCAGGAACACCTTTTTCCTGGAAAACGTGCTGTGGTGGAAAATTGGGTGTACGATGGCGACATATCGTTCCACGGTTAAGACGATCAATGCATATGATGATGAGATTAATGACGTCCACAATGGCAGGTCACTGAGCCAAAGTTTACAGTAGATATCTCCCGAGATCCCCGATAAATTACTGACGGGCGTTCTGGTTGTTGTCGATATCAAGCTAAACAACGACGCCATAAAATCGATTGAACTTTGATTCCGGATTAAGATGTTAGTAAACGACTTTCGCATCTTCGAACTCTTTGTAATGACGACGATCACGATCAAGTTACCAAGTATGCCAAGAGTTGCAATCAAACCATACGCAATCTTGATGTTTGTATTCGGCATGCGTATATTCTCCTTTCCAGGGTTCGTTCCGTTGCTATCTGATTCCGGATCTCCCATTTCGGAGATGTTAAATACAGTCTGCAGGAAGCTGCCATTTTGAAACATGGCCGCGGTATCTGCTATAACGTGTCAAGCTAGGCACACTATGCCCGGCGAAACTCTTTCTCTCGCTCTTGTACGATTAACGACACCACGTTCTGTACCGCGGTAGTGCTACTTGGCCATTTGACATGCAGCTACTCTTCGTGACTGGTCGGCGTATACAGCGCAACCAAAGTTGACTTATTTCGGTACCACGCCTCCGCGATCATAACGCTATTCCCTGGAACTGTATGCGCTCGCACAGAGTTTTGGTATGGCGTAAGCCCGACACGCTCAAAGCGGCGTTTTCTTTTCTTTTCTGGAAATACAATAAAAAACAACTATAACATCTACACACATTGCGTATTTCAAAGCATTGCATATTTATTTTAGTTTTCTTTTAAAACGGTTCTATGCAATATTATGTGGCACAGATGAGAGCCTGACGCGTCCACAAATACAGCTTAACTTACATTTCGCATTTAAATTTAGCACCGGTTTCCTTTAGAGATGGATTAAAATAATGCACCATTGCATGCGCATTATGTGAATACAACAAATATTTCTTACAGACCGTTTCTAATAAATAAATTTAGTAATACATTCAAAAAACCAGTGTAGCTATATGCTATAGGACTTACCTGCTGGTGCTCGTGCAGCAGACTAAAATTAATAGTCCTGTAATGTACGACTGTATTATAACAGTAATTAACATTAGTGCCCGTGTAGCAGACTAAATAGTCATGTAATGCGCGACTGTATTATGACAGTAATTGACATTACTCTTGTGTTCTCTGAGCGCACTGACACTGACAAAGAATAATTTAAATTGTGCGTGCACCAAGATGCCCCACACGATGAAACGAAAACGGACAAGCGGATGATTTATTTTGTTTGTGTGCGACTGCGCCATTAATAACAAAGCCCTTTTACTAGGGAGGCGTGCCCCAACAAACGCAAACCACTTACTCCTGTGTCTGGCTCTGTTTACTGTTGCAATTCGAAAGTACAACACCGTCTGTTGGTAACGTGGCAACCCAAACGGTTTATTCAAACTGGATTGTCTGGCGCTCATCTCTGATGCGCTATCAGCTGATTGTTGTTGTTGTTCTCCTCATCTGTCTCTGTCTTCAGGGGTGAGGAGGGTGGCTTGGGTACATTTTCTTTTATTTTCCTCTGATTTCTCGTTTCCATCTCTTCATTGCACTTGCACTACTTTCCCTACCACCCTTCTCCATTCTCCTCGGTCTTTTGCTCTTTTTCTCCATTCCCCTTTCCATCCCTCCAAGTCTCTCTTCACGCAATCCTTCCAGGTGTATTTCTAGCTCTTTGCTTTGTTGTCCAACCCATAGCAGCTCTGTCTTTTTCATATTTATTTTTAGTCCATGTTTGCTGAAACTATCTTTCCACTCTGTCAGTTGCTCCTGTAAATCCGCTTCCTCGTTTGCTACCACCGCTAGATCGTCTGCATACAGTAGTTTATGGAGAATATATTTCATACTAGTCTTTCTACTTATCAGTTTTATCACTGCGATAAACAGCAGTGGGTTCAGGGCACTCCTGTCTCAAGCCAACGTTATCTTTGAATTCTTCTGAAATTCCAGGTCCACACACTACTCTGCCCTTCGTTTCTTCATGTGTCCCTTCTTGACTGTAATGCTTCTCACTGTATGTTAATTATTAATTAACCTCGTCGTAAAGCATCAAATCGAGCCGTTTTCTGAAACGCACTGTGTGATTTTATTACTAACTCAGGAAGCGCAGAACCTTGTGGACATCACTATAGCATGTAATCAACACATCCCCCTTTCTAGGATTGAATGTCACGATAAATCAGAAAGGAAAGTGTATGTAAATTAGAATTCCCATTAATGCTAAGGATCACAGAATAGAGTTCCTATGTCCTCAAACTAATATGACAATTACAAGTCCAGTCGCACTACAGCGAGGTGCCTCGGTCGCCGTCGCTGGCTCTAACGCAGTAGACTCTTGAGTCTCGGGATCGGGTAGAGTTGCGGTTTCTGCACGATACGGCTTGAATACTTCTCGTGTTATAAGTGTTGACGATTACGGCGCATGACGCGTCCATCCTAACACTGAACGTCATAGGAACGAGGTCCGCTGAGACCTACTACTCTTGCGCGCTCCGACCATCGTCGCCGTCGTGAGTTCTTCATCCGCACCGTGTCGTTTGGGTGCAACATCGTCAATGACTTTCCACGATCGTACGGTGCCGTCTTCCTGGCGTATGTTTCGCGCCGATGTGGCAGTCGAGTTCTCAGCTTTCTACCAAACAATAGCTCAGCTGGAGATTTTCCACAGTCTAGTGGTGAGAAGCGATACACAATTTTCACTGCATTTTCAGCCAGTCTGTTTGATTGCGGATAATACGGGCTCGACATCTTATGCTCGATGCCCTGATCTCTGGTGAATTGTCTGAACTCGGGCACTAGCAAACTGAGGACCACCATCAGAGACACACTCCGACGGAATTCCGTATCGAGAAAATAGCGACTTCAAGTGGATGATCACCTGTAGGCTCGATTCGCTCGACAAGAGTGCTATCTCAGGATAGTGCGAGTAATAGTCAACAGTCAGTAAGTACGGATCTTGCTTCAGGTAGAAGATGTCACATGCTACCTTCGCCCATGGTCGATCTGGTCGCTCATGCATCTGCAGTGGTTGTTGCGGTTGTGCATATCTGTACTCCTGACACACGCCGCACCGTGAGACTGTGTCATAGACATCTTTATTCATGTTGGGCCAGTACAGAATGTCTCGGGCTCGTCTCTTACACTTCTCGATGCCCAAGTGACCCTCTTGTATTAGCTGGAGCATCTCGCCTCTCATGTTCTCAGGCACAACTACACGTTGTCCTTTCAGTAAGACACCATCGACTATGGACAGTTCTTCTATGAATGTCTTGTAAGGCTTTGGGCTAACTTCGCTGCCATTTGACATGCCCGAATCACTTGCTGTAATTCTCGATAGTTTTCAGTCGCCTCTGCTAACTCAGCCCATTTGCGCTCAGACACAGGCAGACTCGATTTCACTATACAGACGTGTATGTGAACGTCGCTTTCTGTTGTGCTCGTCACCTCCTTCGCAGAGAACGACCTCGACAACGTGTCCGCCACCACGAGGAGTTTCCCTGGTGTGTACTCTAGCGTCAAGTCGTACTTCTGAATGCGTAATAGGAGATGCTACAATCTAGGCGGTGCATCACACAGCCGTTTCTTTGAGATCGCTATCAGCGGCTGGTGGTCTGTCTCAATAGTAACTTTGCGACCATAGATGTAGACGTGAAAACGCTCGCATGCGAATACAACGCCCAGCTGTTCTTTTTAAATTTGTGCGTAATTTTTCTCTGCTGTCGTCATGGACCTCGAAGCGTACGCTACAGGCATCCACTCGCCGTTCGTCTCTTGTAGCAGCACGGCACCAATTCCGTCTTTGGATGCATCACTCGATACTTTGAGTGACTTGCTCTCATCATAGTACTGGAGCACTGGCTGCTTTGACAATGTCTCTTTGATACCATTCCACGCAAGCTCGTGTTCGCTTTGCCACTGCCAATCACAGTTTTTCTCTAGCAGTAGTCTGAGTGGAGCGGTTCTAGCGGACAGATTCGGTATGTATCGGCCAAGGTACGTCACCATGCCTAACACCCGCTGTAACTCAGTCTCATCAGTCGGTGTTGGCATATCCCGGATCGCTTGGATTTTATCCGGATCAGGTTTCACATCATCATGGGTGATCACTTCGCCAAGATACGCAAGTTCAGGTTGGCGGAAGACACAATTTTCTATGTTCAAGACCAGCCCCACCTCCGAGAGTCGCTGCAGCGTCTTCATGAGGCGCTGATCATGTTCTTCTACCGTGGCCCCCCAGACGATGATGTCGTCCATGTAGACGCTGACTGTCTATCCAATCGTATCTGATGGAAACCCGCCGTCGCATCCATTTTCGAAAAACATGTTGCATTTGCCAGCTTTCCGAGAATCTCCTCCTTTGTTGGGATTTGAAAGTGCTCACGTTTGATCTCTTTATTTAAGTCCTTCGGGTCTATGCATAACCGCATTTTCCCGTTGGACTTCTCTGCTATCACGAGCGAGTTGACCCAGTCCGTTGGTTCATTGACCTTTGCCAAGAACCCCACCTCCACTGGCCGGTCAAGCTCTTGCTTCAGCTGTGGCCTCTTGGAAAGAGCCACCCGGCGAGGAGCGTGGACGACACCCCTGGCGCCATCTTTAAGCACTATCGTGTGTACCCCAGGCAGAGTTCCACTCCCCTGGAATAACTGCGGATATGCCTTCTTGATTTCTGTTTTCATCGTCTCTTTTCCGTTTGACTCACTCTTCATGGTGTTGACTCGCTTCACAAGTCCAAGCCTGTCACAGTCAGTTCCGCCTAGGAGTGTTGGTCTGCGTTGTCCTCGCACCACTTCCATATTCGTCGTGATCTGACGTTTCTTAAATCTCAACGTCACGTGGCACACCCCCAAGCTTGTAATGGGTGCCCCCCAGTACGATGTCATTACCGCTCGACTTTGGCCTAGTTTCGGTTTTGGTCTAATGTTCTCATACTGCTTCTCAGAGATGATGTTGACATCTGACCCCGTGTCTAACTTGAATGCAATCGTGCTATTCTCAACTCTGAGTTTCTGTGTCCATTTCGTGTCAGTCTCAGCATCGGCGTGCTCAACCATGCCAACAAACAATTCATCTATCCCGTCTGCAGGATCATTCCGGCTAACATAGCGCACTTTCCCCTCCTTGGGCTTTGTACTACAAACTCGCGCGAAATGTCCAACCTTACCACTTTTATTACACGCCTTGCCATACGCTGGACAAGCGCGCAGTGCATGCGTTGTATCACAACATTTACACTTTGTGGCAGTCTTTCGTTGTTGTGGCTTACATTGCTGGCGACGCCCCTTTTGGCAGTAGTTGACTTCACTGGTCGATGCTACTTTATCTGTACTCGGTGACTGAATTTGTCTTTCAGTTGCCTCTGCCGCCTGGCATATTTTGATTGCTTTATCAAGGTCTAAACTGTCTTCCCTTAGTAAGCGTTCGCGTATCCTTCAACTTGCTATTCCCAATACCAAACGGTCCCTGATCATACTGTCTTTGAGACTGTCAAACTGGCATGTCTGTGCCTTTCGTTTCAAGTCTGTCACAAATTGTTCAATTGGCTCTCCCTGTATTTGTTTTCGACTATGAAACACGTAGCGTTCATACGTTTCATTCTTTTTGGGGTTACAGTAGGCATTGAACTTCTCAACTACGCTCTCATAGTTCCCTTCCTCTTCCTGAGTAAACGAAAACTTGTTGTAGACCTCGATGGCCTGTTTTCTAGCAACATGGAGCAACAGTGCTATTTTTTGCTTAGCCGGTTTTGTATCATGACCAGTTGCTACCATGTACAGTTCAAACTCTTGCTTGAATTTGCGCCAATTTTCTGATATATTTCCAACCAAAACAAGTTCACCTGGCTGTCTGATTGAATCAGCCATGATTGTCTACACTGTTATTGATGGACACATTATCGCCCTGCCAAGCGGCTTGTGCGCCATGACATTGACCTTGACAGCTTCGGTGATAAAAGACAATTGTCAAAATTCCACTCAGTTGCGTATTTATCGGTTTCGGCGTTTCGAATTCTGGCGTGTTGTCTCTGCTCCGTGTTTCTGACACCATGTAATGCTTCACACTGTATGTTAATTATTAATTAACGTCGTCGTAAGGCATCAAATCGAGACCGTTTTCTGAAACGCACTGTGTGATTTTATTACTAACTCAGGAAGCGCAGAACCCGGATGATTAGGCAAGAAACATCTATTCCTTGTGGACATCACTATAGCATGTAATCAACACACTGACCTTTGCCTCTATGACCCCCATCCATCTCAGTGTCGCCATTGCCACCTCTCTCGGTATCGTGTCATACGCTTTCTCCAGATCTATAAAAATAACAGCCATATTCTCTGGTCCATTCAAGTTCTTTTCGATCAGCTGCTTCTGCGCAAATATTCCATCATCTGTACCTCTTTATTTTCTGAAGCCCTGTTGTACTTCTCCACTTTCTCCTTCCAATATTGTTGCTATCCTTCCATCCAGGATTCTCTCCAACATCGTCAGCATGTGGATCATCAACGTGATTCTTTTTCATACCGGAACTATTAACCCTGTTCTTCACTCCTCTGGAATCTTTTCCTCTCTCATGCAGGTATTCAGCTATCTTAATGTCCACCAGATTCCAACGCGTTCGGTCACCACCTGCATTTCCACTCGTACTTCATAAATACTTGTCGCCCGACCATTCTTCATCTTCGTTATTGCTCTCTCTATATCTTCATCCACAATCTCCTTAATCTTTACTTCTCCCTCTACTGCACCTGACATATCCAGTTCTTTGCTTTCTTGTTGGTTCAGCAGTGCCTTGAAGTACTCTTCCCAGACCTGTAGCACATCTTTCCTGCCCATAACTAACTTTCCATTCCTTAATCACTGTTCCAGTTTGTACATCCTTACTGTCCTTATCCATCTCTCGAGCCATCTAATAGATAATGTTCTTTCCACTGTCCTCGTCCAGTTTTATGCATAGCTCCTCTTCCATGTCTCTCTTTGCTTTGTCTACAGCTCTCCTAGATGCCATCCGTTTCTGTCCATACAACTGTTGAATAACAGTGCCCGGTAATCTTCCATTCCCATTGATCCATTCTATTTCTTTCCATACCTCTCTCTTTTCTCCAATTGCTTTCGCTAATTTTTCGGTCCACCATGGTTTTTTTGTCTTCAAGCAAGCTTCTCCGTTAAAAGATGTTCAGCATCCTTAAAGTGCTTCCACTCTTCCTCTACAGTTCCTATTGCTGACCGCAGTTTCTCGTACTTTGGTGTCACTCTGTCTCTGCATGCTCTGCATGTGTCCCGTCATTTCCATCACTTAATTGTATTTCGCCCCACACTTTCAGTTTCCCTCCTGTTCTGCATACACACAATGAAAACGAGGGGCTTGAGTCGCGTAGTCACGTGTTCACCAGCGATGACTTGACAGTCCTTCTCTCGCCACATTTACTGTTTCCACACTATCAGCAGGTGTAGCTCTGTCTTATGGTGGCCACTCCTACAAGATACTTTGTGGCTTTCCCTCTTTTGGAAAATGACCCAGCCACCGCCAACCCATTTCGCATCACCAACTCTACTAACTCCAGGCCCTTTCGATTCCTTGTACCCCATCCAAATCCCCCGACCGAATCCTCTTCTCATGTGTCCGCTGTACCCATGTGTGCATTAAAATCACCAGTTGCGCACATCATCACATGCGCTTCCACAAATCCCATCATTCTCTATAGCTCTTCCCCGAAGGCCCTTTTCTCTGACTCTGTCCTTCCTGTTTGAGGTCCATACACTGACATAATGAACACCAGCTACTTCCTCACCCTCAGCCACGCAACAATGACCCCCCCTTGCCATCTCTCCACTCTCTCCACGTCTCTACTGATCTCCTCTGTTACTATGATGACAACACCATCAATCCTTCCATCTTCTCCTGCAAGTAGCAGGTTATACCCTCCTGCCAGTTGTACAAAACATAAATAGTACTTGGTAGATGTACTCCGCACATACGGAACAATAAGTACAATAAGACGTATCTAATGACGACACTAATTACTACGAAATGTAAACTTGTAAACCTATATCGAGAGTTGGATCCTTCTAGATGTGAAAACGTTTCTTGTCCAAAATTAGAACTAATGATATATACAAGCCTATGGCGGTCTTCAAAAGAAAATCCAAATCTAACCATCGTGCGGTATATTTTCTGCGTGTTATTACAACACCATCTGTATCAAACTATAGGGCACCTGATTCGTTGTTTCAAACTATGCTATGCGCAGAATATATGTTACATAACATCCATTAATCGCAACATAAATTAATACATACGTTTCGAAATGACCGGGGAATACAGTTTTATGTCCGCAAGCGTGCGGACTTCCGCGTAATGCGTTAGAATAAAGCCGTAAAAGTCATATATTGTTTACTGCATAATAGCATTCGTCAACCTGCGACATTCGGGTAGAAAAATAAACGTCGCTTTGGAGAATAAACACGTCTCATTGTCACAGGCAGCAGGTGGGTAATTGGAACACACATACGTGACAACGTGTTGCATGTAATATTCCACGTTTCTAATCAATGTACTTTGGATTTATTAAATGTCGTGTGCGTATCAAGTCATCGTCAAGAAATAGAATAGCCGTCCCTAGAAGGCTGCGTTGGTGCGGGACGGCACGTGGCTCCCTGTGGTCACGTGACACTTCCCGTCTCAAGCGACTACATTGCGTCGTGTATACGCGACCCATATCGCTTGCGATGTATATCGCAAGCAATACCATTCGTCCTTGACATTTCTAAATGACATTGTGGCGACAAATCCTGCCGCTGAAAAATACTGCCGCACCGATGGTTAATACGGAAGTAGAGTTGTTCACGGGGAGACGTGAGGGCTTGTTATATGTTAGCAAGCCGAATTTGCATGCCTCGTTATATTTCAGACTGGAATAGACAGAAATGAATCTAACCGCTGATTCACCAAGATTGGATTACATTCAATTTTATTTGAGGAACGGATGTTGTCATCACATCACATCTGTCCAGGGTAAAAATAAAATAGATGGTGTTCAACGAGCTGTCTCTGTTCGTTGTGATGATATCGTTGGAGTATAAGAGAAACTAATATTTAATCCAACAGTGACATTCACAATGAAATTTATGCATGCTAAATTAGTATGCTTTATTGACAGGAAAGCAATGGAATTTAAGTGTAATATTATGACTGATTTTTTGTGTGAATAATGGTATGTTCAAGACCTATTGGCAATTTATGCTGGGTTAAGTATAAAACTGGTTAATATTGGTGTTTATGACAAGCTGTATCTGATCCTATTCCATCATATATGCTACCATAATTAACTATGCTAGGCAATTGTCTAGCGCCGTGGTGCAGTGGCTAGAGCTTCGGACTCGGAGCCGAGAGAACCCGGGATCGAATCCTGTGCGGCGGTGTCGAACCTTGGGCAAGTTCGTTCACCATACGTTTCTCCAGTTCACTCGCTGTATGAATGAGTACCTGGCTGGCACAGTGGTGGATATTTGTGTACGAACAGTCTTAGTGCATTAATTGCAGCGTGACTAGATGCTTTCCAGAGAGGTCGAGATGGTGTTCGATTGAACAGGTCTGCCAGGGAGTAAATATAAAGCGCTTTGTGCAGTCCTGAGGATTAGGGCAATAGTTAACCGGGGTGTGGAAGGTTCCATATCTACAATTTTATGGACATGTGTTTTTAGGGTCACGATCTTTCATGCACTATTTTTCTTGGGCCTCTGGTCGATGGCAAACAACACTATAATACATGTCATGTTTTTTATAAGCTGCAAATAAGATATATTCGCTTTAAGTCGTGTCTACTTAATATATGTACGTTTTCAATCCGCTAAATTTTATGAATAATTTAGTCATGTTTACATTTTGTAAATTATGTGTTGTAACAGGTGAGGGTCGTTGTGGTCAGTGACCTTCATGACATGCTTGTTTTCACTGAAGCAGAGTAAGTTACTACAGCGTGTATCTTTGAAAAAAGTATCATCATACCTGTTGATAATGCTGGAGTTGCTTGTTGACATTAACATGTTAAAACACTGTATAAGCAAGTGGTGCAAGCAAAACTAATTCTCTGTAAAAAGATTATTAAATGTATTCGCTGCATTCACAGTATAATATATGGCTGCTGTCTAGTGTCAGTTGCATTTGCATGTTATAAAGTGTATCTGTCACATTTATTCACTGTCTAGATATATGTAATATCAAGTTTTTTCATTAATGTTAACACAATGAAATAAATAATGGATGCACATCAGTCAAAATATTGAACTATTTGTTGCACGTGCACATAGTAAACGTTTTTTTTTATTTTGGTTTTCACATTAATTTCTTACATAAAAATAAATACACTCCAATTTCAAATGAGAGCCTCCAATGCTTAGTGGTTGGTGTGTTGTCACTGCAGACCCAAGAGTCGTGAGTTCAGTATCCACTCTAGGCCATGGTGGGTATGACCGCTGAGCAAGGGGCTTGACTCCATTTGTCTCAGTCTGTCCAGCTGCAAATGAGTACCTACATTTGTTGGTTGTGTAATGATATTGTATAGGGCATGGTGATTCACTGAACAGTTTTATTTAATTTAAAATATGGGCGATCTCAGAATGCAACGTTTAATTCGAGTATGCTTTCCAAAATAATCATCTTTGCATTCAAATATGCTTTTGCTATTATTTAGATTTTCAAGCACTTTCACATCTCAGATACCAGATTTATATTATGTATTTCTGTTAAACAGGGTAATCAATAAAGTAGTTTACTGCGGAAATTTGAGTATATTTAATTTAGTCGTCGAAACTTTTCATAAAACAACGGCGCCAAAACGAACAATATTCGCTCGTAGTTGTCGCAACGGCAACGATAACACTTCTGTGTCGATGCATTTGTTTTTAAAACGCCTCCAGAACGATCGAATTGTCCCGCCGAAGCCACCAATTTTTGCAACAGTCTAAATGTAACGCTAAATAATATAATCTGGATAAACGTACTTCTACGTAGGGCACTGCCTACCTGTTTGTAAAAATATGCTGCGTTTCATTGGGCTCGTTTATATCGTAAACACGACTTGGCGAACTGGCAAGTTCACGATCTCGTCCAGTTTACCACTTGTAAATGTATGAAGCTGGGTCATGTAGGGGTTACGAAGTCGTATTCAAGGTACACACCAGATGATTGGAACGCGGCAATAGTCTGTGTACGTAAAGCCCTGCCTACCTGTTCGTAAAATTAGCCTTTGTACGAATAGCCCTTGTTAACATGCAACAAGCGCTGACGTCTCCCCGCAAAAACTTTACTTCCGGACACGCGCATTAATGGTCGGTGCGGCAGTATTTTACAGCGGCAGGATTTTTCGCCCCTTGCTAATATATAACAAGCTCTGGCGTATACCCGCTAAAAACTGTACTTCCAGACATGCGCATTATGAGTCGGTGTGGCAGTAGTTTTCAGCGGCAGGATTTTTCGCTACAACATCGCATTGTCGCGGTGACGGCGTTGCCTGGTGTAAAGCCTGTTTTAAATTCACCGCAAAGCGCACGCTGTTTTGTCTCCTCCTGATTGATACACTTGACGCTATACTAAGTATTAATGGACACGCCATAGACACTATCGATTCTTTAATTGTTTATTTAAGATCAACAATGCTAAGAAATTGTATCCGATAGGTACAACACGTGCATGTTTACATATACACAACAATAGTACAATGAACACAACAATGAATACAACGTTTTCAAGTACAGATTATCGTATGTAGTGCACTATTTTAGTGAATGCGTCTTATCACAACACTACTCCAACGAAATCCGTTTAATCATCGCCGCCGAATATGACAAAGCAATTATCCGCAATGCCTATGCAAACATCGAGCGCACATTCACCTGAATTCTGAACATCAAACTATACAATTGCATTTGTTTAAGAATTGATTGTACAAGCTGCTCACTGGCAAGACTGCAAGACGTCGTTAAACACAACATCAGTTTTAAAACAACATTTCGTCTATTCATAACATCAACTTCAGAAGCATTGCGATGCTGCTATGAAAGTTGTGTTCTGTGCTAGTGCAACGTATTGCTCACGAAGCTAAATCGCACGCCAGGGGGTGTTGCTGATGACACCAATCTCAGTCACCACCCCTAACATGGAGGATGTACTAAGTCCAAGATACATTGTGCTGAAGAGCAAACGGCTAGACGCGCACATGGATGGATTACTGCAGCGTGTCTGGCAGAGATAATCACAGGATCCACAGTTGTACAATGATGTGTCCAACCTGTCGTATTGTCGGTACAACTTGGTGCTGCACGTCACAAATGCTGTAGTATAATTGTTGTTGTAGAACCTAAAATTAACAGTTTCGCGTTTTATAAATTATCCACACGCGCACATTAATTGCACTTATTTATTTACCCAACAATATATGATGTATAACATTTATAGTAACACATCTTAGTCAAGATTGCGATAGTTTAAGTGTCTTTATTATTGAGCAGCACATTTTGTGTTAGTCTTACCGGAAAGTCACCTACGTAAGCGGTTCCCGACAGTTCTGCCGATCGTCACAGCAAAGCTGAAGCAGTTGCTCTTTGCGGATGTCATCTTCGTCAAACCCAGTTGACCACACGCCACAAACTTCATCCAGTGGAATTGGAGATGTACTCAGATGATTTACGCAATAATGTCATTCGTGCAGATTAAAGACGTCTACTGGAATGTCACACAGGTCAGACATGTTTACCCTGTAACCATTCAGGCTTTAGCGAGTCTTGCCTCTCAGCATCTTCAGTGACCGGATGCGTTTAATGTATTGTAATCGTCGTTTATCCAATGAATTGCATGAGTGCTAAGTTAACATGACGGTTAAGCTAACGAAGCATTCTACATTGCTGCAGTTCAAAGAATAATAATTTGACTGCTGCACCGTTTCCGTCTTAACACGAGTGTGTCTCCAAAATATGAGACCCAGTCGCTGACTTTACAAGTGTGAAATGTCACAATTACAATGCTTAACTTGATGTTCAATACGTGTCAAGACATCATCAATAAAAGGCTGAACAGTAGTCAGCAAATTCGTGTTCGTAATAATGATGGAATGATCGCTACATGTTTGCAACATAGAAATTCACATCAATGAGGTATGCAATGCTCTATATGAAATGCGAATCCTTCACACCCTGCTATACATATGCTGTAGTATATATAATGTAGCCGTCTTCCGAAATGTGACTATTTGTTCTCCGCTATAGGTTCGTAATTAATACGTACGGCAATTACACAAAGTCTAACACGTGTACAAGACACCAGTTTAACAGGAGAGAGGTCCCGTTTTACTAATAGGCTTATGTCAATACGCACATGTTCAATACAGAGTCGGATATTGCACACAGCCTCAGTTTCATAATACACCAATCTGGATGATGAAAAATCATTCATGACGTTGTTTCGTTGGTTGTAGTTTCTCCGCATTTGAAGAATAGCTTTCGAAACTCTTTCTGAAATATTTCGTATTTCAGTGCGTAGATGAACGGATTGATGCAAGAATTAGAGAACATCGCTGCGACGGTGAAGTTGTAGAAAACTCCATTGAACTCGACGTGGTAGCCGAAATTGAAGAAGAGGAATGTGAATTGGTTCCACGAGTTACACAGGATGTAACATACAACGACAATCACCTGTGTCTTCAGTACGTTACGTCTGGCGCGGGCTTTCTGTGTTGCAGGCTCGTTCGCACTGGGTTGTGGTTCAGGTTGAACACGAGTCCGTAAGGACATGAATATCTTGGTGTAGCAAGTGATGAAGACGATAATTGGGATGAGGTACTGGAATATGAACAGAGTCACACCGCTGAACTTCTTCCAGAAAACACTGGGAAATAGGTGCATGACTAAACAGCGTCCGTCAACAACACCGGAAGTCGGAACGAGGAAACACATCATCACGACTACTCCACTTATCCAAGACGAACTACCCAGCAGAAACACCTTTTTCCTGGAAAACGCGTTGTGGTGGAATATTGGATGTACAATGGCGATATATCTTTCCACAGTTAAAACGACCAATGCATTCGATGATGAGATTAATGACGTCCACAATGGCAGGTCACTGAGCCAGAGTTTACAGTAGATATCTCCCGAGATCCCCGATAAATTACTGACGGGCGTTCTGGTTGTTGTCGATATCAAGCTAAATAACGACGCCATAAAATCGATTGAACTTTGATTCCGGATTAAGATGTTAGTAAACGACTTTCGCATCTTCGAACTCTTTGTAATGACGACGATCACGATCAAGTTACCAAGTATGCCAAGAGTTGCAATCGAACCATACATAATCTTGACGTTTGTATTCGGCATGCGTATGTTCTCCTTTCCAGGGTTCGTTCCGTTGCTATCTGATTCCGGATCTCCCATTTCGGAGATGTTAAATACAGTCTGCAGGAAGCTACCATTTTGAAACATGGCCGCGGTATCTGCTATAACGTGTCAAGCTAGGCACACTATGCCCGGCGAAAGTCTTTCTCTCGCTCTTGTACGATTAACGACACCACGTTCTGTACCGCTGTAGTGCTACTTGGCCATTTGACATGCAGCTACTCTTCGTAACTGGTCGGCTTATACAGCGGAACCAAAGTTGACTTATTTCGGTACCACGCCTCCGCGATCATAACGCTATTCCCTGGAACTGTATGCGCTCGCACAGTGTTTTGGTATGGCGTAAACCCGACACGCTCAAAGCGGCGTTTTCTTTTTTTCTGGAAATACAATAAAAAACAACTGTAACAAGATTTAACAAGATTGCCAACCAGAAAATTACTCTGGATGGCAGTTGGACAAGGAAGCCTTTTGGCTTATCGAGAGTCCAATACTTTTTATCTACATGTATCCCGCCTTTTTAAGGTGTGTGTCGATTTTATTTTTAAACATATTCACGCTACTAGCACCAACACAATCAGGAGATAATATGTTCCATTCATTTACAGTCCTTTGTGAGAATGAGAACTTTCTTATATATAATCTACACTGCTCCTTTACTAATGTAGCTTCATGTCCTCTGGTCCTTCTATCTTTCTTAACTGAGAAAAAAATGTTTCTATCAATATTTTCATAACCATTCAATATTTTAAACACTTCTATGTGATCTCCTCTCAATCTCCTGGTCTCTAGTGTTGTTAAACCACATTCTTTTAGGCGTATTTCGTAACTAAGATCCCTCAGATTTGGTATCATTTTAGTCGCTCTCCTCTGTACTCTTTCTAGCATATCTATGTCCTTCTTGCGATATGGCCTCCATGCTTGTATACAATATTCTAAATGAGGCCTAACTATTGTTTTGTACAGCGGTATTATTAGCTCTTTTTCCTTATACGTTATGTTTCGCCTAATTAATCCAAGGATTTGATTTCCCTTTGAAGCTGCAATTCCGCACTGCTCTGAAACCTTCATATCAGCACTAATGGTTAACCCTAAGTCCTTTTCTTTTACAGTAGTACTTAGAACAGTACCCCCCATTTTATATTTTACCTCTTCGTTCCCATGTCCTATGTGGAGGCATTTACATTTCCCAAAATTGAACAGCATTTGCCACTTTTCAGACCATTTGATCAACCTATCAAGATCATCTTGTAAATGCTGTCTGTCTCCATCACTTTTAATCCTTCTAAACACTTTTGTATCATCCGCAAATTTTAACACCTTGCTTGTTATATCATCGTCCAAATCGTTGATATATATTAAGAATAATATAGGGCCTAGTACTGATCCCTGTGGTACCCCACTCAATACCGATTTCCAGTTTGAAGCCTCCCCATCAACTACTACACGTTGTCTTCTGTCATTCAGCCATTTTTCTATCCAGTTTATTATACCATTTCCTATGCCATGGGCCTTTAGCTTAAGGAGTAATCTTTGATGTGGTACTTTGTCGAAAGCTTTTTGAAAATCTAAATAGATGATATCTACTGGTGATCCCTCATCTACCCACCTAGTGATGTCTTCCAAAAAACATAACATATTTGTTAAGCATGACCTCGCTTTTAAAAACCCATGTTGAGATGGGTTTATCAAGTTATGTTTAACAAGAAAATCCACCATGTGATCTTTAATTAGTCTTTCTAATAATTTGCAAATCACTGATGTTAAACTCACTGGTCTATAGTTCTCTGACTTGTTTCTCGAACCTTTTTTAAATAACGGTATAATGTTTGCCTCTTTCCATTCTAAAGGAACCACTCCCTCTTCTAATGACAAATTGAAAACTTTTGCAAGCGGTGTGCTAATTTGTTCTACAATTTCCAATAGTAGTTTGGGCGGAATCCCGTCCACTCCAGGTGATTTATTATCCTTCATAGCCCTTATTTTCTTAGCTACCATTTCCGAGGTTACAACTAACTGTCCTAAATAGTCTGAATCTGCCCCCTTGAACTTAGCCTCTGGTACTGGCAGTGAACTAATATCTTCCCTGGTAAACACTGAACTAAAATACTCATTCAGGTCTTCTGCCATTAAGAATCCCTCTGATATTGTATTTCCAGCATTATCTTCTAGAGGACCGACCTCTACATCTACACATATTGCGTATTTCAAAGCATTGTACATTTGTTTGAGTTTTCTTTTTATAACGGTGCTATGCAATGTTATGTGGCACAGATGAGATCCTGACGCGTCCACAAATACAGCTTAACTTACATTTCGCATTTAAATTTAGCACCGGTTTCCTTTAGAGATGGATTAAAATAATGCACCATTGCATGCGCATTATATGAATACAACAAATAATTCTTACATACCGTTTGTAATAAATAAATTTAGTAATACATTCAAACAACCAGTGTAGCTATATGCTATAGAACTTACCTGCTGGTGCTCGTGCAGCAGACTAAAATTAATAGTCCTGTAATGTACGACTGTATTATAACAGTAATTAACATTAGTGCCCGTGTAGCAGACTAAATAGTCATGTAATGCTCGACTGTATTATGACAGTAATTAACATTACTCTTGTGCTGTCTGAGCGCACTGACACTGACAAAGAATGATGTAAATTGTGCGTGCGTGCACACGATGAAACGAAAACGCACAAGCGGATGATTAATTTTTTTTTGTGCGACTGCGCCATTAATAACAAATCCCTTTTACTAGGGAGGCGTGCCCCCAACAAACGCAAACCACTTACTGCTGTGTCTGGCTCTGGTTACTGTTGCAATACAAAAGTACGACACCGTCTGTTGGTAACGTGGCAACCCAAACGGTTTATTCAAACTGGATTGTCTGGCGCTCATCTCTGATGCGCTATCAGCTGATTGTTGTTGTTGTTGTTGTTCTCCTCATCTGTCTCTGTCTTCAGGGGTGAGGAGGGTGGCTTGGGTACATTTTCTTTTATTTTCCTCTGATTTCTAACTCCTTCTCCTCATTGCACTTGCACTATTTTCCCTACCACCCTTCTCCATTCTCCTCGGTCTTTTGCTCTTTTTTCCCATTCCCCTTTCCATCCCTCCATGTCTCTCTTCACGCAATCCTTCCAGGTGTATATCTAGCTATTTGCTTTGTTGTCCAACCCATAGCAGCTCTGTCTTTTTCATTTTTATTTTTAGTCCATGTTTGCTGAAAATATATTTCCACTCTGTCAGTTGCTCCTGTAAATCCGCTTCCCCGTCTGCTACCACCGCTAGATCGTCTGCACACAGTAGTTTCTGGAGAATATCTTTCATACTAGTCTTTCTACTTATCAGTTCCATCAGTGCGATAAACAGCAGTGGGCTCAGGGCACTCCCCTGTCTCAAGCCAACGTCATCTTTGAATTCTTCTGATATTCCAGGTCCACACACTACTCTGCCCTTCGTTTCTTCATGTGTCCCTTCCACCATCCTGACCTTTGCCTCTGTGACCCCCATTCATCTCAGTGTCGCCATTGCCACCTCTCTCTGAATCGTGTCATAAGCATTCTCCAGATCAATACAAATAACAGCCATATTTTCTTGTCCATTCAAGTTCTCTTCGATCAGCTGCCTCTGCGCAAATATTCCATTAGCTGTACCTCTTTATTTTCCGAAGCCCTGTTGTTCTTCTCCAATTTCTCCTTCCAATATTGTTGCTATCCTTCCATCCAGGATTCTCTCCAACATCTTCAGCATGTGGCTCAGCAACGTGATTCTTTTCCATACCTGAACTATAAACCCTGTTCTCCACTTCTCTGGAATCTTTTCCTCTCTCATGCAGGTATTCAACTATCTTAATGTCCATCAGATTCCAACGCTTTCGGCCACCACCTGCATTTCCACTCGTACTTCATCAATACCTGTCGCCCGACCGTTCTTCATCTTCGTTATTGCACTCTCTATATGTTCATTCACAATCATCTTCATCTTTACTTCTCCCACTACTGCACCTGGCATATCCAGTTCTTTGCTTTCTTGTTGGTTCAGCAGTGCCTTGAAGTACTCTTCCCAGAACTGTAACAATCTTTCCTGTCCGTAACTATCTTTCCATTCCTTAATCACTGTTCCAGTTTGTACATCCGTACTGTCGTTATCCATCTCTCGAGCCATTTACTAGATACTCTCCTTTCCACTGTCCTCATCCAGTTTTATGTGTAGCTCCTCTTCCATTTCTCTCTTTGCTTTGTTCACAGCTCTCCTAGATGCCTTCCGTTTCTGTCCATACAACTGCTAAATAACAATGCCCGGTAATCTTCCATTCTCCTTGATCCCTTCTATTTCTTTCCATACCTCTCTCTTTTCTCCAATTGCTTTCGCTAATTCTTCGGTCCACCATGGTTTTCTTGTCTTCAAGGAAGCTTCTCCGTTACTAGATGTTCTGCCACATAGCTCCTCAGCTGATCCAATGGAAGCATCCTTATATTGCTTCCACTCTTCCTCCACAGTTCCTATTGCTGGCCGCAGTTTCTCGTACTTTGGTGTCACTCTGTCTCTGTATGCTCTGGCTGTGTCCCGTCATTTCCATCACTTAATGGTCTTTCGCCCTACATTATCAGTTTCCAACCTCTTCTGCATACACACAATGAAAACGAGGGGCTTGTGTCGTGACCTGACAGTCCTTCTCTCGCCACATTTACTGTTTCCTCACTATCAGCAGGTCCAGCTCTGTCTTATGGTGGCCACTTCTATAAGATACTTTGTGGCTTTCTCTCTTTTGGAAAATGACCCCGCCACCGCCAGCCCATTTCGCATCACCAACTCTACAAACTCCAGGCCCTCTCGATTCCTTGTACCCCATCCAAATCCCCCGACCGAATCCTCTTCTCGTGTGTCCGCTGTAACCATGTGTGCATTGAAATCACCAGCTGCGCACATCATCACATGCGCTTCCACAATTCCCGTCATTCTCTATAGCTCTTCCCTGAAAGTCTTTTCTCTGACTCTGTCCTTCCTGTTTGAGGTCCATGCACTGACATAATGAACACGAGCTACTTCCTCACCCTCAGCCACGCAACAATGATCCCCTTGCCATCTCTCCACTCTCTCCACGTCTCTACTCCTCTGTTACTATGATGCCAACACCATCAATCCTTCCATATTCTTCTGCAAGTAGCAGTTTATACCCTCCTACCAGTTGTACAAAACATAAATAGTACTTGGTAGATGTACTCCGCACATACGGAACAATAAGTACAATAAGACGTATCTAATGACGACACTAATCACTACGAAATATATAAGCTTGCAAACCTATATCGAGAGTTGGATCCTTCTAGATGTGAAAACGTTTCTTGTCCAAAATTAGAACTATGGCGGTCTTCAAAAGAAAACCCAAATCTAACCATCGTGCGGTATATTTTCTGCGTGTTATTACAACACCATCTGTATCAAACTATAGGGCACCTGATTCGTTGTTTCAAACTATGCTATGCGCAGAATATATCTATGTTACATGACATCCGTTAATCGCAACATAAATTAACACATATGTTTCGAAATGACCGGGGAATACAGTTTTATGTCCGCAAGCGTGCGGACTTCCGCGTAATGCGTTGGAATAAAGCCGTAAAAAGTCATATATTGTTTACTGCATAATAGCATTCCTCAACTTGCGACATTCGGGTAGAAAAATAAACGTCACTTTGGAGAATATACACGTCTCGTTGTCACAGGCAGCAGGTGGGTAATTGGAAAACACCTACGTGACAACGTGTTGCATGTAATAGTCCGCGTTTCTAATCAATGTATTTTTGATTTATTTAATATCGAGTGCGTTTCAAGTCATCGACTTGGCGCCTACACAGCGTGCCATGTAGGCGCCAAGTCGAATTGTGAAGTGATTAATGTGATTACACGTGTCTCATAACTGGTTCATGAAGTAGGTTAGAGGTCCTAAGCTGGTCCAGTGTTTTATTTTGAAAAGTGGGTTCAACTTTAAGGGTCCGCAACTGGTGAAAATGAATGGACCCACTGCATAACGATTTATGCGACAATGACATAACCTAATTTTTTGTTCATACAGAGCGTAAGCGGATTTACTAAGCGGATTAACTTCACGTGTACGACAATTATGTAGATTGGAACAATTGTAGAAAGGACGCGTGGCTTTGCGAATAATTGTACGTCATAAACCGGATTACGGTCTTAAGTCTCTTCAGGTTTTCTGTATAAAACAAGGCATAAATACAATCGGCGCCAAACTTTCAGATATTAAACTACTACAATATAACTGTAACGCAACACCTCTATTTTGGTATGTACAGATGTATCACCTTTATAAGTTAAACCAATTGTTTGGAACGTAAAACGTAATGCGCGCGTAAAACGTAATTTACCATGAACCACGCGCGCTCGGTAAATACTTTGGGAAACCGGCCGCGGCATGAAGGTTGCTTGGTAACATGAAATAGACGGCGACACAATAGCCTAATTAGGCTTGCATCTACGCTCATGCTAGTACCATAACAATACGAATATTATTTGGCAATGTTACACTATCAGGACTCATAGATGGAAATGAACATCATTTTCTCTCCGAACTTCGTCATATCACACTGTACAGTGAGTATTGTAGCACGTACGTGACACGGTTGTCTACGTCTGGTGTGCACATCGCATACCTACGCGAGCGCGATAAGGTGTTTTTTGTAACGATGTCGTGTGTTTTCCAACATAATTTTTTAAATAAATATTGTCATCACGATTGTCACGTACGAACTAGTTACTACCAAGCTATTTTCTCAGGTGTCAGAGTATACTATTGTTAATTAAAATTATGTAACAGTATATTTTTTCTTATCACGTGCATTTAAAGTTACGTTTACATCAATGTCAAAATGTTTTGCCTACATTCATGAAATATACACATGCTTTATTTTTGTATTTTTCTTAAATTTTGTATGAGTTTTTCCGAATCTTTGCTTTCTCTTACGGAGCTTTCAGTGTCCTCATGACACCATCGTCCGCGTTGGACTGCTAACTCTCGTTCGTCATGTGATTTCCTTGGTGGTCGTCGCATGACCGCATTTCCAAGAATATCGCGGGAATGTTGTACCCGGCGTCTTTGTTGATATCTGGTCGCCTCTCACTGATCTCTATTGCTTCGCTGATTTTCCTTTGCCATAAGTTGTTTTCTCTGGCGAGCACTATTGCGTCTTTGGCCGTGATGTTGTGGCCCTCATTCAGTCTATGTTCGCCTACAGCTATGAGGTGGGCCCTGACGTTACTGTGTTCTTTAATTCTGGCTCCCAGAGGCGGTTTCACCTACGTTGGTCTGCTGACAGTCAGGACATGTTATTTCATGTATCACTCCATACACGTTGTTCTTGGGGGTTTTGTTCTTGGGGTTCACAACAATAGATTTTATAGTATTGCATGGTTTGTGGTACGTCCCCACTTCATGTTCCCGGAAGATGTTGGTCAGTTTGTCTGATAGGTTGCGCATGTACGGTAAAGGGATGTTCGGTGTGTGGCTGGTCTGTTTTTCTTCACTTGGTGTCTTTCTCTTAGTGATGTTGAACATCCACTCTGTAGTTGATGGCTTTGTGTGCTGCTATGACGTGTGCTGTTTCTGTGTGGTGATTGGAGCTGAAGTTTAAATACTTGTTACGGTGTTGCCGTCGGCCGTCGCAAATGTTAATTTTCGGGTGTGTTTGTGGGTTCCGAGTTCGTATTTTCGTTTTACACTGGTGAGTTCCGGTAAATATGGCGACCGCTGTGTTTACACAAATTGAATAAACACTTATAATTTATTCATTGTGTTTAATTAACGTAGATTCCGTAACATACTGGTCTGCATGTGTTGGTTTCCTGTAGACTGTGATCCGCGTGCTGCCATCATCGTTCACATGTACACACGTGTCTAGGAATGACAGTTTGCCCTCTCGTTCCGCTACGGTGGTGAGTTTGATGTTTGGGTCAATGTTGTTGACATGTGCAGTGAAGCTTTCAACGTGGTATTCGTGTATCTTTACGAAAGTTTCGTCGACATATCTGTACCAGACTGACGGGGGTTGGAGGCGGTGGCGATGGCCTGCCTTTCAAAAGTTTCCATGTATAGATTGGTCACAAAGGGTGAGACTGGGGAACCCATGGCAGCAACGTGCTTCTGTTGGTAGACGAGGTACACGAAGTAGGTGGTGTTGAGGCAAAAAGTCAGCAACTCAGTGATTTGGTCGATTTTAAGCGGGGCTCGCTGTTTCCATGTGGTGTCTTCCTGTAGTTTCCTCTTTACGATTTGGAACGTGTCTGGTACTGGTATGCTGGTGAACAGCGCCGACACATCGTATCTAATTTATATCTAGGGGGAACTTCTAGGTCTTTGATCTTGTTTGCAAAGTCCCCGCTATTCTTGATGTGGTAAGGTGTCTTCCCAACGATTTCCAATTACGAACATAAATGAATCCGGTAACAACATACATTTTGAAGTGTTGACAGTGTTTTTCAGATATGATCATTTTGTGTCTCCATCGTAACATATATGACATTTGTATCAAAGGTTGCTCAACGTAGCGGTCAATGGAACAGTTATTCAAACAATCTAAATACATGCGACGTTATTTTGATAAAATACACCGTTAAAGATATGATCAAAAATCTTTATTAAAATTAGCTTTTATTACATACAAAACACTCTGATTAAATGATAGCCGCTAATGTCGCCAAGGCATGCCTAAACGACGGCTCCGCTTGATATGGTTTTACGTAACTCCGTACAATCGTACCACAGAGCCTTTAAAAACACATTTTAGAGACACTTAGAAAACACCTTTAGGTGGTTATTTTTAAACGCCATCTTTAGAATAAAACGGCATGTCCAGAACAAAACGGGTAAATAAAACAAACAAAACATTTTTTATTAACACCATGTGTATTTCAAAACACCTATTAAAACACTACAAATAAACAATGTGTTTAAAATAAAACACCTCTTAAAACACTACGTACCGTTTAAAATAAAACACGTACACAAACACACTGTCTAAAATAAAACGTTACATAAAAAAAAAAAATTGGCGTTTTTAGCCCAGACACACTTAGAAAACACTATTTGGTGTTTTTAATGCCAAGAGTGTTTAAATTTAAACATCAAATCCTAGATTTAAACACATACTGTTCAATGTATTACTTTGCACTGCTAAAGGCTGAACACACTGATTAAAACTTATTTGCATGCAGTTTTTAAAGCAGGAAAACAATAATTTTTCACACATTTTATAAGAGTGACGATATAAGAAAGAATATATACTTTGCTATGATATACAACGAACTGTCACTTATTAGTGTGTGTTACTTGGGACATAGAGTTAGTGTTACTAAGGACATAGAGTTATAGGTTTATGTATGGCATGACCGTTTCAAATGCTACATTAAAACTGCCATCAAAATTCAAAATGTGCACCTATATCTAGTATCGACTAGAAAATGCCAGCCCATTTGTGCAATTTTTTTTGGTGTGAAATAAAACTAGTAAATAACATTTGTTTATACATAAAAAAATCTGGCCAAAAGTGCATATGTGTAGCCCACCTTTTTATTACATAATTAACACTAATTAACACAAGTGACATTTGAAAATATTCACATTTCCACACGTTATCCAATATCAAACACCCGTAAATGTTTTCAATGACTTTAACAAAAGAATGTAATCATTTATTAAAGTAACTGATATGCAAGTATTTCATGTATTTGTTTATTACTATTAAGGGGTTATATGACAGCTGGATAGGACATTTTGTTATTAATGCATAATTAATGTTTTGTGCCAAATCTGTAGAGTAGATCTTACTTAATAATAACATTCTTTCTGCCAAACCCCCTTTCCTATGGAAATAAATACGAAGTCATTAAATGATGGTGGAAGTTATATCCCATCTAAACATGCAACACTTGAAAATATATGAATAGTTTATCACAATGCTCTCAAAATAATAACAGGCCTACTTAAATATAAAGTTGATTTGAACATTTTAAAATTTACTTAACATTTTCAAAACTATGCCTTTGGAAATGTCACATTTATGTAGCATTTTTATCCTTTACGATAAAGCCAAAAACTAATGTTGTTTTGTATGGATTGTTGATAAAACAAACACCATTCTAGCTGCCATACCTCCCCTTAATGAGTCTGATTTGAAATGGGCAAAATTAATTGTGGAGACAGTTTGTAAATACTTCCATGCAGCTACAGGATGTTGATGAAGTGCACTCTTATCACCAACAAATGGCTCGCCTAGCACACATTGCTGTAAGACAGCCATGAACCGACTGGAACACTTTGGGTGGGAGAGTTGAAAACAGTAATACACTGCGATTAGCACAAGCACTGGGTGGCGTCGGCAGCTTGGGTGAATATTTTATGACTGCCATTTCATACTTGTTGTTTTTCACGAGAATAAGCAATTTTGGAGCATTCTCCACACGGGATGCTGTGGTCCTTGTGCAATCGTCTTCCGTGATGTCATGCACTTCAAGCACAGGCAAGGTTTTCGTGCCTTTGGATCTAGAGAATGCTGTGTTCTTTTCTATAAAGCTGACAATGGCCGGGATTCTTAGATCATCCTGCAAAATGGTAGCAACATAGGACTACTATGTGCCTAAAATATATTATTGACTAACTTTCATTTGGCAACGGTTCAGACTGTGTCCAAATCCCAGTCATAAAAGTGTGAGTGGTCAGTCTCAGTCAATGCACATCTGAGTAAAGTTCAAGTCCTGAAAAAGTGACTTAAGGATAATTGTAGAACTTCAGCCCCCAGACCCAGGAAGATTTCAATTCGAGAATTGGAATCGGTCAATGTGAAAGTAGTGGGATTTGAATTGGAATCATAACAGTTAATTGGAACTGGAATTGGCGAGGTGATGGTGGAATCACAACCGAAATCAAAACAAGAATCGGAGTTGGAATCATTGATGTGGAAGGATATTGAAAAGTAGTTATAATGTTATAAGAACTAGCTTATAGGCAAAATTATTTGTTTCGCCACATTCTTCTCAGCAAAGATCGAGATGATTCGTTAGACGCTAGGTGACTACCCCGCCACCACACCTAGCTTAGATGTCGAGAAGAGGTAGACTTACGGTGTACCACGATTATACACGTTCGCGACAGCGTCGATATCTGATATTTGCAGTCTCATCACCAAGTCGCCTAGGACATCTTGCGCGCTCGACCCATTGCAAACATGGCTACTTAAAGACGTTTCGGACGGATTAGCGCCAATTCTAACGCAACTGATTAACGCATCCATTATACACGGTGTCGTCCCTCGATGCCTAAAACATGCTGACATCACCCAGTGATTTAAGAAGCCTATTCTAGATGCTTACAACTTGTCACATTACAGACCCGTCTCGAATCTCCCTTTTGCTGTCAAATTGCTTGAGAGACAGGTCGCACTGTGCCTACTCGATCACGCAACTGCGAACGACCTACTCGACCGGAACCAGTCGGCCTATCGACCGTACCACTCAACTGAAACTGTTCTAGTACTTGTATAGAATTACATTCTCCAGGCATTAGACCGGCGGTGCGGGGTGATACTCGTACTACTCGATATGTCTGCCGCATTCGACACCGTCGACCACGACATCCTGATCTCGCGTCTAGAAAAACGCATTGGTGTGACTGGCTCGAACCGCGCTAGAATAAGTCCGCTCATACTTGACCGATCGAACACAACCCGTGATAATACCAGGCGGTGCTTCCGACCATTTAAATATCGCTTTCGATGTCCCCCAAGGCTCAGCATTGGGGCTATTGCTTTTCCCAATCTACACATCCCCAATCGGTGATATCATCAAACAACACAACTTGAACTATCACATGTACGCAGACAACACACAACTGTACATCAAATTCGACATTACTGATGAAAACGACAGACTGTCATCGTTGCATACAATCGAACACTGCGTCAACGGCGTCCGCTCGTGGGTGAACATAAACCTACTGAAAGTCAATGAGGACAAAACAGTCACGCTCGTCTTGGCATCACGCACCAACCAGAAGAAACACAGCATCACAATGATAAAGATAGGCGACTGTGACATCACTCCTAGTCCGAGTGCCTACAACATCGGCGTTGTGTTCGTCGTTGAAATGTCGATGATACGTCACGTGCAACACGTATGTCGTACCGCATACTTTCACCAGCGTAACATTGCTTCCATACTGTCGTGTCTATCGGAGAAAGCAGCGGCTCGAATAATACATTCACTGGTGATTTCGAGACTCGACTACGGGAATGCTTTCCCGTTCAGCATCCCAGACTTTCTTATCTCTAAACTGAAGAGAGTGAAGAAATCAGCAGCTCGATTGGTAGTCCCCTGCAACAGATGAGAGCACATCACCCCGGTGCTAAAGAAGGTCCATTGGTTTCCGGTGAAGCAGCGTATCGTGTGCAAAAATACTGCTGCTTTCGTTCCAAGCCCATGACGTTGCACCGTCGTACATCACCGACGTGCTAGACGCGTACCGACCAGCGCGTGCGCTACGTTCTGCCAACAACAACGACCTGCGTGTGCCGCCATCCAACAGCAGATTACGGCGATCGCTCCTTCTTAGTTTCCGTCCCACAAAGTGGAACACTCCTCCGTTAGAATTAAAGACAGTCACAGCGATAGCCACATTCAAGCGACTTTTCAAAACTCACCTGTTCCGTGTAGCATTCCATGTTTAGTTTAGTCTGTGATCTCGCACATGACATAGTGTTTTTAAATAATGTATCATCATTTAACTAACTTATTTATGTCTTATGATGCACATATTATGTCACGTTTTAATTAATGCTATATCCTTTTTCCACCTAATCTTATTGCCTATGCATTACGCATCACGGTTTTAGCAATTTATTTAATTTATTTATTTTTATTATCATTTATTTAATTAGCTAGTTTTAATATTCATGTATTAATCTATTTTGTCTAGAATTATGGCCCTCTACATGTTGACTCATTATTATTATTATTATAAATAGGTCATTGTTTAGAAACATAATGATGTGCCATTGTTGCATATGTACAAACCATAATTAAGAAAACCAGACCTTTCATAATGCTGTGATTTGCACACTATCCTGCACATATACCAAATATATCCAACTAGTTTCTGGTTTGTTTAATAAATAATTATGTTTATCAGCTTAGTGCACGCTAAACTATAACAGTTTTATTTACAAGTATGTGATCTATGCATTGTAGATTAGCCAACAACGTTCCTTTGACATATAGGTTAATTAGTTCACCTGTTGATTTGTTTACCTGTGAAATATGAATTATGCCATCTATCAATTTATGAAGCCGTTATGAAATGTCTGAAAAACCTACACGAGCTAGACCACTAAAATGTTAGATTATTGTTTACCTGACCAAAAGATTTTCACAAAGGTTATTCATTAAAATATTGAAGAAATTAGTGTAACAAATTGTACAAATGTTGGTTTCGTTCACACAAAATGACCCACTAACCACAATTACTTGCAATCACACAAGTTGTGACTTACTTCTTTCAGTGCGGCAGCAGGCATTGTTTTTCCAAGACCTTGGACGAGCGCTCACCAACTTAACCTAATGTTTCCCAACTCTCTTCTCATGTTTGCATTCTTCGATCAGCTGCAAGTGCGTGAAATGTATTATTCACATTTTTTAAATATCAAGACAATTAGGCCTACTTACGATACAGAAACTCAAACCTAGACAATGAAACCATGATTATCCTCATTGTATCCTAAGAGTAATGTTGAATAAGACCGGGGTCCATCACACCGATACATATGTGCCTGTGTACTATCGTTGTAGTTAAATGTGCCTCCTCAGTTCCATTGCCTATCATAAATATGTGTTCGGTGGAAAAGAAACATTTGCATAATACCAAATTCGATTATGGTAGTGCTTTATCGGGTTAGTGTTATGACGTCTGGACAGGTTCATATGAATTGGGATAATAAACTATATTTGGTGGCAATAAGCCAACTTAATTTTATAATGAGGACATTACAAATCTGAATGCTAACACTATAACGTACAAACCATCAACGTTGTTGTTTATGTGTTCTTCACAAGTTGGTGTATTTAACAAATTAGTAATGCACATCATTGCATAGTTAAAAATTGTCATGTGAAGTATGTATAATACCATATGTCTGAGAGCAAAAATGAATATATACGTATTGAATCGAGGAGGTATCTTTATACATGACTGCCCATTATTCCTAAGTTAAAACAACACATAATCCTGATCACCTTACATACTGTATCAGTAAATACAGTAGGTATCCATAGTATAATTTTTTCGAAGAAAATTACCTAAACAAGTTTTTGAGACGTTTTTAGTATCTAGTACACAATGTGGCAGCACTATCGCATTACAATCGATGGTGGTGATAGAAACATACTTCATATTTTACTTTTAACACACTTAAAATATTAATGGTTTAATCACAGAAAAGTTAACCAACGGCCCCGTGCGGTTGAGTTAGCAATGCGCTGCGTCTTACCGTAGAACGAGGCTATTCACAGCCGCCGTGACCAATGCGTGTGTGAAACCATCGGTTGTTATAGCGTGTTTTCTCGTTTAACACATTGTAAGTATTTCACTTATAGCAACTTTTCTAACAGCTTGTTTACATTGCATTGGTTAAATAACGGCTAGTGATTTATAATATTAATTCTTTGTTTGAAGAATTGATCCGGTTTCTTTGCAAAACGCCGGGGTATTCCGTTAACTATGAGTCTCGCCAATATGTGCAAGACCAGTAGGGGAAGGCGGGGCAAGTTGGCGAAGCGGGCAAGATGAAGAATTTGCATTAGTTTAAAATTGTGCACTAGATTGTAGCACTGATGTCCCCCATTGACGTCACCAAGTGCGCGCGCAACTTGTCTGCAAGTTTCAACGTGATCGGCATGATACGGAAAATTTTAGCGAGGTAAATTCATTTTGTTGACTTTTGTACTAAGAATTATAAATTAGTTAATAAGACTCTACAACTGATGATCGTGTAGTAAGCGTTTCTCAGACGTGTTATATTACAGCGTTATATTGTAACGCAACACCCCAGAGTAATTAGTCGAAATTCCCAAACATCTGAACGGGCGTGGAGGGGGTGCTATAAAATGGCAGTGCGGGGCAAGATGACCAGGGCAAGTTGGCGAATTCGTCATCTTGCCCCACTCCGTCCCAAACTATGAATGTATGAACAGGAGCGGATCTAGGTGTGTTGCCAGATAGTATAAATCGGTAGTTTTATTAGGGGGGATATAAATTATATAGAACCTATAGTAGCTATGCGCCCTATTTTGTCGTTTGACCACCATAACATTAGCCACAGGGGAAGGAGACCCCCCCAAGAACACCCCTCCCCTCCCGGGTCCATTGCTGATCAATTTGATTTATCTTCGTAAATAATAAAATTATTTTAATGTTTATTCTAACCTACATTTTCAGATGGTACGATATTACCAGAGAAAAACAAATAGGGGGTCATGGTCTGAAGATGGGATGATTGCTTCCATGCATGCCGTTCGTGAAGAAAATATGTCGTGCAACATGGCGGCAGCGAATTATGGCATTCCAGAGCCTACGCTGCGTCGTTACTTGAAAGCAAAGGCAGAGGTGAGCAAAACTGAATTATAATTGCACATACAGTACAATAGGTATAACTTTATATTGGAGTTTTAATGCTTAGCTAGGGCCTAAGCTGAATTCAGGGGCGCTTAATTATCGTGAGCTGTCAGTTTTTTTTGTGGCTTGGGGGACCCTTATGTGTTATTTTATATTCCTGCCCCCCCCCCCCCCGCCCCATTGTGTTAGTAGCCGCAGTAATGTGTTTATTCTTTTGTAGGATCTGCCAGTTCACGGGGGTCGTTTTCGGAGTGTCTTTGCCGTAGAGAAGTTGAGAGATTATATCACCGAAATTAGTGACAGAAGTTTCGGTCTTAACACCACCCAATGCAGAAGGCTCGTCTACGACTTCGCAGAGCAAAATCACCTGCCGCACAGCTTCAACAAACACACAAAAACGGCTGGAATGGATTGGTTGCGTTCAGGAATAAATACAACATTAGTGTCAGGGATCCAGAGGCCACATCAATTAGTCGAGCGATGGGATTCAACAAGGTTGAAGTGAGCAAATTCTTTAACATCTTACGAAAGGTAAGAGAGGACAACAACTTCACTGCTCATCAGATATTCAATGTTGACGAATCTGGTCTAACCACAGTGCCAACAAAGTTACCAAGAGTGTTGTCACCTAGCGAGGCGAAACGAGTGGCAAAAATAGTGTCTGCTGAAAGAGGAAAGAACATCACGTTGGTCTGTAGCATCAGTGCTGGTGGTGTATACGTTCCACCATTCTTAATCTTCCCAAGAGTGAGGATGAGACCGGAATTGATGAACGGATGTCCGCCAGGGACCAAAGGTTTAGCACAACAGACAGAATGGATGACGACTGACACCTTCGTCCTCTACCTCGAACATTTTGTGGAACATGTCAAGTGTTCTCCTGACAACAAAGTGCTTTTGCTCGTAGATAACCATGCATCACACATTTCCCTAGCCAGCATAAATTACTGTAGGGAAAATGGGGTCATCATGACGGGTTTCCCGCCTCATACGACGCATAGACTACAGCCCTTAGATGTCGCTTTCTTCGGTCCTCTCAAAACCTACTACAGTCAAGCATGTGATAACTACATGGTGTCACATCCTGGCAAGGCGATCACGGATAGAGAGGTCGGGGCTTTGTTAGGTGCAGCTTATCTGAAAGCAGCCACCATACGAAACGCTGTCAGAGACTTTGAAGCCAGTGGTATTGAGCCATACAACTCCATTACATTTTCGGATGCAGATTGTGCGCCTGCTGCAACTACGGATCGCGACCTTCCATCCCCACTGCAGCAGCTACAACAGCCCGCGCAGCCAGAGCAGCCACAGCAACCAGCGCAGCTACAGCAGCCACATCAACCAGCGCAACTACAGCAGCCAACGCAGCTAGTGCAACCAGTGCAGCCACAACAGCCACAGCAGTCACTGCAGCCAGAGAAACCACAGCAGCCAGTGCAGCCACAACAATCAACGCTGTCACAACAGCCAGCGCAGCCACAACAGCCACAACCGCCAGAGCCTCTAACGCAGCCACAACAGCCAGCGCAGCCACAACAGCTAACGCAGCCACAACAGCCAGCGCAGCCACAACAGCTAACGCAGCAACAACAGCCAGTGCAGCCACAACAGTCAGAGCAGCCAGGACAATCAACGCAGCCACAACAGCCACGCCAGTCGCAGATGAGATATAGCCGATATTACAGATTTTATCCAAACCTGCAGTCAAATGTATAGTTTTCTTGTCGTTCAGATTAGAAATGTAATGTGGATAATGTAATCTTTTGTATGCTGTCCACCTCGTCAATTTTCCCCATGGTGGATGTAAACTTGCCCCAGGGGTGGGGCAAGGTGGCGAATTTGCAGACCATTTTTATTTTTTATTTTTCAATAGCTAAAATAAACATTGAAACTTTTATATTGTGATCGTTGATGTCTAAGATAACGAAGTTTAATTTGGTGTAGGAATTGTAATAAAAAAAATGCAATATTGACGTTCAGCTCTAAAAAAAGCCTTAACATCGTTGACTTGCCCCACCTTCCCCTATATACATCGACTTAACTTAATTATGCTACTATTAAATGGACAATTACATAGAGCTAGTATGCCACAAATAATGCACGTACACTTAGTTACATCATACAATAAAAAGCAATACATATAACTTACCCATTTCAACGATACGACAAAATGATGGCAACAATAACGCCAAAAACCACTTCCCGCGCCTTTCAAAACGTGTACCGGATATTGACAGTAATAACCAAGGGCCGGTTTCATGAAGCGTACTTAAAGTTACGCAGTTACTTTGCGTCACGTGTGTGTGTAAATCACGTCATTTACTAAGACCTTACCTTAGCGTTAAGAACGTTCTTAGCCGCTTCATGAAACCGGCCCCACGTTTTTATTGGGAGAAAACCCATAATTAAAGTGAATTTAACGAAAAGTAATTAACGATTAGTAATTCACCACAGTAATTATATAGATTGACTACGTGTAATACAATTATTTATTTATTTTTAACGTTTAACCAAATTTTTTATTTAACAATACCACAGTATTGCATACATGAATCCGATGGCATGGAAATATGTATATTCCAAAACAAAATGACAATATTTATGTATATACCAAATATTTAAAACCTGGATACGCTAATAAAATAAATATTACCATAGGATACAGATGTGCGGATGGCTGCAAACGAGTAATACAATAAATAAATTTGTTTTTTTTTGCCAATTTCATATATAAATGTTGTTCCACCACATCTGCATAAAACCTAATGGGTACATAGATTTGGGTCCTACTTTCAGAGATATGCTGATTGGTAAATGCTATATCGAATGCACCAATATTACGACAACACGTGATTGATTGCACCGTTTATTCAAGCATTAACAATTCTTTGCAAAACAAACATGTAACATTATATATATACATACATACATGTAACATTATAATTATATAGGTATATATATATTAGATATATATATATATATATACATATATATATATATATATTATTATATATACATATATGTATATATATATATATATACATATATGTATATATAATAATATATATATATATATGTATATATAATATATATATACCTATATAATTATAATGTTACATGTATATATATATATATATGTATATATATATACATGTTTCACTACAGCTACTTTTATGTCTACAAAATTACATTTGTCAATATAATGTGAGTATACCTATATTGTTGACATAAGTCTGGTGTCAAAAGAATGCATATACAGTAAACGTAACATATAACAAATTTGTTTAAAATAAATGTCCCTTGTATTGAATAAATGAACTGGTTCAAATTTACATTTCAGATGTGACAATATATAACAAATAAATTGACCACTGCCGAACAATTCGTTATACCCACTGTACGAGGTCACTGCGTTTTTCAATTTAAAAGAAAATGCATTTTTAAACAGAATCTAGTATATCCACACAGGCTACTCGTACACATTGCCAAACTAGCAATCATAGTCATGGAAACATATATTGTCTGTTTCTACTTTTAAGTAGTCATAATTGGAAAATATTTCTGGCCATGACAATTACGGGAAGATCTATACAAAACAATTATTATTGTCCATGTTTGGCACGTCCTATTTTTCAGGTGCCAATAGTCTAATTTCTCAAACCGACTTATCGACAGAAAACATACGTATTTTGACCTTACAAATTGGAACAACTGAATAATCAAATCAAAATCTAAAATATATGTTAACACAATGCTTTTACCAGTATATCTTAGACTATCAGGCAATTAGTTTTTATATAGTTTCCTAAGCGAACGATCTGCATCATAAAAATCCTTTACATAATTTCTTTAGAAAAATAAATACCATTGTTAACAATTTTTGAAAACAATAATATCATTCTAGATGTCAAAAGAAAACAAGAAATATCAGTACACGAATATAAGACAGCTAATAACTAATATTCCCTAGAACAGTAGTAGTTAATGTATGTGATGTAGCAATTGATGTAATGTGAATTTATGGTGGTCTTCCTTGTGTTCATTGCATGTCACAGTTTCACTGTATCCTTGAGACATTGCGAACAGAAGAAACGCACATCCACACATAGGCTTGCAGAACGTGATGTTAATGGAATCAACTGTTGATCATGATGTCATTACAGCACCACCACATGTAGCAGTGCAGGCTATGCATGATTCACAGATCTTGGTGCTGCAGCATGTCCAGTTATAATTTCCCAATTTTAATTTCAAGATGCAGCAGTCATTCCAATCAGTCAATTTTCTTTCTGAAAACACACATTTCGCACATCTTAAATATGTTACGTCAGTAATCAGCTATGGTGTTATATCAGCCAAAAAGGGCACAATGACGTCATAATTACTATCTTTTAACATGGGCCCATCCCATTTTTAGTTATTTAGTTTTGTCCTACTTGTCTTTTGTCCGCCCTACCCTGTGTGGTTTGTGTGTTGTGAGATAGTACTGTGTGTGTATGATAGGGTAGTGTTACCTCTTTTTTCGAGTTGAACCGTTTTAAGGGTAAAACGTCTTGCGTTGAACGAGTAGAGTTGCCAGACCTGGTATTTGGACAGCGGTTGACCTTGGGTGGATAAGTGTGTTGGTAATATGACGTAATGAACGTGTGAAAATTGTTGATGGGTTGTGAGGGGGCCTCTTACTTGTCGCTTGTGGGTTTTGTTGATGGTTAGGACTTATTCTAGAAGTTTCGGTGTAAGAAAATGGAGGTCCGTTGGTTGTCGGCGCCACGTACCTGCTATAGCGGCGATTGACGAGTTACCGCCGTTATGTGTTGGAGAGCGCGCGCAGTATTAGGGTTGGAGCGTAGGTTAGAATGTGGTGTATAGCAAGGCGTGACGACTGACATATTTTAGGAATTCGGCGAATGGGTATCTATTCGACGTGGTGTATGCGGGAGCTGGTCTAGGAATTATCACAGGCCTGTGTTATAGCGGACTAGAATTTTTTCCCGCTAAGTAGAAGCGTCCATCGACGCCGCGTTGTTATTTTGTTCGGCTGAAGGCCGCGATACACGGTACGATTGCTTCGGATGAAACCGTCCGATTACCACGTAGACGATGAAATCGTATCGTGTAGCAGTCCGACCGATTCAATCGCATCCGAGTCACTCGCACGAATTGTTTTTACAGCAGGTTCGTACGATTCCATCGGACGTTCGGTGATATTGACCAATCAGAGAACAGCAACAAGTTTGAACTTCGACCTCCTTCAATGAAATGGTAGCCGAAGACTTCGGTAAAACTTCACCTGAAATATTTGTCGAGCTATATCATGAAAGATTCGGTCTGGAACGCGGCGAACCCAATTTACAATGACAGAAGCAACGGTTACGGATTGTCTGAAGTTCTCGAGGATGACGGCTAATGACGCAAGTTTAAATTAAATGGAAGATTATAACACAGAACTTCTGTCACTGTCAGAATTGTCAACGGCAACGCCAACGGACGGCGAACAGACTGGGTCAGAAATTACAGAACGTCAGAAGTAAATAGCGACGGCGACGTCATGATATTTCGATTATCAATTAATTGTAATTAAGTTAAAACGCTATATAGTTCTATTGATAAGTGTCAACGCAACGTGTAATGTGCATTTTTATTCTGTAAAGCTGTGTTCGTCTGAAATACATTCATAACATTGACATTGTCCTGTTGCCATTTTCTTCTCTTTCGTTAGCCAGCTTCGGTGAAATATTATGTTGAATGGGCAGCTACAGATTCTAATAATAAACCTGGTTGGCATGCCACCATCCAGTACAAACGTTGTTGATTTGAGAAAAACGACACTATATCAATATGCTACGGAATTTCGCGACGTACGAACTTTAGGAATTAGTAAACTTCATAAGTCACTTGTTCTCTTTCACGCGTGGAATGGAAACTAATATTTACTGGCTGTGTTAGCATTTCTGTTACCAGTGTAAAAATGTTTATAAACAAATATTAACATATAATCCTTGGCTGGTACTAGAAAGGGGTTAGGCAGATGACACATTGTTAAAAATAGTGCCTGTGCCTGTGGTGTCCTTGTCAATAAACTATTTGGATCTTGACTCTTGTTGACATGTTGATATAGATGACAATCTTGTAATATTTTATTAAAACAATATTCAACAATTTGTTTGCACTCAACCGATGAAGTAATTTCTAATTTAGGGTTAGAATTATTGTTAAGTAAGTTTTTTTGAAGGCCCAACATTGTGTGATTTGTGATTAGATCCACAATGTGTATATCTGTGACCAAGATTACAATCAATATCATGCAGTATATCTTGCATGAAGCCTTTGTGTCATCGATGCAAGCCACAAGGATTTATTTTAGTGTGGGCAGTTATTTATTATATTGTTGTTAATTTTAAATATATTATTATGAGATGCTATATTAAAAATAAAATAATAGCATTATTTATGAAGCTGTGGATTATGTATGTTTCTGTGGACGTTTCTAACATTAATATGACTGTGTACACTGTTATTGTATGAATTATCGTGACAAGGATCAGACTGGAACATATATATATATGTATATATATATATATATATATATATATATATATATATAAGTAGTAATAGGCGTGGTCCAGCGGGCACCGTTGACGCAGTCTGGAGGAAACCCCATGTTAAGAGATAGGGGTTTCCTCCAGACTGCGCCAAGCGCTTACGCTAATGATTATGCAAATGAGGTCTTTGGCGCAGTCTGGAGGAAGTGCGATTGACCAATCACGAGCGAGCTGGACCTTGTGGGCGTGGCTAGTTATGCAAATGAGCTTGGAAAAGTAGTTCCGACCCCGGGTTAAAGCATAGGGAATTTTATCGCAAAGGTATCCGACCACTTTTTGGGTTTTTAGCCCATGTTAAAACATAGGCCATTTTTATCCCATGTTAAAGCATAGGCCATTTTTATCGCAAAGGTATCCGACCACTTTTCGAATTTTTATCCCGTGTTAAAGCATAGGCCCTTTTTATCGCAAAGGTATCCGACCACTTTTCGAATTTTAATCCCATGTTAAAGCATAGGCCATATTTAGCCCATGTTAAAGCATAGGGAATTTTCACCCCATGTTAAAGCATAGGCCGTTTTTATCGCAAAGGTATCCGACCACTTTTCAAATTTTAACCCCATGTTAAAGCATAGGCCGTTTTTTATCCCATGTTAAAACATAGGTCATTTTATCGCAAAGGTATCCGATCACTTTTCGAATTTTTATCCCGGGTTAAAGCATAGGACATTTGTATCGCAAAGGTACGCGACCACCCTTTTTTGAATAAAATAACATACCGAACACCATTTGAATGGGCTACTCACGTGATTGCTTGACCCGTAGGTCCAGGCTTCGACAAGGGACCGATCCTTTATTTGTTTGACTATGACATGTCGAAAATGTGGTGTTATAATAAGGCATAATGTATAATAAAAGGGTTATAAATTCAGTGGAGACCGTTTTGTCTGAAGTAATGTATACGAAATGTATATTACATATAGGACTATGTTATATCAGAGCCTATAGCCTCGTTTTTTCGAACAGAGTGACCATTTTGGAATTAGCCCTTTGGTGTATGTTACAAAAACCCGTACTCGAGACGTGTCTGGACACGTTTGTTTGTCGCAAGCACGCGCACCCTGTATGACGTCATGGTACGCGCTGTAATTTTGTACACGAAGTGAGTTGTTCAAGCAGATAGGGCTTTGGTTAGACCTTGTATTGGACTTGCGCGTATGTAATGTAATCCCTTCATGTGACGTCAATTAAATAAGTAATTGCGCACGTGCAATAGTGGTTATTCTTATATGTCGTAGGTTGTCGACCATTTGATTAGGTGTAGGCCTCTCCTAGTCTATACATTTACAACTTTAACATAGGTCCAAACCCGATAAAGCATAGCCATAGCCTAGGCATAGACATAGAGGCTAAACTTAAAGGCTATCTGTCCTACAGCGCATAACCACTGACAAACAACTTTCAAACACGGATATACAACTCAAAAACACTGACATACTATAGCGAGTGAAACATTTCCCTCTTAACCGGTATAAACTGGTATAAATCAAGCCTCAAGGTTCTGTGTATTTGTCCCGTGTTAAGGCATAGGGAATTATACGAACTTATCTGCTAAAACATTCAAACTACCAGCTATCTGTGTAATATTTTGGTCAAACTGTTTGTCGTGTAACAGTATTTGTCAGAATATCATAGTACTTACCAACGGTCACAGTGGGTATCCTGTTTGTAAACTGTTTTGAAGGGGTATTCCCTGTTCAAGCCTCATCTATTTAAATAAACACGCTATGTGCGATGCACAATGTCGACTCGCTCGACTTGACGCCAAAGATCATATATCAATACAAGACGTCGCAGTGCTCGCTATCTACATTGTTCGAGGAAAGTGAAGCGTTATGTTAGAACAGTACAGACACATAATAACCTCCCAGATAAGATGTACCAGTATTTATATAGTTTACCGTATTAAGGGTCAAGTGTACACATGTCCATTAGAACGTTTTTATCTTTTTTCGGACTATAATATTTAAATTCGTGCTTCTTCGTTAAAACCTGCCAAATTAGCTTCGGTCGTAAAACAACTAACCTGGCATGGGTAACCGAAAATGAACTCATAGATTCACACATAGATACATACATAGAGACATACACGTGGTACGAAACACACAACACGCACATGAACTCAGACCAACTAGACGGTGAAAGACTGTTTGAGTGTTTTGTTAGACGCAGGTGTGAAGCTATCCGCCCGAGATATGTCACGAGACTTCGGATGACACACCACACGAGAGTACGGTTCGACGTGTTATCGCGTCAAATCCCTCCGTTTTCAGGAAAACAGACGTGTTATCGCGTGAGATCCCACCGTTTTCAGGAAAGTAGACGTGTTATCGCGTGAGATCCCTCCGTTTTCAAGAAAATAGACGTGTTATCGCGTGAGATCCCACCGTTTTCAGGAAAATAGACGTGTTATCGCGTGAGATTCCACCGTTTTCAGGAAAATAGACATGTTATCGCGTGAGATCCCACCGTTTTCAGGAAAATAGACGTGCTATCACGTCAAACCCCTCCGTTTTCAGGAAAATAGACGTGTTATCGCGTGAGATTTGCTTCAAAACGAAGCAACGCAAAGCAAATAGACGTGTTATCGCGTGAGATTTGCTTCAAAACGAAGCAACGCAAAGCAAATAGACGTGATATCGCGTGAGATTTGCTTCAAAACGAAGCAACGCAAAGCAAATAGACGTGATATCGCGTGAGATTTGCTTCAAAATGAAGCATCGCAAAGCAAATAGACGTGCTATCGCGTGAGATCCCAGCGTCAACCCCTCCGTTTTTAGTGTCGGTAGTACTCAGAACTTTTTAGTATCGGTAGTACTCAGAACTTTTTAGGGTCGGTAGTACTCAGAACTTTTTAGTGTCGGTAGTACTCAGAACTTTTTAGTGTCGGTAGTACTCAGAACTTTTTAGTGTCGGTAGTACTCAGAACTTTTTAGTGTCGGTAGTACTCAGAACTTTTTAGTGTCGGTAGTACTCAGAACTTTTTAGTGTCGGTAGTACTCAGAACTTTTTATTGTCGGTAGTACTCAGAACTTTTTAGTGTCGGTAGTACTCAGAACTTTTTAGTGTCGGTAGTACTCAGAACTTTTTAGTGTCGGTAGTACTCAGAACTTTTTAGTGTCGGTAGTACTCAGAACTTTTTAGGGTCGGTAGTACTCAGAACTTTTTAGTGTCGGTAGTACTCAGAACTTTTTAGTGTCGGTAGTACTCAGAATTTTTTTATGTCGGTAGTACTCAGAACTTTTTAGTGTCGGTAGTACTCAGAACTTTTTAGTGTCGGTAGTACTCAGAACTTTTTAGTGTCGGTAGTACTCAGAACTTTTTAGTGTCGGTAGTACTCAGAACTTTTTAGGGTCGGTAGTACTCAGAACTTTTTAGTGTCGGTAGTACTCAGAACTTTTTAGTGTCGGTAGTACTCAGAACTGTTTAGTGTCGGTAGTACTCAGAACTTTTTAGTGTCGGTAGTACTCAGAACTTTTTAGTGTCGGTAGTACTCAGAACTTTTTAGGGTCGGTAGTACTCAGAACTTTTTAGTGTCGGTAGTACTCAGAACTTTTTAGTGTCGGTAGTACTCAGAACTTTTTAGTGTCGGTAGTACTCAGAACTTTTTAGTGTCGGTAGTACTCAGAACTTTTTAGGTTCGGTAGTACTCAGAACTTTTTAGTGTCGGTAGTACTCAGAACTTTTTAGTGTCGATAGTACTCAAAACTTTTTAGTGTCGGTAGTACTCAGAACTTTTTAGTGTCGGTAGTACTCATAACGTTTTAGTGTCGGTAGTACTCAGAACTTTTTAGTGTCGGTAGTACTCAGAACATTTTAGTGTCGGTAGTACTCAGAACTTTTTAGTGTCGGTAGTACTCAGAACTTTTTAGTGTCGGTAGTACTCAGAACTTTTTAGTGTCGGTAGTACTCAGAACTTTTTAGTATCGGTAGTACTCAGAACTTTTTAGGGTCGGTAGTACTCAGAACTTTTTAGGGTCGGTAGTACTCGAACTTTTTAGTGTCGGTAGTACTCAGAACTTTTTAGTGTCGATAGTACTCAGAACTTTGTAGTGTCGGTAGTACACATAACTTATTAGGGTCGGTAGTACTCAGAACGTTTTAGTGTCGGTAGTACTCAGAACTTTTTAGTGTCGGTAGAACTCAGAACTTTTTAGTGTCGGTAGTACTCAGAACTTTTTTAGTGTCGGTAGTACTCAGAACTTTTTAGTGTCGGTAGAACTCAGAACTTTTTAGGGTCGGTAGTACTCAGAACTTTTTAGTGTCGGTAGTACTCAGAACTTTTTAGTGTCGGTAGTACTCAGAACTTTTTAGTGTCGGTAGTACCCAGAACTTTTTAGTGTCGGTAGTACTCAGAACTTTTTAGTGTCGGTAGTACTCAGAACTTTTTAGTGTCCGGTCATGATAGATCTCTATTCGTTGACACACTTCCGAGAATACCCGAAGCGGAGAGTCCGCCATGACAGTCAAGTAACTTCCGGTGCGACGTCACTTCCGACGTAGTGTCCCTAGTGGATAATGGGAGTACTACGCCACATGATGGCGCCATGTAGCGGGTAAAAATATATAATTAGGGTTAGATAGAGACAAAAAGTTGGGGTTAACCTCGATTATCCACTAGGGACACTACGTCGGAAGTGACGTCGCACCGGAAGTTACTTGACTGTCATGGCGGACTCTCCGCTTCGGGTATTCTCGGAAGTGTGTCAACGAATAGAGATCTATCATGACCGGACACTAAAAAGTTCTGAGTACTACCGACACTAAAAAGTTCTGAGTACTACCGACACTAAAAAGTTCTGAGTACTACCGACACTAAAAAGTTCTGAGTACTACCGACCCTAAAAAGTTCTGAGTACTACCGACACTAAAAAGTTCTGAGTACTACCGACCCTAAAAAGTTCTGAGTACTACCGACACTAAAAACGGAGGGGTTGACGCTGGGATCTCACGCGATAACACGTCTATTTGCTTTGCGTTGCTTCGTTTTGAAGCAAATCTCACGCGATAACACGTCTATTTGCTTTGCGTTGCTTCGTTTTGAAGCAAATCTCACTCGATAACACGTCTATTTGCTTTGCGTTGCTTCGTTTTGAAGCAAATCTCACGCGATAACACGTCTATTTGCTTTGCGTTGCTTCGTTTTGAAGCAAATCTCACGCGATAACACGTCTATTTTCCTGAGAACGGAGGGGTTTGACGTGATAACACGTCTATTTTCCTGAAAACGGTGGGATCTCACGCGATAACATGTCTATTTTCCTGAAAACGGTGGAATCTCACGCGATAACACGTCTATTTTCCTGAAAACGGTGGGATCTCACGCGATAACACGTCTATTTTCCTGAAAACGGAGGGATCTCACGCGATAACACGTCTATTTTCCTGAAAACGGTGGGATCTCACGCGATAACACGTCTATTTTCCTGAAAACGGAGGGATCTCACGCGATAACACGTCTACTTTCCTGAAAAAAGTGTGGGATCTCACGCGATAACACGTCTGTTTTCCTGAAAACGGAGGGATTTGACGCGATAACACGTCGAACCGTACTCTCGTGTGGTGTGTCATCCGAAGTCTCGTGACATATCTCGGGCGGATAGCTTCACACCTGCGTCTAACAAAACACTCAAACAGTCTTTCACCGTCTAGTTGGTCTGAGTTCATGTGAGTGTTGTGTGTTTCTTACCACGTGTATGTATCTATGTACGTCTCTATGTATGTATCTATGTGTGAATCTGTGAGTTCATTTTCGGTTACCCATGCCAGGTTAGTTGTTTTACGACCGAAGCTAATTTGGCAGGTTTTAACGAAGAAGCACGAATTTAAATATTATAGTCCGAAAAAAGATAAAAACGTTCTAATGGACATGTGTACACTTGACCCTTAATACGGTAAACTATATAAATACTGGTACATCTTATCTGGGAGGTTATTATGTGTCTGTACTGTTCTAACATAACGCTTCACTTTCCTCGAACAATGTAGATAGCGAGCACTGCGTCGTCTTGTATTGATATATGATCTTTGGCGTCAAGTCGATCGAGTCGACATTGTGCATCGCACATAGCGTGTTTATTTAAATAGATGAGGCTTGAACAGGGAATACCCCTTCAAAACAGTTTACAAACAGGATACCCACTGTGACCGTTGGTAAGTACTATGATATTCTGACAAATACTGTTACACGACAAACAGTTTGACCAAAATATTACACAGATAGCTGGTAGTTTGAATGTTTTAGCAGATATGTTCGTATAATTCCCTATGCCTTAACACGGGACAAATACACAGAACCTTGAGGCTTGATTTATACCAGTTTATACCGGTTAACAGGGAAATGTTTCACTCGCTATAGTATGTCAGTGTTTTTGAGTTGTATATCCGTGTTTGAAAGTTGTTTGTCAGTGTTTGTAAGTTGTTTGTCAGTGGTTATGCGCTGTAGGACAGATAGCCTTTAAGTTTAGCCTCTATATCTATGCCTAGGCTATGGCTATGCTTTATCGGGTTTGGACCTATGTTAAAGTTGTAAATGTATAGACTAGGAGAGACCTACACCTAATCAAATGGTCGACAACCTACGACATATAAGAATAGCCACTATTGCACGTGAGCAATTACTTATTTAATTGACGTCACATGAAGGGATTACATTACATACGCGCAAGTTCAATACAAGGTCTAACCAAAGCCCTATCTGCTTGAACAACTCACTTCGTGTACAAAATTACAGCGCGTACCATGACGTCATACAGGGTGCGCGTGCTTGCGACAAACAAACGTGTCCAGACACGTCTCGAGTACGGGTTTTTGTAACATACACCAAAGGGCTAATTCCAAAATGGTCACTCTGTTCGAAAAAACGAGGCTATAGGCTCTGATATAACATAGTCCTATATGTAATCTACATTTCGTATACATTACTTCAGACAAAACGGTCTCCACTGAATTTATAACCCTTTTATTATACATTATGCCTTATTATAACACCACATTTTCGACATGTCATAGTCAAACAAATAAAGGATCGGTCCCTTGTCGAAGCCTGGACCTACGGGTCAAGCAATCACGTGAGTAGCCCATTCAAATGGTGTTCGGTATGTTATTTTATTCAAAAAAGGGTGGTCGCGTACCTTTGCGATAAAAATGTCCTATGCTTTAACCCGGGATAAAAATTCGAAAAGTGATCGGATACCTTTGCGATAAAATGACCTATGTTTTAACATGGGATAAAAAACGGCCTATGCTTTAACATGGGGTTAAAATTCGAAAAGTGGTCGGATACCTTTGCGATAAAAACGGCCTATGCTTTAACATGGGGTGAAAATTCCCTATGCTTTAACATGGGCTAAAAATGGCCTATGCTTTAACATGGGATTAAAATTCGAAAAGTGGTCGGATACCTTTGCGATAAAAAGGGCCTATGCTTTAACACGGGATAAAAATTCGAAAAGTGGTCGGATACCTTTGCGATAAAAATGGCCTATGCTTTAACATGGGAAAAAAATGGCCTATGTTTTAACATGGGCTAAAAACCCAAAAAGTGGTCGGATACCTTTGCGATAAAATTCCCTATGCTTTAACCCGGGGTCGGAACTACTTTTCCAAGCTCATTTGCATAACTAGCCACGCCCACCAGGTCCAGCTCGCTCGTGATTGGTCAATCGCACTTCATCCAGACTGCGCCAAAGACCTCATTTGCATAATCATTAGCGTAAGCGCTTGGCGCAGTCTGGAGGAAATCCCTATCTCTTAACATGGGGTTTCCTCCAGACTGCGCCAACGGTGCACGCTGGACCACGTCTATTACTACTTATATATATATATATATGTGTGTGTGTGTGTGTGTGTGTGTGTGTGTGTGTGTGTGTGTGTGTTTGTGTGTGGATTCTCTTTACTTTTTAAAATGACTTACTTGCTTGCATTGTTCCCAGCTTTTGCTACCATAACATAGTATGTATGACACATCAAAATAATTAATTAAAATAATAATGATGCCCGTCAGTGATGTTACAGCATCGCCCCAAGAAGTTACACGAAATATAAAACCAGCCACTACCCCTACCACGGCACTAGCCCGATCGTTAACGGAACACAGCCGATCGTAACGTGTGTTTATTGGTACGATTCAATCGTACCGATTGACTAGGCCGAGTCACTCGTACGAGTCAATCGGTACGATTGTCTCGTTGTCGCGCATGCATTTATCCGGACGTAACATTGTGTCCGGGTGATGTTTATGTGCATATGTAAGGCATAATATTTGGCACCAGTAGATCACGTAGTGATAAATAATATCCAGCAGTTAAATATGTTTCGTTTGTTGTCGTAATACAAGTGTTATAGTTAGAGTACATAATTATAATTTAATTGCTGTTTCAGATTTTTGACCAAGTATAAGAGTAAGTCACGTGACGTATGCGTGGAGAGGAAACATTTTATAATTTATATATATATATATATATATATACATATGTATAACTATATAATATATATATATATTTATACATATATATATATATATATACATATATATATATATATATACATATATATATAAACTTACCTAACGTCCGGATAAATGAAAGCGTAACAGTCGTAGCTGGTGCTAAATACATTCCCCTAGATATGCGCACGCGCCGAAAGGTCACCCGGATATTATTTAACGCCCGGATAAATGTAAGCGCGACATCGTAACGTGTATCGCCGCCTTAAGTGGTGGTCGTCGGCCGAGGGCGCGCGTGCGACGTGTTGCGACGGCGGATCGGTGGCTTTCACTGGGTAGATCGGGAGTGTGGTGTATATATACGGAAATAAGCAATGGTATGCTTATTTTTCTGTGGTCGTGTGATGGTTTTTGGTCTGGGTGATTCTGTGGTGTGATATTTCTGGCGATAAATCCGATAGGCGAGTTTTTGAATGAAGTGGGTTGTTGTGGCGTTATTGAGAAGCACTATGCTGTAATTGTTAGTGGGAAAAAAACATAATTATAAGTGAATTTAACGAAACAGAAATGCCATTGTTTTCAAAACATCATCCGTAAAAAAAAAAAGATACTACTGGAGACGTGTCTGGATTTCATAGATAAGTAATTACTAGGAATTTATGCAAAGCTTAATTCACTTCAACGTAAATTTATTTCGTCTTGGCGCATCATAATATGCACATAACGGTGTCTATAACGTACACGTTTATCGAGTCGCACTTCGCACCGTGTCGCCTTTCGTAACTTGGGCTTTCAGGCACAGGACTCTGAATATCGAACCATCATATGCCAGATTGCCCTTATGCAGTTGTTGCTCACGCTGTTTGGGGTGAAAACTACCGCAGCTAGTATGTCGGTGCAAAATTTGTGGCTGGAAACAGCAGTAATACCTGTCAGGCGCCATTATTCTAGGCTGCCGGGTCTTTGGTTACGCAAGTATTTGCTCACACAAGTCTTCTTTGTAAAACCACGCATTGGGGCCTCACCTCGTTTGGGTTGACTGGTAACTCAGCTGATATCCTGGTGCAAAACCTGGTGCTGGAATCAGCTGTCTTACATGCCAGGTACCATTATTATATTACGCTGCCAGATCGCACAGGTGTTGCCCACGCGGCTTGGGTTGTATCGGTGCAGAATCTGGTGCTGAAATCAGCCGTCATACATGCCAGATATTGTTATATTTCGCTACCAGGTCGATAATTATGACTTCACAGTTACGCAACTAGTATATCGGTGCAGAAGCTGGTGCTCAAAGAAACCGCCTTACATGCCGGCGCCGTTATACAACGCTGTCAGGTTTCCAAATCGGGTTGGGGGTCGGCTGGCATTTTTAGTTGACTGGATTTGTTTGGTTTTTATGTCGCACCCGACTTGGTTGTTGCAAAATGAATTCGCTCTACGCCACACGATCAACAAGGAAATCTCCGAAGAAGCGGACTGCGTCTACTCCCACCTCAGGGGCCGCGAAGGCAACCACTGAAGTAGGGGAGCTCGAGCCGGGCATGCTACAATCCCTGGTGGAGGCAGTCTCCACTTCGATCGAGTCGCGGTTGGATCAGCAACTTGATGCCCGTGACCAACGTCTGCACGAAGCCTTTGATGCTATAGCTGCGAACGCCACCGCAATTGCGTCAGTACCACCGCCGCTACTGCACCTAGAGCACCTGCTCCCTCTACGACAGCTTCAACCTGTACGAGGGCCAGCAGGTCAGACCGGAAAAGGTCGTCATCCCCAAGGTCGAGGTCCCCGCAGAGCAAGTCAAGCCGTTGCCCCGTCTCATGGCCCAGCTCTAGGAGCCGCTGGGCGTCCGTAAGCTCTGTCGGCATTGCTGCCGCTATATTCTTTATTTATTTATTATACTGAACTTATAAAGCGCTCTTTTCATACACAAAAGCCTGCTCAAAAGCGATGTACACAATCAGTAGAATAATCATAGTAAAAACAAAGCATAAAAACGATAACATATTATAAAATGGAATATTCTAGAAGACTGGATATAAAAAAGATGACTACACAGTGTGTTCAGTGTTTTTAGCCCTTGGAACATCTAGTGTAACCGAATCCATGGATCGAAGCGTTCTTCTTGGTTGGTATACATACAGCATGTCCGATATATATTCTGGAGCCTGTCCATGTAGGGCTTTATATGTGTGTGTCAGGATGATTTAAAATTGCACACGATAGTTAACAGAATATTTGAGTGAAGATTCCTATATACGTGTATGTATAGAATATAGCTAGTTTTGGAGATTAAACTGACATACGTAACAATTTGATTGCGTTTTAATATTTTTGTAAGAGGTGATTTTTAAATAGTATGCAAACCCACGTAAACTGTGAGTAAATATTTTTTCTATAACTAATTCTGGAGTATCATTTATAACGTGACGCAACTTGTATTTAAGCATTGTTTTGCAAATTCATGACTTGTCCTAGACGTATGTAAATTTGTAACATTGCGAGTATTATGACTGTGTGTATATTATAATTTGGGATAATTATCCAGTTTAATAAATAAACTGGCAAATTACCATGACTGTATTTATAGTAAAATGTCAGTTCTTGTAACTTTAACAATATATTGACGCATTGACGCATGCGCACACCATTGTTTGTTGTCTCCTCCTTTACGTGTTAAGATTGTGTGTGTGTATATATATACATATACATATATACACACAATCCTAACACGTAAAGGGGAGCAACAAACAATGGTGTGCGCATGCGTCAATGCGTCAATCTATATATATATATATATATATATATATATATATATAGTATACTTTACGGTATTTAGCATGCAACACTGTTTATATATAGCAATAGATACTTCAATTTAAGCTGTTGATTGTACGGTAGGCTTTCCATTATTTATTTATACATAGATATAACTATTATTTAGATATGCACATTGTACATTGGGTATATTTGGCAATTTGCTTTATAATGGTTAGGCACATCTTATTGTACTTATTGTCTTCTATGTGCGGAGTACACCTACCATGTACTATTTATGTTATGTACAATCAGCTGTGTGCGCATCAAAGATCAGCGCCAGGCAATCCAGATTGAATAATCCGTTTGGATTGCGACGTTACCAACATATGGCGTTGTACTTTGGTATTGCATGAACAGTAAACAGAGCCAGACAGCAGTAAGTGGTTTGGGATTGTTGGGGGCACACCTCCCTACTTAAGGGGCTTTGTTATTAAGGGCGCAGTCACGCAAAAATAACATCCGCTTATGCGTTTTCGTTCCAATGTGGGGGCATTTTGGTGAACGCACAATTTACATCCTTCTTTGTCAGCGTGAGTGTGCACAGAGAGCGCAAGAGCAACGTTAATTACTGCATAATACAGTCGTACATTACAGGACTATTAAGTATGCTACACGAACACCAGCAGGTAAGTTCAGTAACATATAGCTAGACCGGTTTTTAAATGTATTACAACATTTATTTATTAGAAACGGACTTTATTTGTTGTATTCACATGATGCGCATGCAATGGTGAATTGTTTTAATCCGTGTCTAAAGAAAACCGGTGCGAATTGTACACAACCGTTATTATATTTCAGCAAGTATGTTGTTTCCGGATTCAGTTATGTTCATCATTGGAATTGAAGTTACCTTTTCGAATCCTTGAATTATCTTGCGGAGCTTTCGGTGTCTTCACGACCCCCTCATTATAGTTGGACTGCTAACTCGTAACGTGACTTCGTTGGTGGTCGTCACATGACAGTTACTATATTATTATTATTACTATTTTAACTGACACATTTGTACACGACAAACTGATCAATTTGCTTATTTACTCTACCAAATAGGGATATTGTTTTCAAGATAGCAATAACTGTTTATTACATTTTCTTCTAGGAACATTTCTTCTGTGCATATCGGAATTAATTATTTAACTCACACTAGTTTATAAAGCCGACGCGATCATTCTGTAAAATTTATGTATTTTGGTGAATCTAGGGACTTAGTATACATTATTAATATATATGGCCAGTTTTGCTAAGCCTGTTTACTCTCACTGTTGAAATTTCCACTCTTTATGTGAGTTAAGCTGCATTTATGGACGCGTCAGGCTCTCATTTGTCCCTCATAACATTGCATAACACCGTTTTAAAAACTAAACTAAAATTAATATGCAATGCTTTGAAATACGCAATTCTTTGAAATACGCAATTCCTTCAGATGTTATAGTTGTTTTTATTGTAATTCTAGAAAAGAAAAAAAAGCGCCGCTTGGAGCGTGTCGTGTTTACGCCATACCAAAACACTATGCGAGCGCATACAGTTCCAGGGAATAGGGTTATGATCGCGGAGGCGTGGTAGCGAAATAAGTCAACTGTATACGCTGTCCAGTCACGACGAGTGGCTGCATGTCTACTGGCCAAGTAGCACTACCGCGGTACAAAACGGTTTGTCGTTAATCGTACAAGAGCGAGAGAAAGACTTTTGCCGGGCATAATGTGCCTAGCTTGACACATGATAGCAATACCTCGGCCATGTTTCAAAATGTCAGCTTCCTGCAGACTGTACTCAACATATCCGAAACGGGAGATCCGGAATCTGATTGCAACGGAACGAACACTGGAAAGGAGAATATTCGTATGCCGAATACAAACATCAAGATTGCGTATGGTTCGATTGCAGCTCTTGGCATACTTAGTAACTTGATCGTGATCGTCGTCATTACAAATAGTTCGAAGATGTTGAAGTCGTTTACTAACATCTTAATCCTGCATCAATGTTCAATCGATTTTATGGCGTCGTTGTTTAGTTTGATATCCACAATAACCAGAAAGCCCGTCAGTAATTTATCGGGGATCTCGGGAGATATCTACTGTAAACTCTGGCTCAGTGACCTGCCATTGTGGACGTCATTAATCTCATCATCGAATGCATTGGTCGTTTTAACTGTGGAAAGATATATCGCCATTGTACACCCAATATTCCACCACAACGCGTTTTCCAGGAAAAAGGTGTTTCTGCTGGGTAGTTCGTCTTGGATAAGTGGAGTAGTCGTGATGATGTGTTTCCTCGTTCCGACTTCCGGTGTTGTTGACGGACGCTGTTTAGTCATGCACCTATTTCCCAGTGTTTTCTGGAAGAAGTTCAGCGGTGTGACTCTGTTCATATTCCAGTACCTCATCCCAATTATCGTCTTCATCACTTGCTACACCAAGATATTCATGTCCTTACGGACTCGTGTTCAACCTGAACCACAACCCAGTGCGAACGAGCCTGCAACACAGAAAGCCCGCGCCAGACGTAACGTACTGAAGACACAGGTAATTGTCGTTGTCTGTTACATTCTGTGTAACTCGTGGAACCAATTCACCTTCCTCTTCTTTAATTTCGGCTACCACGTCGAGTTCAAGGACGCTTTCTACAACTTCACCGTCGCAGCGATGTTCTCTAATTCTTGCATCAATCCGTTCATATACGCACTGAAGTACGAAATATTTCAGAAAGAATTTCGAAAGTTATTCTTCAAATGCGGAGAAACTACAATTAACGAACCAACGTCTTGAATGATTTCACATCATCCAGATTGTTGTATTATGAAACTGAAGCTGTGTGCAATATCCCACTGCGTATCGAACATGTGTGTATTAACATAAGCCTATTAGTAAAACGGGACCTCTCTCCTGTTAAATTGGTGTCTTGTACACGTGCTAGACTTTGTGTAATTTGTATATGTATTGAAGACGAACCTGTCGGAACTGATTGTAACGCGGAGAACAAATAGTCACATTTCGGTGCAAGCGTTCGCATTTCATATACAGCAATACAGACGTCGATGATGGAAATTTGTATGTAGCAAACATGTAGCGATAATTCGATTTTAATTACGATTTACTACAATTCAGCCTTTTATTGATGATGTCTTGACACGTATTGAACATCAAGTTAAGCATTGTAATTGTGACATTTCACAATTATAAAGGCAGCGACTGGGTCTCATATTTCGGAGGCACGCTCGTGTTAAGATGGAAACGGTACAGCAGTCAAATGAGTATTCTTTGAACTGCATCAATGTAGGATGCTTCGTTAACTAAACCGTTATGTTAACTCCAGCACTCATGCGATTCATGAGATAAACGACTACTACAATACATTATACGCATCCGGTTACGGAAGATGCTGAGAGGCAAGACTCGTTAAAGCCTGAATGGTTACAGCGTGAACATGGCTGACCTGTATGACATTCTAGTAGACGTCACACGCCTGCACCAATGCCATTATTGCCCTAACCATCTGAGAGCATCTCCAATGCCAGTGGATGGAGTTTATAGCGCGTGGTCAACTGGGTGTGACGATTATGACGCCCGCAAAGAGCAACTGCTTCAGCTATGCTGTGACGATCGGCAGAACTGTCTGGAACCGCTTTGGTGCGGTCCCGTTCATCCCGGAGACAACCATATCGTGGAGCCCACCAAGATGAGGAATTTTCTGTGCATGGAAGTGACGTAGGTGAGTTTCCGGTAAGACTAACACAGATAATGCGCTGCTCAATAATAAAGACACATACAATATCGCAATCATGACTAAATTATGTTACCAAGACTGTTATATTATATCAAATAGTGTTGAATAAATATATAAGTGCAACTAGTGTGCGCAAGTGGGTACATAATAAAACACGAAACTGTTAATTTTAGGTTCTACGACAACAATTATACCACAGAACTTGTGACGCGCAGCACGAAGTTGTAACGACTATATGACAGTTTGGACATAACATTGCACAACTTTGGTTCCTGTGAGATATTTCTGCCATACACCAATGCTGTAATTCATCCATCTGCGGGTATCGCCGTTTGCTCCTCAGTACAATGTATGCGTATCTTGGATTTAGTACATCCCCCAGACTAGGGGTGGTGACTGACACTGATGTCATCAGCCACACCCCCTAGCATGCGAGGATGATTTAGTTTCGTAAGCCATGCATTGCACTAGCACAGAACATAACTTTCATAGCAGCGTCCCAATACTTCTGAAGTTGTTGTTATAACGTCTGTGCACAGTAAAGAGTCTTCTTAAAGACTACATAGTGAATAGTGTAAACTAAATTATTTTGAATAGCTAATTAGATTATTATTATTAAATAAATTCTGATATGGTGCCTTGCAAGCAGCAATTCAAGGCAAAACGACATTTGGTGTGCGATGATTGCCACAGCTGGGTGGATTTTGCCTTGTCCGACTGTGAGAAGTCATGGGCAGATACTAAGGACGAGAGATTCACCTTTCAGTGAGTGGGGTGTTGGAAGGTGGAATGTCTGTAGAAGCAGGTAGTAAGGTTGACATATATTGTGAAGGGGATGGAGATGGGAATTAGCAAGGAGACAGGGCGAATGGAGAGAGACGACAGGGAAAGAGTTTGGAATACTGTGAGACTGAAGGAGCAGAGTAGTGGCAAGATGACAAAAAAGGAGACTGAGAGGAGGGAAGGTGTTTGGTGAGGACGAAATTGGAGAATCGACTTGACAGACGTGAAGGTGACATGGGAGAAAGTGGCCGTAGAGAAGGAGGTAGGAGAAAAAATGAGAAGGGAGAGGAGAGAAGAAAAAGCGATGGGAGAAAAGTTGACGGGACTAAAGGAAGTGAAAGTAAATGTGACAGAAGAGAAGTCGATAAAAGCGAACCGGAGAAGGAGCAACTCTGACGCAGTGATTAAGGGGGCAATGAGAAAAGAGTGGGTGTTCATGGGAGACTCTATTCTAAGAAAGACAGATAAGACACTAAGCGAGAGGGAGGACGTTGTTGTTTGTTTACCGGGGGCTAGGTTAGAACATGTGGCTGAAAAGGTAGTGAAGGTACTGGGGCATGGCAAGGGAGGGTCAATACTAGTACAAGTAGGAACAAATAATGCACACAGGGAGGGAACAACTGGGATAGTACAGAAGTACAGCCTGTTAGAGAGGAAGCTAAAGAAGACAAGAGTTCAACAGATTATTCACTCAGGAAGTTTGCCAGTAATAGGAGGAAGGGGGCCAACACATAGAAACTGAAGAAGAAGGGGTGGGATTCATCGATTTATGGGGATACTTTGTTGGGAGGGAAGATGTGTACCTGAGAGATGGCCTCCACCTAAGTGGCAGTTTTCTCCTCAGGGAATCTGCTGCGATCTGTTGTCAATGGGACAGGTTGCATTTATTTAAAATAGTTGCGCGGGGGGGATTTACAGAGTAGCTTGCAACTGGAGGCATAGGGATATAAATGCGTTTGTTTAAATGCAAGGAGTATAGTAAACGAAAGAAGTGAACTAAACTTTATGATTAGAAGATATCGACCCTCACATAGTAGGTATAACCGAATCATGGGCCACCATTGGTATATCAGAAACCGAATTGGGACTGGCAGGCTATGTAATGTTTAAGAAAGATAGAATAGGAAAAGGTTTTAGTTCTAATGCAAGATAATTTCCTTTCTCAACGTGTGATAGAACCAGCCAGCGGTGAGAATGTGTTAGACATAGTTTTGTTCTCACAGAATGAATTAATTGAGAATGTCAAGATATGTGAGCCACTGGGGAATTGTGGTTACAACCAGTTACATAAACCATCAAAGTAAAATCAGAAAATAATAGTACAAAGTAGTAGTGAAAAAAGGAAAGATAGATCCACAAAGGATGATATAAGGATATGAGGAAATATTTAAAGATAAACTGGAATAACACACTCAAGAATAGCACAGCAAGAGAATGCTGGAATATCTTAACAAATGCCATAGAAGGCATCGTCAGTAGATTTGTTCCCTTGAAAAAAACCCAAGGGAAACGGTCCAAAAAGAAACACTTATTGAAAGAAGCCATTACAAAAATTAAGTACAAATAAATGATGTGGAAGTCATTTAGACGTACTGGAAATGATGAAGATTACAACATTTATAAAGAAGCACTTAACCAAGGTACAACTGAAATTAGAAATTCAAAGAGAAGCTACGAACAAAAACAAGCTTGCAATATAAAACATGACAGCAATAGTTTTATGCATATGTTCGGAGCAAACAGAACGTTCAGGATAAGGTCGATCCTCTAGAAGATAGTGCTGGAAATATATTATCAGAGGGATTGTTAATGGCAGAAGACCTGCATGAGTATTTTAGTTTGGTGTTTACCAGGGAAGATATTAGTTATTGCCAGTACCAGAGGCTAAGTTCAAGAGGGCGGAATCAGACAATTTAGGACAGATAATATTAACCCCAGAAATGATAGCTAAGACAATAAGGGCTATGATGGATAATAAATCACCTGGAGCGGATGGGATTCCGTCCAAACCATTATTGGAAATTGTAGAACAAATAAGCATACCGCTTGCAACAGTTTTCAACTTGTTATTAGAAGAGGAAGAGGTTCCTTTAGAATGGATTGAAGCAAACATTATACCGTTATTTTAAAAAATGTTCAAGAAACAAGATAAAGCACTACATACCCATGAGTTTAACATCAGTGATTTGCAAATTATTAGAAAGCTTAATTAAAGATCACATGGCAGATTTCCTTGTTAAACATCACTTGATACACCCATCGCAACAAGGGTTTCTAAAAGCGAGGTCATGCATAACACATATGTTATGTTTTTTGGAAGATATCACCAAATGGGTAGACGAGGGATCACCTAGACATCATCTACTTAGATTGTCAGAAAGCGTTTCACAAAGTGCCGCATCAAAGATTACTGGTTAAACTAAAGGCCCCTGGCATAGGAAATGATATAATTAATTGGATAAAAATAATGGCTGATTGACAGAAGACAACTCGTAGTAGCTGGTGGTGGGGAGGCTTCAAACTGGAAATCAGTTTTGATACTTTGATCAGTACATGGACCTATATTATTCTTAATATATATATATCAACGATGATGTAACAAGCGAGGTGTTGAAATTTGCAGATGACACCAAACGTCAAGAAGGATTAAACGTGATGGGGATAGACAGCATTTACAAGATGACTTTGACAAGTTGATCAAATGGTCTGAAATGGTCTGTTGTTCAATTTTGGGAAATGTAAATGCCTCCACAAGTACTACTGTAAAAGAACGGGACATAGGGTTAACCATTAGTGCTGATACGAAGGTTTCAGAGCAGTGCGGAGTTGCAGCTTCAACGTAAAATTAAATCATTGGATTAATTAGGCGAATCATAGCGTATAAGGTAAAATATGTAATAATACCGCTGTGCAAAATAATAGTTAGGCCTCGTTTAGAGTATTGTATACAAGCGCGGAGGCCATATCGCAGAATGGACATATATATGCTAGAAAGAGTACAGAGGAGAGCAACAAAAATTATACCAAAACTGAGGGATCTTACGAAATACGCGTGAAGGAATGTGGTTTAACAACACTAGAGACTAATTGAGACTGTTGATGGTGCTAGTAGTGGGAAAGTGTTTATAAAAAATCAACACATACCTCAGAAGGGCGGGATACACGTAGATAAAAGTGTTGGACTCTCGATAAACCGAAAGGCTTCCTTGTCCACCTGCCATCTAGAGTTAATTCTCTTGGTGGCAATCTTGTTAAATCTTGTTAAATTTCTTGAATAGGCGAAATGTTGTTTTAAAAATTATATTGTGTTTAACGATGTTTTGTAATCTTGCCAGTGAGCAGCTTTTACAATAAGTTCTTAAACAAATGCAATTGTATAGTTTTACGTTCAGCATTTAGGTGAATGTGCGCTCGATGCTTGCATAGGCATTGCGGATACTTGCTTTCAACGACAACAATCTAAATGTCATATTCGGCGGCGATGATTAAACGGATTTCGTTGGAGTAGTGTTGTGATAAGACACATTCACCAAAACGTTGCACTACATACGATAATCTGTACTTTAAAAACGTTGTATTCATTGTTGTGTTCGTTGTAGTATTGTTGTATATATGTAATTCTGCACGTGTTATACCCATCGGATACAATGTCTTAATATTTTTGATCTTAAATTAGCAATTAAACAATCGATAGTGTCTATGGAGTATCCATTAATACCTATGATAGCGTCAAGTAGACAAATCCGGAGGAGACAAAACAGAGAGTGTTTTGCGATGATTTTAAAGTAGAATTTACACAAGGCAACGCCGTCGCCGCGACGAGGCGATTTCGGCGTCATTAAGAAATGTCAAGGCCGAACGATATTGCTTGCGATATACATCGCATGTAAAATGGGTCGCGTGTATACTCGACGCAATGTAGTTGCTTGAGACGAGAAGTGTCGCGTAACCACAGTGATTCACGTGCCGTCACGCACCAACGCAGTAATTGTTTCTAGGGAAGGTTATTATATTATATATGCGTCAGGTATATTGACAGTGACAGTGACGTTGTCTTCTGTCAATCAGCCATTTTTCTAAATGGTATAATAAACTGGATAGAAAAATGGCTGATTGACAGAAGACAACGTGTAGTAGTTGATGGGGAGGTTTCAAACTGGAAATCGGTATTGAGTGGGGTACCACAGGGATCAGCACTAGGACCTATATTATTCTTAATATATATCAACGATTTGGATGATCAAATAACAAGCAAGGTGTTGAAATTTGCGGATGATACAAAAGTGTATAGAAGAATTAAAAGTGATGGAGATAGACAGCATTTACAAGATGATCTTGACAGGTTGATCAAATGGTCTAAAAAGTGGCAAATGCTGTTCTATTTTAGGGAAATGTAAATGCCTCCACATAGGACATGGGAACGAAGATGTATAATATACAATGGGGGTTACTGTACTTAGTACAACTATACAAGAAAAGGACAATTAGTGGTGATGTGAAAGTTTCAGAGCAGTGCGGAATTGCAGCTTCAAAGAGATATCAAATCCTTGGATTAATTATGTGAAATACAGTGTATACGGAAAGAGAACTAATAATACCTCTGTACAAAACAATAGTGGGGCCTCATTTAGAATATTGTATACAGGCGGGGAGGCCATATCGCAGGAAGGACATAGATATGCTAGAAAGAATACAGAGGAGAGCAACTAAAATTATACCAAAACAGAGGGATCTTAGTTATGAAATTCGCCTAAAAGAATGTGGTTTAACAACATTAGAGACCAGGAGATTGAGAGGAGATCAGATAGAAGTGTTTAAAATAACAAATGGTTATGGAAATATTGATATAAATATTTTTTTCTCAGTTAAGAAAGATAGAAGGACTAGAGGACTTGAAGTTACATTAGCAAAGTAGCGGTGTAGATTAGATATAAGAAAGTTCTCATTTTCAGAAAGGACTGTAAATGAATGGAACAGATTATCTGTTGATTGTGTAGGTGCTAGTAGCGTGAATTTTTTTTAAAATAAAATCGACACATAACTCAGAAGGGCGGGATGCAAATAGGTAAAAGGGTTGGACCCCCGATAAGGCAACCTTGTTAAATGATTGGACAGATTGCATTCGACGAGGCGACGGTCGCCTGGAAATATAGCTAGTTCTATCGGCCCAACGGCGTCGACGCGATTGCACGGGATACAATCGCGTTATGTAGTATTTACAAGAGGCAATCAGACTGCAATCAGGTTTTAAGTTTCTTCTGAGACATGTAGCATTATATTATAATGAAATCCTGTGAGTCGTCTGCAATAGACGTCAGACACTCACAGTTCGGTTCCTGGTAATTGAAACGTTAACGAAGGCTAAACTGAATTTGAGACAAAATCGATTACACGCATTTTCTTGGTTTTATATCAGAACGTGTCGAACGGAGCTAGACTTAGAATTATTGCTGTCGTGAGCATTACTTACCTGGCCTTTGTTGGTAATTACGTCTGTTGCGTGTGGCATCCCACGCAATTTCCAATAAATCTTCTTCACGAGCAAAAGTGTAGCTTTCAAGTTTACAAAAGTGCCAATTATTGAAGCGTTAGCGTGACACTAATTACTATGAAATGTATATGCTTGCAAGCCTCTATCGGGGGTTGGATCCTTCTAGATGTGAACATGTTTCTTTTCCAAAATTACAACTAATGATATCTACAAGCCTAAGGCGGTCTTCAAAAGAAAAGCCAAATCTAACCATGGTGCGGTACATTTTCTGCGTGTAATTATAACACCATCTGCATCAAATTATAGGGCACATGATTCGTTGTTTCAAACTATAGGGCATGCTACATGCAGAACATATCTATGTTAACTAACACCCTTGAATCGCAACATAAATTAATACATACGTTTCGAAATGACCGGATGCATAAAGTTTTATGTCGGCATGCGTGCGGACTTCCGCGTAATGCACTGGAGTAATACTGTGAAAGATACATGGTTTACTGCATAATAGCAGTCCTCAACCAGCCTGTGCCATTCGGGTAGAGAAATAAACGTCGCACTGGAGAATAAACACGTCTCGTTGTTACAGGCAGCAGATGGGTAATTGGAACACACATACGTGACAACCTGTTGCATGTAATAGTCCGCGTTTCTAACCAATATACTTTGGATTTATTAAATGATGTGTGCGTATCAAGTCATCGTCATTCCTCATCGCAGCGTGCCATGTAGGCGCCAAGTTGAATCGTGTAGTGATTAATGTGATTACGTGTGTCTAAAATGATTCATGAAGTAGGGTAGCGGTCCTAGGCTGATCCAGTGTTTTATTTTCAAAAGTGGGCTCAGCTGTAAAGGTCCGCAATTAGTGAAAAAGTATGGAACCACTGCATGATGATTTATGCGACAATGACAGAATCTAATTATGTTTTCATGCAGAGCGTAAGCGATTTTACAAAGCGGATTAACTTCACGTGTACGACAATTACGTAGATTGGAACCATTGTAGAAAGGAAGCGTGGCTTTGCAAACAATTGTACGTCATAAACCGGATTACGGTGTTACGTCTCTTAAGGTTTTCTGTGTAAACACGGCATAAATACAATCGAGCAAGCTTATGTATGTATTTTTGTAAGTTATGTTTTCCTTTTAGACGCTTTGCACGTCCGGCACCAAACTTTCAGAGATTAAACTATTCTAACATGACTATAACCCAACACCTCTATTTTATCAAAATACCCGATATATTATGTAAATGTTTATCACTGTATAGTTTAAACCAATTGTTTGAAACGTGAAACGTAATGCGCGCGTAAAACGTAACTTTGCATTAACCAGGGGCCAGTTGCATGAAGCGGCTAAGAACGTTCTTAACGCTAAGATGATTGTCTTAGTAAATGACGTTTTTTTTAATATAAACGAACATACGAGTTTACGCAAACACGTGACGTTAAGTAATTGCGTAACGTTTAAGTACGTTTCATGAAACCGGCCCCTGGCGCGCGCGGCAAATACTTCGGGAAACCGGTCCCGGCATCCAGGTTGCTTGGTAACATGAAGTAGACGGTGACACAATAGCCTAATTAGGCTAACGTCTACGCTCATGTCAATACCATAGCAACCATGGCAATGTTATACTATCACGAGTGTAGGGCTTATCGATGGAAATGAACATCATTTTCTCTCTGACCTTCGTCATATCACACATACAGTGAGTATTGTACAATGTACGTGACACGGTTGTCTACGTGCACTGAAACTATCGCATACCTATGCGAGCGCGTTAAGGTGTTTTGTGTAACGATGCTGTGTGTTTTCCAACAGTAAAAATATTGCTATCACGATTGTCACGTACTAATTAGTTATTACCAACCTAGTCTGTCATGTGCCAGAGTGTACAATTCTTTAAAATGATGTATATTGTTTCTTATCACATGTATTTAAAGTTACGTTTGCATCAATGTCAAAATGCCTTTGCCTACATCAAGCTCTTTCATGAAATGTACATATGCTTTACGTTATAGTGTTCCTAAATGTTGTATAACTTAGTAAGACAAGGTTAAAAACAGTAAAACTAATATCTCCAATTACGTTTTTCAATGTCGGGATAGCTAACATGCAACAGCACTGTCGTATGTTTATTTTAAACAACTGTTTTAAAAGTGAAATAAAAGTTGTGTTTTCAAATATGAACATATTGTGTCTCCATCGTAACATATACGGCATTTGTACCAAAGATTGCTAAACTTAACGGTCAATGAAACATTTATTCAAACAATCTAAATACTAAACTCCGCGCAATCGTACCACAGAGCGGTGAGGACGGACGTCATAACGCTAATTATGATCAATGAGCACAACGTAACTACAACAGCTAGCACAAATGATTGACCCAGTACGTCGCGGTTTATCTACGTCACAATAAACATTCTAGGCGTGATCTCCGTGTAACTTTGCCATGCCAAATGCCAAACGAAGTCATCTTGTAGAAAGCAGTATCACATTTCGTAAATTTGAACGTTAATTATTTGTTTGCGATAATTGTGTTCGAAATAAATTATGAAAAAGTAATAATTATATTGGCAAAATCGCTATAACATGTTATTTACATGCATGTTATGTTCAATTAGTTAGTTTTTTTTATGATGGTTCTATTGTGATGTTTACGTGATATAAACATTCTGCAAAGTACAAATTCTTTCCTTCTACAGCTAATATTCCCGCTAACATGTATTTTGTCATGGTTTGTACAAACTGTATGCAAACAACTATATTTAAACGAAATTTCATCTATGTTTTGGCGTCGTGTCGTTGAGGTGCGATCTTATTTAAAAAAAACTGACATTGTTAAAAGATGTCCGTTCCGATAAAACACTACAAGAAGTATCATCAAAGTAAACATGATATAAAAACAGTTTAATCAAGGTCAGGTTGTAAGTTAGTGACTGACATGTAGGGCCTACACTAGGTGATTCAAGATCATGTTCCAACTTGGATGTAATTTGAAATGTAGTATTGCAAAAATGTAATATTTTGATACCCTCTCCCCCGTCTTGGGATGGTAGCCCCCAATATGTATTTCGTTCCCGCGCCACTGGCTATGCTCAAATTTATTATTGAAATACATGTGTTGCATAAGTTTGTAGGTAACCCTCTAGTTCGTCTTGGTTCAGTTATATTAAATGTTTGTTTATTGCAGAATACATTTCCTGTTGGATATGACTTTCACGTCTGTTCATTCGAACACACTGACGAGCATACGTTCACAGCTGAAATTCGTGTTGCATTCGATCGTATTTTGGAAGCTCTACTTTGGCTCAAGCAGTACGAAAATGTCACCAAACCTACCTGACGCACAGCAGTTATGAGACCGGAAAGTGGCAGGGTGCTACTTCCGCTTCCGACATTGCACATTGCCACGCACGTCAAGCGCATAAAGTCGAACAACAGAGGCTGTCCAACACAGGTTGTTGTGATAGTGAAGCGATGTGTCGAGAACAGTGACATCTGCAGCAACAGCGACATCTGCTTCCACTTATGATGATGCAGTGATCGTTAATGCAGAATCTTTGATGACACACAGAGTTGCTGACATGAAGCGGAGTCACGACCGCTTACAACTATCGGGCCTGCCAATGAGCAATTTGTTATTAACCTTGACAATTTGAAGATATTTACTGTTACAGAGTTTGCCCTGTCAACATTTGGTAAATACACTGGAGCAGGCCCAGCACTGTCGGCGTCGTGAAACAACAGACGACACGGGACACGTATTGGCGTGCAACCCACAGCCATTGCCCGGCGAACCACAGTTCTTGGTGGTAGACGGTGCCTACACACAGGTCGGAAGGTATCGAAGAGTGGAGTCGTGAGGGACAGTTCGCATCTGATGCCGAAAAGAAGACCTGCAAGAACGCCACACAAATTGAGCCAGTGCTTGGCCAGCAACACATCCCTAGGCAAGAACCACTCCTCGAAGAGGGAGATGTGTGATCTGGCTGTGGTAATCGGGCTACAATGACACATACATTATCTAGACATGTATACATGCAACTGTTCATACGTAAATCATTGACATGTTGGTGGTTATCTTCCTACAAGTTCAGCTCGATTATATAAGAAACGTGATTTCAGTGCTTCATGAGTGAATGGAAGTTGGAGTGACCAAGTAATCTTACATCTGAACATCCTGTATGACAAAGAACTGTGATCAGAAGGTGTCATGTATAGATGGTTCAGACAAATACGCAACAATGTGAACACACAGCATTAATGAACTTTCATTCCTCCAATTGTCGGTAATTATTAATGATAACATATATGTCAACTACCTTGGTTTTGGTTCAGCAAAGTATGACTATTCAGATTCAATACAAAATCCGGTGGAACTGCATTCATGCTGATATTATTATTATTATGGAATTGTAAGAATTATTGATACTACTTAATGCAACAGGTTTTAGTACCATAGTGAGTGGTGCTGATCAGTTGAAGTATTTTAATTACCAAGCTGGTTGATCCTTGTTCACACACCCTTAAAAACAATGGCTACAAGAATATATCATTGCACAGGGAACATTTCACGGATTAACTGGTGACAATTTCAAGTATCTACCTTGTGTAACCTAAGGTTGCATTTTATTTCTATATCTAGCTATGAGTGGAATGTTGTTGTTTGTATTGAGTTGCCTAGCGCATACTTTAATTGTTTGGGTGATTTACTTAGGTGACTTATTAGGCTTACTTAGGTTGTTCTTGACCGCAGGAGGTGGACACGGTGTTTTGAAAGGTTTCCTTTCTACCTTTATAATCTCCTTTTTTTAGTAATATTTAATATTCTATCCATTTATGCTATATCTGCATAACACCTGAATGTCACCATAAGAACAGAGTGATCACTTTTTTCCAAGAGAACGCTAATATACTATGTCATCAATCGTACCTTTTGTTTGGTTAAAACTAAGTAAAGGACGTGTGACTTGTTTCCTAATCATCCCCTTGTGAGCAGCGTAACAAGGTGGACGAGAACGTTATCTCTTATGTTAGGTTATGAATAACTGGTTGAGATTACTGGTTGAAAATATATCGATGTTAGATTATAGATTACTGGTTACGAATGAAATATTGTACATAACAATTAAGTTACTGTGCATGCTTCTATGCCTGCCATTTACGGTACAACAATTCGCTGAGAATACTTATATATATTAAATAAATATTGCAATGCGCGCAGAATGTTTGCTTATATGTTATAGTAATGAATTCACGTTAGTTTAGCATTATGGTATAATGCTGTTTAATTACTTTCAATACAAATCGATGTGTGATCTAATGATTACTCTCTCATGGTGTAGATGTGTAAATAAATGTTGTAATTTTCTCCAAACGTGCTATTTTTATTTCCTTATTAATATCATTGGTTATCAAGTTAATAAACAATATTTAGATTTAGAAACATTGTATAATGTTCGTTTTCTTCGATTTACCATAAAACTGTATTGACTCCACAATTAATATATTGCACCATAAAGTATATTTATTAGTATATTTATTATATATATATATATATATACATATATTTAAATATATATATATTGAATTGTTATTATCGTGATAAAGAAGTTCTATGTTGCAAACGAGTGTCCAGATATAACCAGCGAAATTGTGTAGTCTCTCTATACATACCGTCATGAGAATGGACACAGTGTTCCACGAAATGCTCATGACGACTGTGATGCTGTGATATTTGCATAACTCAATCAAGGAGAGTCAGGCAAATTTGAATTCGACATTGAATTTCCCGCCAAACAGTGAATACACACTCTCCTCTACAGGTGAGCTGAGGGTAAAATCAATAGCAGCCTGTGTGGACATTGTTTGGTGAAACGTGAACTATCGGCAATTTTGCAGCCGAAGTCGTCACACTTGAGAAGTTGTGTACACCCAGGCGGAGAGGTGCGACTCTTGAAAAAACAAAAACGTATAATTGCGAGTTGTGTCTACAGAACCCCGGTTTCAGACATAAACCTATTTTGCGAGAGTATGGAGCAGTTGTCTCCTAAACAAGTTACACACAACGGGACAAAGAGTTTATTTTATTTTATGTATGGTTTAGGTTTGTTTCCGTTAATATATAGACCGAATCGAATTACAACAAACTCGCGTACCATGATAGACACCATGTTTACTAATCCAGCGAATTACGCAGTGAGAACTGTGTTATTAAACAATGACATCAGTGCCCATATATAAATGTGACATTTTTAAATATGTAAGACTTGCAAAAGATGATAATGTATGGTCGTTTGTTGAAAGTATGAGACAAGACAAGTGGCATGACGTGTTAGAAGCTGACAATGCAAACCTGGCGTATACAAATTGTGTCAATTGATTTAGAATATTGTATAACCATCATTGCCCTATTAAGAAGCAAACATATAGGTAAAACATAAAGATGGCTTAAAAATATGTGTCGTAAAAAGAATGTTCTATATAGAACATTTCTCACGGATAGAACTGAAACTGCGGAGTCTCAATATCAAACGTATACAAATTAATTAACTACTGTCTTAAGATTGGCGGAAAAAGCATACTACAGTACTCGGTTGTCAGAAACAAAGGTAACATTAAAGAAACGTGGACGATATTGAATAATGTGTTACGTAAATAACACCAGTCGGTGAACTTTCCAACACATCTGGTACGTGGCGATAGAGACATTACCAACAAAACAGAAATGACAAATGAGTTTAATATGTTTTTTTACAAACGTTGGTTCTAACTTAACAAAGGAAATCAACAATAAGGATGAATGTATTTCTGTGTATGATTATTTAGGAGGTAGTATTGACCGAAGTTCATTCCTCAAACTTGTTCCTGATGAGGAGGAACTTATAACTACAGTGAAAGCGTGTACCAAAAAGACATCTTCAGACTTTGAAGACATAAGCATGTACCTTGTCGCGAAGGTAATTCATGTAAAAAATAAGCAATCCTCTCACTCATATATTTAATAATTAATTCCCAACACGTATGAAAAATGCCCAAGTTATATCCATCTTTAAAAGTGGTACGAAAACCGACGTTACAAAGTACAGGCCAATTTCTCTATTGCCGCGATTTAAAAAACAATCCTGGAAAAACTGTTCCTTGCCAGAACAGACATCTTTTTAAATGCAAATAACATACTAAGTTCAGTACGGGTTCCATGCGGATATGTCCACGTCACATGCTATGGTGAACTGGAATTGACTGAGGAAATCACAAATTTCAAGGACTGTAAAGAGCATGCCGTCGGTGTATTTGTCGGTCGTCGGTGTATCTTAAAAAGGCGTTCGATACCAATATGAATGAAATACATACCAAAAAATATGATTATGGTGTGCGTGGAATAGGAAATGATTGGATTAAAAGTTACCTTTCGAACAAGAAGCAATATGTATATATTGGCGGGTGCATTTAGGAGCTATTAGATATCACATGTGGAGCTCCGCAAGGGACTATTTTAGGTACAGGTTTATTTGTCCTTCACGTTAATGACATCTGTAACATATCAACGTTAGAAAAATTCATACTTTTTGCTGACGATACGAATATATTTTGTACCGGTAACAATCTGACAGAACTATGTGACATGTTAAATAGAGAAATTACCAAATTGTGCAAATGGTTTGCTGTAAACAAAATATCACTCAACTTGCCAAAAACGAATTATATGTTACTCGGGAACCGTCCACCAGATGTTGACATTAATTGTTGCGTATATAACGTGAATAATTAGAGTAGGTGTAACTAACCATTTCTGGGAATATGTATTGATGACCAGCTAAACTGAAAACACCACATTAACACGGTTGGAACAAAACTGTCGAAAGTAGCAACAATCATTCACAAAGTTAGTTATTTAATGAATGTGGATGGAATGTACATATTGTATTGTTCCTGGTTTTTGTCATATATTAGCTATTGCAGCGAAATATGGGGCAACACACGTCTCAAACATCAGGTGTATTGCTGTGCTGCAGAGACGAGTAGTTCTTCTAATCTGTGGCGTAATGCGTTTGGGGCATACCAGCACTCTATTTAAGCAATTGTGTATTTTGACGTTTGTAGACTTAGCTAAATTTAAGACAGCGATACTATTGTATAAGGCACATCACAGTGAACTACCAAACAGTTTGCAAACAGTGTTTAAACGGTATGACTCAACACATGGTACTAGACAGAAAGACACCTTTCGAAGTCACCGTGTGCGTACAACACAAACATCAATGTGTCTTTCTGTTTGTGGAGTAAAACTGTGGAATACCCTACATGAAAGCACACAGCATCACCAGCAGTAGAAGCATAAAGGCTTTAAAAACTATAAGTGCCATCTTCTATCTATGTATTAGATCTAAGAAAAACATACACATAATTGTAACAAGACATTACATAATCTACCCACTGTATATTGCATTATTAGTGGAATTGAAATATTTTGGAATATGATGTATTAGTACAATAGGTAACTATACTGGTTGGAGGTAAATAATAATAATAATAATAAACTTTATTTATACACCATCAAATCCGGGACAAATTGCCAATCATCTAAGAAGCATAAAAACACTTTTAAGAGAACAAATAAGAAAATAAATTAAATTAGCAAACAATATCCTAGTATATAGTGTATGCATATATATATAAGCCTAAGTATAGTAAAATTACGGGTAAATGCAATGATAAAATAAACGATTAGCAAAAGTGCTGAACAGCTGAACCTACTGGAAAAAGGTGAATCATGCACAAGTATTACACTTCTGTTCACCCCCTTTTCACCAACACTGATGAGTACTTTTTGTTCACATGTTGGAAATACTGTATTTTGGAATAACGGGATGTACAATTGTTTTATGTTGTTGTCGGAAATAAATTACTTACTTATTTACCCTCATTATATATATATATATATGAATTATAATGAGAGTGCTAACAGTTGAAATATTAAATACATTATGAATATACACTTACTGTTTAATCGTTTTTCATATCTTAGTCAACAATATTTTTATTCCCAATGACAGCGTTTATCTCAGAACCTTCAGACTGATAGTCCCATGAACTAACCATTACAGTCACTACAACATGTCATCGGATTATGCAGAACGATTATACTTGAGAAATCAGCAGAATTTGTTTCAATAACTATGCATGTTCTAGCTACTGTGTGGTTTTCTGTCTGCCGCCGCCACCACTTATGTCTGGAGCATACATGTAGCAGGCAGAGACAGCTGCGTCTACCTCCGTCTCCGTTGCCGTCTGTGTCTTCAGGACACTCCCTCAAAATACACACCACAGCTTAAAATGCGCATAACATGAATGAAATAATGTTGCACGATTACTTTGCCCTTAGAAGACACATACAGCTAATCTTATTGGAACTAATGTGTCAATACTCCGAACATTTATTAATAAGAATGTATTATTTTATTGACTGATATTGATAAGCCATACACTACACATTTATCAGCTGAACTCATCATATTTCAAAGGGTCAGAGGAGACTAAAATCAATTGATCAAATTCCCACCCTAATGGCACAATCAAAACTACTTTCCCGTGTAACAACGCATAATGTGCTAAACTGCTTTAATGATCGATACACTTTTATGCCACAAAAAAACAACAGTTGCTCAAAATCATTAACTTTTAAACTGTGTGCACTGTTGAAGATGCAAAGGCTGTCTGCTCTCTCGTTCCTTTTATGGTCGTGTGTGACATCACATCTTTGGTAAGGAGTATCGTAATTACAGAAGAGACAAGGATCCATAAGAACCGTTACAATGATTAAGAACATATTGTTCCCAGTTATATTTAAGTTCATGCACACAATCAGAAACGTTGACCCGCGAGACCAGACCAAAACTGTAGTATTAAATGAAACCAAGCTAATGTTAGTAATTTTACAAACAGGGATGGGCGAGCGACACTTGATATCAGCATGATATATTAGTGTGCCATAAGTCAACAGACATTTCATATTCCAGGTATTTCACCATAAATCATAACAGATGTAGAATTAATCAATATATTCTACTTGAAATGATAATACAATTGAAGGAACCAACAGAAACACAAGGCGTACAACATTTGTATTATATACCTATGCATGATTTTCAGGCACTGTCTTTAAGGTTTGCTCCTAAATTTTTGAGAGTTGAACGATCTGAAACAATAATTAGAATGGCAGTGAATAATGTCCATATCCTTCCTCATAGTTCCTTTCGCAAGGCCAATACGTTTTGTACAGGTGCATCTCTTTAATAGTTGTTCTTTTTATTTCTCCCTCAGCAAAGTTGTCCTTTTTATTTCTCCCTCAGCAGAGTTTCCATCCACTTTTCATCCTACTCCTTTCATATATTTTGTTTTAATCTTTCCATCTTAATTGCATTCTGTGTTCTCAGGTGTCATGCTTTTGACAGCCTCCATCCCGACTATGTTCTCAAGCAAAATATTTGGCAGAATTACTTTCTAAAATTATTTGACATCTTGCTGATTAATTCCATCACCATGATAAACCTTTGTTGCATTTTACTTAGATGTTTCAATATCAATAAACTTTGCGTGCAAATGATACAAATTCATCAAAACATACCATAATCCCTTGTTGTCCAAGGTTATCGGTCAATTTTTCCTCCAGATGGTTAAACAGCTGTACATTTTTACAACATCGATACGGAAGGGGGAAATCCTCAGGCTGATACTTTTTTGTCAGGTCTTGCAGATAATTGCAAATGTCTTTCAGTAGATAACGCGCTCTCTTCTGGAATTCTGTAGAACAGAGTAAGTGTAACATATTTTAGAATCTGAAATATTTTTTCTAAATAAGTTTACATGGTCAAATAGCGGTTTTTCCAGTAAAACAAAGTGGCATTTGTGGCAACTCCTGACCGCCTAAATAAAATATGAAAATTTCTTATATAAACAACTGCTTTGTGTAAATTCAGCAAATTATATATATTTTGTAATAAAGAAATAATTTACTTGATAAATTTGTTTGATTTTTTGCTTTGTGTGCCCCCAAAGTACAATTGTTTCATTATTCCGCAGTATTTTGTGTTGCATGGAAATACTGTGGTCAATCAATTTGTTCTTGTTTTTTTACATCTTTACTTTGGCCTATTTGGAAAATATGTTTGAAATGGTAATAATATAAGATTTAGAAAAAGTGGTCTAGATGAGTGTCTGGCCTTAATAGGGACTCATAATACAAATATCATATTATACTCTATCACTAGTACAGAATATCTGTATACTAAAACTTTTTCGGGTAGAGTATAATTATTTTAAATTATCTCCCTTCACTGGTGGGGTACGATTGTTTACGGTCACTTCCCACGCTGCTGGTTGTTTTTGGTTTCAAACCTGGAGACTGGTTCTGCGCAGGCTGATCAAATGATGTCCGATCTCCACATCTGGACGACTGGATCCGAGGAGACAACGTATGGCAGACGGAGGTGAAACTCGATCTTCGTGGTGATGGACTTGGTCTTTTGTGAGTGATCACCTTGTGCACTGGCGAGGGGGCACGGTCGTGGTCGGAATCAGCATTCCAACTGTGAACATATTTTAGTTCCCAGAAAAACTTATATTTGTGATCCAAACAAGACAAACTACATTTTGTTTCTGGTAATTTACATTATTTAACATTTACGCATATATATGTACTCCATAGCAGCACAATCAAATACAATGCCACACACAATGTCATAAACATGTACCATTGTACAAGTTAACACTTTTTTATGGGACACAACCAACATGTTCATAGGACAAAACTCCCCATGTACGCATGACCCTAGTGCTTAGTTATATAGTTTACCAACAATATCGTGATTTTGACATCTGGGGATATTCAGATGGCAACTTTGGTCTTTTTTGACCATCACATTTTGAGAGGGTGTATACGTCACCCATTGCTCATAAGAATTCTGGTTAGACATCGATTCAAAGTTCTCGTTTTGAGACCTAGAGTGTTCTGGTAAACAGGAAGTGACAACAAAACACATATCCAGTCCTTTCTATTTATCTAAGCGCATTATACTTTACTCCCTGGCAGCCTGTTCAATCAAACACCACATCAACTTATCTGGGAAGCATCCAAGCTTCAATGTTGCAATGAACGCGTGAATACTATTCTTACACATGTATCCACCACTGTCTATAGGCCTGGGGTAATAATAATATATAATAGTAACGATTACAGATATTGAAGTAATAATAAAAACGCTATGCAGTGGATTACATTGTGATGTAAATAAACCCAGGCCATTCTATAGCCACATACTCATTCATATAGCTCTATTAAAGAACCTGCCCAAGGCTCGAAACGGCAGCACAGGGTTCGAACCCAGGTTCTGTTGACTAAGATTCTGATGCTGTGATATCTTCTGTCAAGCGCTTAGCCACCTAAACAACTGGATTTTGTGATGTCCGGACAGGTTTCTTAATTGTCTGATGGTGATTTACAACTTGAAAAGCGGACAAATCATTCAGTGAACAGCCGAACAAACTGACGTCATCGTGCAAATGCAACAGGTTGTGTACATTGTAGACAGTGAATGTGTTGCCGTAGACCTCCCTACACTTGTGCACAAAGTGTTCAAGCAGTCGACGAACATATGGCAGATATACCTCTCTCTTTACCCCGTGTGACTCTAGCATAATTGACATGCTAACGGTTAGCGAAAGGAAGTGGTCATAAACGGCCCGAGGGACTACATGACTGATGACAACTGGGCCACAATAAAGGAGAAATTGACGACATTTAGTCGCCCTCCAACGTCCAATACAGACAGTGAACATGGCTGTCGTGCAAATTCCCATGGCATGAGTCCATTCAAACTTTCAAGCCGGTCGGATATATCAGATTTCTCACGGACTGAAAAAATGGCACGTGTTAGGCTCTCGTTTCAGGAAACACTAGATTCGATTTACCACACCAGGACATACTAGATGCATGTAGTCCAATGAAAATCCGTCAATGCATGAAATGCCCACATCAAGAAGAGGCTACCTTCCCAGCTGATGTATTTCATACCTCTGGGCGTTCAAATCATGTTGGGTACGACGAGGGAATACCACCTCCGAGTTCAATACAATTCTAGCATCCCATGAACCTTGAATGGTGCTTCTCTCACAGGAATAGTAACCAGTGTGACTTTTGATGTATTTTATAAAAAGTTTGGCTGGAACATCACACACAAATGCCTTCACCAACACACAATAGTTTGACACCATGCTCGCACAACTGCTGCGGTTCTTGTAGAAAGTCTGCAAGATATTCGTCTGCTGGGTTAGGTTTTACAGGTCTACAACAAAGGGCAACAATAAAGGGCTTGAACGAGTAAAAATAACACAAAATGGGCCAAACCGGAATACTGTTGACGTAAAGAGGCACACCATCAATGTCGAAAGTCAGTTTCAAAGAGTTGTCATCATAATGGTATTTGTTTTGGGACAAGTTCCGCAGAATCCCTGACCCAATACCAAAGTACGAATACTGACTGCCATACGTGACCACCGACAAAACAGGTATGGGTGTCTGCAGAAGTGTCAGTAGAAGTATAATTGAAAACTACCGTATATTTACAGACGAATTTGCAGCAAATTTAGTTGATTTACAAAAACATAAACGTACAATAATAATTGCAGGAGATTAAAATATTGATTTGCTTAAAATTTACCAAAAACTCATAATATGTGAATATTTTGATAAAATCGTTTCAAATGGTTTCTTCCCTAAAATTACTATGCCAACACGACTTTCTGAATATCATGGAACACTCATTGATAATTTTTTTATGCAATTTGTCAAAGGGATTCTTCAAATCCTCAGCTGGTATTTTAGTGAGCAATATTTCTTATCGTTTTCCGTACTTTCTAAGTCTGGTATATGTCGAAACCACTAACGCGATACCAATGTTTATAAGAGTAAAACAACAAAATACTGACTCATTCAAAAAACTTAAAATTGAAATAATAAACTCAAATATTTATGATAAACTTAATATAGATACTCATGCGGATCGGAATAAAAACTACAACATCCTCGATGAAATTGTTTCACCAGCTATGGATAAATATCTACCTATTGAAGTAAATAAATTGAACAAATATAAACATAACAAAAGAAAACTTATTAGATTATCAAGGGCAGTATTATGTCGATAAAGTTTAGAAACAATTTTTATTTGAGAATGACTCACTTAAAACAGCAGTATCATAAATTTAAAACTCACTTTAAAAGAAATATTAGATTAGCTAAGCAAATGCATTATCAATCCAGTTTTGAAAAGCATAAGCATGATGTTAATAGACGTGGTGTTTCATTAAAGAATTTATTCAGAAAAGTAAAAAACAAGAACAATTTCTACATTTGTTCAAAGTCGATTGGGAAATTATTAGCGACAAATGCATTATTGAAAACACATTTAACACATTTTTTACTAATGTTGGTTCTACTCTAGCCTAAAAAAACAACTACAGGTGGAGGTAAGTCATTTAAAGATTACCTAAAAAACAGATATTTCACACCTACAGCTTTAACCAAATCGACATGGAAACTACTGTTAATATAGTTGATCTTTTACCTCCAAAATAAAGTTGTGGAAATGACAGTATATCAGCACAATTACTAAAATAAAAATAAAAATTATATCAGCAATGCAGTCACTCTAATTATTAATCAATCAATAATAACTGGTATATTCCCACACAAATACAAAATTCCAAAAGGTGATGTTTCTGACGTTAACACTTAACTTTGTCGTCCTATTTCTATCCTGCCAGTGATTTCCAAAAAAAATTGAAAGGGTTATGTTTGATCAAACCCAGGATTACTTCCTTACCAAAGCGTTATACTACAATAGCCAATATGGGTTTAGAAAGAAACATTCTACTGAGCTTGTTAAACTCGAAATTATAGACAGAATTGTACAAGAACTTGATACATCGGTTACTCCAATAAATATACACCTTGATTTATCAAACGCATTTGACACAATTGATCGCAATATACATAAGTTAAACTACTACGGATTAAATGACAAGGCTCTGGATCTGTGCAAGAGTTATTTATAAAATCGTAAGCAGTACGTAGACATTGAAAACGTTAAGTCTAAGGAAATAGTCATCAACAGTGATGTCCCTCAAGGTTCAATTTTAGGATCACTCTTTTTTTATTATATACATAAATGACACAGCACTTTCTAGTGACCTTTTGAAATTCATAACGTATGCCGCCACCCTTACAAGTACTCTAAATACATTTAACAATTCAGAATGCCAAATGCGAATTGGACATATTATCAAAGAACTAACAAAGATTAACAATTGGTTGAAAGCTAATAAACTGTCACTAAATGCCAACAAAGACTAAATTCTTGATTGTTCATATACCTCAAAAGAAAGTAGAATACAACGTGTTACAAATAGATGGCGCATACATTGAATGTGTAAATGATTTAAATGTTTTAGGCATCACAATAATTAACCATTTAAACTGGCAGAATCACACAAACAAAATAGCAAATAAAATAGCTAAAACAATAGGCATATTAAATAAACTTAAACACTTTTTACCACTTAATACATTATATATTATATACAATGCTCTTATTCTCCCTCATATGAATGACCGTTTATTTTTATGGAGTCATCAGGCACATCGAATGTTCAAATTACAGTAAAAAGCAATATGAAAAATATCCTTAAGTAAATATAATGCTCACACAAGTCCTATTTTTAAAAGATTTCAGTTGTTGAAGTTGGATGACAGTAGTAAGCGTAGGGTTTTCGCCCCCGTGTAAAAAGGTCATGTATCCAAGATCAAAGGAATAGGCTCCGCCCCACAATTTTTTCCTAAAACTTAGCACCTATAGAGAAAAGTCAACATCAAAGGATTTTGCACTTTTTCCTAAAACTTAGCACGTGAACTAAATACCCTTAATTACCCTTAATTACCTTTGATTGACAGGACCACCCAACGTCGCTGACCCGTTGCCCTTAGTGCGTGTAATATATGTGTTTCGTTTCTCTATACTTGAGGGACGTGATTGACAGGCCCAACAACAAATCAGAGGCTTAGAATGAGTCTAGGGCACCAATCTGCTGTATTAAGGAGATGTTCAGCGTTGACTCCGTGGTCTTTGCGTGTGTGTTTTCGTTTCTCTGCACTCTAGTGGCGCCGTTTTGATCGTCAGACCTAAGGTAGGGCTAAAATAACTGAATATTGCCTATAGCTATTGTACCGGCACAAAACCACTGTATAAAAGAGTTGCCTGCTAATTGGAGCTGCGTTGATGAGTACGAAATTAGTACTGAGTGGTTATAATCACTATACCAGTACATAACCACGTATAAAAGTTCTACGCTGTTGGGCGGCTGTGTTGTTGTGAAACTGGATACAGGGACTGGTGTAAAGTCCGTACGCTGCCAGTGACCGCTGTAATGTGTGTTTTCGTTTCTCTGCACTCTAGTGGCGTTGTTTGGATCGTCAGACCTAAGGTAGGGCTAAAACAACTGAATATTGCCTATAACCATTATACCGGCACAAAACCACTGTATAAAAGAGTTGCCTGTTAATTGGAGCTGCGTTGATACGGCCGAAAGTGGCTATAATCATAACCACGTACATAACCACATAACCACGTATAAAAGTTCTACGCTGGGTTGTTGTGAAACTTGATACAGGCACTGGTGTAAAGTCCGTACGCTGCTAGTGACGGCTGTAACATTCCTGCTTTGTCGTGAGTCGTGACGCCTTCTAGTAGTAGTGTATTTATAGCGTACAGTGTTTCGTTTATAAGCAAGCCTACTATAGTTCGTTTAGTTGGCGCTCGTAGGGACATACAGTGGTTTTGTGCGTTAGAAAGAATCAAACGACTAGTCGTTGACCGTTATAGTTTAATAAGGCAGAAATGAAGCCTTAGTCTAGCTACGGAGGATGCCGACAAATATTCTATTGCCATCCTGCGATGATGAATCTGATGACGGGACGTGATCATGTGGCAATCCAAAGCAGTGCCGTTGTTGTCGCCGCCGCGCTGGGCACCGAGGTAAGGCTAATGGGGTGCGTTGGGGCGGTGGTGTAAATGCTGGCCGCCCTGTCAGCACCCATGGGTCGGGAGCGGTCAACCCCCATAAATCGGTGTCCGAGTCTCGCTCCCGTGGGCGAGGAGGGAGCGACACCCATAAATTGGTGTCTGGGTCGCGCCACTCTTGCGGGGGCGGCCTAACGATGCCGCGTACGACTGCAGTCGGTCGATCGGTCCGCCTTGGTTGCAATGGAGGCGGCATTTCGCAGGTTCGTGTTGGCGGTCGGGCCGTAGCGACAGAGGCGGGTGTATTCGGCGCCGCTGCCATAGCGCGGAGCGTGTAGCCACGTCCCAGCCTTTGGGTGGCCACTCATTAGGCGACCTGTGAATAGAAATGGCTGAATAAATAAATGAAAATATTCTTGTATATATATTTATAGTTGTATATGAATGTTTGTTTGGGGACCCTCTCATTAGATGGACAGTGAATAGAAATGAATAAATAAATAAATGATTCTTGTATATGAATGTTTGTTTTACCATACATAATTTGTGTAAGTTGTTTGTTTAGCCGGTTGAGTTGTGCAGTTTATGGTGAAGACGTGTCGTGTGTGGCGTGTTCAAATCTCGCCTGTGTTAAGTAGCCAAACACAACAGGTTGTGCACACTCATGGATTCCATTCAACAACTTCAGCCGCAACATCACCGAATTGCATGGATATTTCCACCTATATTTATAGTTGCATATGAATGTTTGTGACTCATTAGATGACCCGTGAATAGAAATGACTAAATAAATAAATAAATAAATAAATGATTCTTGTATATGAATGTTTGTTTGCATTTAGGTGCAACCGTGAATATAAATAAATAGTTATAATGATTGGTTGTTTGTTTAAAAGAGTGTGACGTACCGTTCGTGATGTGTGACGACTGTTTTGGAGCGACCTGACATGGCGGCCTGTTTACGCGGTGGCAAATGACGCATTAGTTTTATGTAGGTTGTTGACTGCGCCATCTGGGTGCGCACGCATCGAGAGGCGTGTTTACGCGGTGGCAAATGACGCATTAGTTTTATGTAAGTTGTTGACTGCGCCATCGGGTTGTGCGCGCATCGAGAGGCGTCAAAATCAAACGACTAGTCGTTGACTGTTATAGTTTAATGAGGTAGAAATGAAGCCTTAGTCTAGCTACGGAGGATGCCGATAAATACTCTATTGCCATCCTGCGATGATGAATCTGATGACGGGACGTGATCATGTGGCAATCCAAAGCAGTGCCGTTGTTGTCGCCGCCGCGCTGGGGCCCTCGGTGGTTGAGGTAAGGCTAATGGGGTGCGTTGAGGCGATGGTTTAAATTTGGGCCGCCCTGTCCGCACCCATGGGGCAGGAGCGGTCAACCCCCATAAATCGGTGTCCGAGTCTCGCTCCCGTGGGCGAGGAGGGAGCGACACCCATAAATTGGTGTCTGGGTCGCGCCACTCTTGCGCGGGCGGCCCGACCGCCAACACGAACCTGCAAAACGCCGCCTCCATTGCAGCCAAGGCGGACCGATCGACCGACTGCAGTCGTACGCCGCTCAATTAGATGGACAGTGAATAGAAATGAATAAATAAATAAATAAATAAATGATTCTTGTATATGAATGTTTGTAAATAAATAAATGATTCTTGTATATGAATGTTTGTTTTGCATTTTGGTGCCATACATAATTTGTGTAAGTTGTTTGTTTGTTTAGCCGTTTTGTTGTTGTTGTTGAGTTGTGCAGTTTATGGTGACCCAGTGTCGTGTGTGGCAGGTTCAAATCTTGCCTGTGTTCAAGTAGCCAAACACAACAGGTTGTGCACACTCACGGATTCCATTCAACAAATTCAGCCGCATTTTGTAACATTACCGAATTGCATGGATATTTTATTTCCACCTATATTTATAGTTGCATATGAATGTTTGTGACTCATTAGATGACCCGTGAATAGAAATGAATAAATAAATGATTCTTGTATATGAATGTTTGTTTGCATTGAGGTGCACCCGTGAATAGAAACAAATAAATAGTTATAATGAATGGTTGTTTGTTTAAAAGGGTGTGGGGCTGCGTTGAGGTGGCAATCCAAAGCAGCGCCGCGCTATGGCCCTCGGTGGTGTCGATGATAATAGCGGATGTCCGTGAAGTGTGGCTTGTGATGATGGCTGAGGTAAGGAGACTGGGGTGCGTTGAGGTGGCAGTCCAAAGCCGCGCCGCCCTGTCCTCTCCGGTGGGACTGGGGTCGACCATAACTCGGTGTCCGAGTCGCGTCGATCTCGCCAATCTTTCGCGTGCGGATCAGGCCTAACGAAGCCGCGTACGGCGGCAGTGGCTCGGTTGGTCCATCTCGGCTGTAATGGTGGCGGCGTGGTATAGGTTCGTCTCGGCGGGAAGGTCGTGGTAATAGAGGTGGGGTTATTCGGCGCCGCTGTCTTAGCGCGGAGCGTATATCCACGTCCCCAGCCTTTGGGCGCCTCCTCATTAGACGGCCTGTAAATGGAAATGAATGAATAAATAAATGAAATATTCTTGTATACATGATTTATGTTAGTTGTTTGTCTAGCCATTTTGTTGAGTTGTGCAGTTTATGGCAAAGATGTCCCAGTGTCGTGTGTGGCAGGTTCAAATCTTGCCTGTGTTCAAGTATCCAAACACAACAGTTTGTGCACACTCACTGCCATTGCGGTATCTGAATCACTCGAACCAAGAATACACACATATGGTTTACCCGCCTCTTTATACAGGCCTGGTAAAGGGCGCGCGTGCGCCTGACCACGTACGCTACACAACTGCGATTCTGCCAAGGCTATTGTCAATAGAAAAAAATTAAACGGTCATGCGGTGCATGGGTCGTAAGTCGCCTCTTTAGGGCGAATGTTTTCTAATACAACAACACCACGCGATTCCTGACCCCCAATTTGTCTTCTAACATACTTATGTTCGAACATTTAGAATTTCATTAAACGATTTTGAACCATTACTCAAAACAATAGTCAACAACTTACATAACGCCGCACGTGACGCGCCCCTCGATGTGGTGCTTTCCCGCGTAAACAATAGTCAACAACTTACATAACGTGGCGCGCCTCTCGATGCGTCACCGGTATTTTTTCCCACGCAAACAGCATTCGCAGGAGCGCCTAGCCAAGATGATGACGATTCGCGAAGCGGGCGTCGCACGAAAGGGCCTCCCACATCACGAAAGGTGCGTACGTCACGCTCTTTTAATATACAAACAAACAAACATTCATTATAACTATATACAACTATAAATATATATACAATAATTTTTTTTGTTTTCATTTATTTATTTATTTATTTCTATTCACAGGAAATCCAATGAAGCGGCGCCCGCGTCCTGGGGCCGTGGCTATATACTCCGTGCTAAGGCGACGATTCCTAATAGAGGCTGCAACGGGGGTGGCGTGCAAGGTCGGTGCGGCGGGCAGGCCGTGGCAGTATAGGGTTTAGCAGGAAGTTCCGCCTTAGTACGGAGTGTATATCCGCGCCCCCAACTTACCCTTTGATTGACAGGACCACCGGACCACCCATCTGACAGGTCTACCCAGCTGCGGCAATGGAATACTCAGCGCTTCCCTCTAGCGTGTGTAATGTATGCTTTTTCTTTACCCTCTAGTGGTATTGTTTATGAGCCATGAAACAGACTTATGGAAGTTCCCAGGTCCGCTTATTCATTGCTAGAATGATGTTTCTACCAGTTGTACTTGGAAATGAATGAATAAATAAATGAAATATTCTTGTATACATGATTTGTGTTAGTTGTTTGTCTAGCCATTTTTTTGAGTTGTGCAGTTTATCCCATACACATATAACATATAGACGGAAGGTTGGGACTCTGACAGGGCCCAGTCACCCCCATACACATATAACATATAGACGGAAGGTTGGGACTCTGACAGGGCCCAGTCACCCCTATACACATATAACATATAGACGGAAGGTTGGGACTCTGACAGGGCCCAGTCACTCCCATACACATATAACATATAGACGGAAGGTTGGGACTCTGACAGGGCCCAGTCACCCCCATACACATATAACATATAGACGGAAGGTTGTTCATCAACACAGGCCTATAGCCATTTAACGGCGTAGGGCTTTTATCATGTGGCTATACGTGGCTATGTACTGGTACAGTGATTATACGTATTCTTTAGTGGTTATGTACTGCTTTTACCCATACCTTCATCAACACAGGTGTATGTCCCCTTTTGACGGCGCAGGACTTTTATACAGTGGCTATACGTTGTTATGTACTGGTACAATGGTTATACGTATTCTTCAGTCGTTTTATTAAGCGACCAAAACTACAACATACTTTTCTTCACATTTAAGCAGTCACTAGTATGGCGTTGACCTGGTGATCTTTTGTCCTAGTTATACGGCTGCTGCGAGGCGATGGAGATAAGGCGCGGATCGGTTTCAACGTGTATGCTGGAGGCACTACAATGGAGAGGCTCATGCTACCACTGTTTGGTGTTACGAAATGACAGCGGGCACTACAACTGAGAGGCTGACGCTAGCACTGTTTGGGAGCTACAAGATGACAGAGGGCACTACAACAGAGAGGCTCATGCCAGCACTGTTTGGTCTTCTAGACAGGCAGACCTGGACCCTGTCAGAGTCCCAGCCTTCCGTCTATAAGTTATATGTGTATGGGGGTGACTGGACACTGTCAGAGTCCCAACCTTCCGTCTATATGTTATATGTGTATGGGGGTGACTGGGCCCTGTCAGAGTCCCAACCTTCCGTCTATATATTATATATGTATAAGGGTGACTGGGCCCTGTCAGAGTCCCAACCTTCCGTCTATATGTTATATGTGTATGGGGGTGACTGGGCCCTGTCAGAGTCCCAACCTTCCGTCTATATGTTATATGTGTATGGGATAAACTGCACAACTCAACAAAATGGCTAGACAAACAACTAACACAAAACATGTATGCAAGAATATTTCATTTATTTATTCATTCATTTCCAAGTTCAACTGGTAGAAACATCATTCTAACAATGAATAAGCGGCCCTGGGAACTTCCATAAGTCTGTTTCATGGCTCATAAACAATACCACTAGAGGGTAGAGAAAACGCATACATTACACACGCTAGAGGGAAGCGCTGGGTATTCCATTGCCGCAGCTGGGTAGACCTGTCAGATGGGTGGTCCGGTGGTCCTGTCAATCAAAGGGTAAGTTGGGAGTGCGGATATACACTCCGTACTAAGGCGGAAATTCCTGCTAAACCCTATACTGCCACGGCCTGCCCGCCGCACCGACCTTGCACGCCACCCCCTTTGCAGACTCTATTAGGAATCGTCGCCTTAGCACGGAGTATATAGCCACGGCCCCAGGACGCGGGCGCCGCTTCAATGGATGCCCTGTGAATAGAAATAAATAAATAAATAAATGAAAACAAAAAAATTCTTGTATATATATTTATAGTTGTATATAGTTATAATGAATGTTTGTTTGTTTGTTTGTTTAGTAAAAGAGCGTGACGTACGCACCTTTCGTGATGTGGGAGGCCCTTTCGTGCGACGCCCGCTTCGCGAATCGTCATCATCTTGGCTAGGCGCTCCTGCGAATGCTGTTTGCGTGGGAAAAAATACCGGTGACGCATAGAGAGGCGCGCCACGTTATGTAAGTTGTTGACTATTGTTTACGCGGGAAAGCACCGCATCGAGGGGCGCGTCACGTGCGGCGTTATGTAAGTTGTTGACTATTGTTTTGAGTAATGGTTCAAAATCGTTTAATGAAATTCTAAATGTTCGAACATAAGTATGTTAGAACACAAATCGGGGGTCAGGAATCGCGTGGTGTTGTTGTATTAGAAAATATTCGCCCTAAAGAGGCGACTTACGACCCATGCACCGCATGACCGTTTAATTTTTTTCTATTGACAATAGCATTGGCAGAATCGCCTGTTGTGTAGCGTACGTGGTCAGGCGCACGCGCGCCCTTTACCAGGCCTGTATAAAGAGGCGGGTAAACCATATGTGTGTATTCTTGGTTCGAGTGATTCAGATACCGCAATGGCAGTGAGTGTGCACAACCTTTGTGTTTGGATACTTAAACACAGGCAAGATTTGAACCTGCCACACACGACACTGGGATATCTTTGCCATAAACTGCACAACTCAACAAAATGGCTAACAACTAACACAAATCATGTATACAAGAATATTTCATTTATTTATTCATTCATTTCCATTTACAGGCCGTCTAATGAGGAGGCGCCCAAAGGCTGGGGACGTGGATATACGCTCCGCGCTAAGACAGCGGCGCCGAATAACCCCACCTCTATTACCACGACCTTCCCGCCGAGACGAACCAATACCACGCCGCCACCATTACAGCCGAGATGGACCAACCGAGCCACTGCCGCCGTACGCGGCGTCGTTAGGCCTGATCCGCACGCGAAAGATTGGCGAGATCGACGCGACTCGGACACCGAGTTATGGTCGACCCCAGTCCCACCGGAGAGGACAGGGCAGCGCGGCTTTGGACTGCCACCTCAACGCACCCCAGTCTCCTTACCTCAGCCATCATCACAAGCCACACTTCACGGACATCCGCTATTATCATCGACACCACCGAGGGCCATAGCGCGGCGCTGCTTTGGATTGCCACCTCAACGCAGCCCCACACCCTTTTAAACAAACAACCATTCATTATAACTATTTATTTATTTCTATTCACGGGTGCACCTAAATGCAAACAAACATTCATATACAAGAATCATTTATTTATTCATTTCTATTCACGGGTCATCTAATGAGTCACAAACATTCATATGCAACTATAAATATAGGTGGAAATAAAATATCCATGCAATTCGGTAATGTTACAAAATGCGGCTGAAGTTGTTGAATGGAATCTGTGAGTGTGCACAACCTGTTGTGTTTGGCTACTTGAACACAGGCAAGATTTTGAACCTGCCACACAAGACACTGGGTCACCATAAACTGCACAACTCAACAACAACAACAAAACGGCTAAACAAACAAACAACTTACACAAATTATGTATGGCACCAAAATGCAAAACAAACATTCATATACAAGAATCATTTATTTATTTATAAACATTCATATACAAGAATCATTTATTTATTTATTTATTTATTCATTTCTATTCACTGTCCATCTAATTGAGCGGCGTACGACTGCAGTCGGTCGATCGGTCAGCGTTGGCTGCAATGGAGGCGGCGTTTTGCAGGTTCGTGTTGGCGGTCGGGCCGCCCGCGCAAGAGTGGCACGACCCAGACACCAATTTATGGGTGTCGCTCACTCGGACACCGATTTATGGGGGTTGACCGCTCCTGCCCCATGGGTGCTGACAGGTCGGCCCGAATTTAGGCCACCGCCTCAACGCACCCCATTAGCCTTACCTCGGTGCCCAGCGCGGCGGCGACAACAACGGCACTGCTTTGGATTGCCACATGATCACGTCCTCTCATCAGATTCATCATCGCAGGATGGCAATAGAATATTTGTCGGCATCCTCCGTAGCTAGACTAAGGCTTCATTTCTGCCTCATTAAACTATAACGAAACACTGTACGCTATAAATACACTACTACTAGAAGGCGTCACGACTCACGACAAAGCAGGAATGTTACAGCCGTCACTAGCAGCGTACGGACTTTACACCAGTGCCTGTATCAAGTTTCACAACAACCCAGCGTAGAACTTTTATACGTGGTTATGTGGTTATGTACGTGGTTATGATTATAGCCACTTTCGGCCTCATCAACGCAGCTCCAATTAACAGGCAACTCTTTTATACAGTGGTTTTGTGCCGGTACAATGGTTATAGGCAATATTCAGTTGTTTTAGCCCTACCTTAGGTCTGACGATCCAAACAACGCCACTAGAGTGCAGAGAAACGAAAACACACATTACAGCGGTCACTAGCAGCGTACGGACTTTACACCAGTCCCTGTATCAAGTTTCACAACAACACAGCCGCCTAACAACGCAGAACTTTTATAAGTGGTTATGTACTGGTACAGTGATTATAACCACTCAGTACTAATTTGGTACTGATCAACGCAGCTCCAATTAGCAGACAACTCTTTTATACAGTGGTTTTGTGCCGGTACAATGGCTATAGGCAATATTCAGTTATTTTAGCCCTACCTTAGGTCTGACGAACAAAACGGCGCCACTAGAGTGCAGAGAAACGAAAACACACACGCAAAGGGCACGGGGTCAACGCTGAACATCTCCTTAATACAGCAGATTGTTGCCCTAGACTCATTCTAAGCCTCTGCTTTGTTGTTGGGCCTGTCAATCACGCCCCTCAAGTATAGAGAAACGAAACTCATACATTACACGCACTAAGGGCAACGGGTCAGCGACGTTGGGTGGTCCTGTTAATCAAAGGTAATTAAGGGTAATTAAGGGTATTTAGTTCCGGTGCTAAGTTTTAGGAAAAAATTGTGGGGCGGAGCCTATTCCTTTGTTCTTCCTTTGATCTTGGGTACATGACCTTTTTACACGGGGGCGAAAACCACACGCTTACTACTGATGACATTTATGTTACTACCAATTCATCAACACACTTTTACCGTACTACATAGATGTTTTTCCCAAACACACACATCTATGATATTCATCCGCATTGCACATTTGAAAGAAATAATCTGTATAAGTCCAGATTCAAACATGAATTTACCACACAAAAAATGCATTAGACACAACAGACAGATACACGAAATATTATCATTAATAAAATTTACACCCACAGTCTATGTGGTTTTTCAACATACACAACATTTTTTTATTTTAAATTATGAATCCCGTTGTCGTATTCATAATTGCTTCATTTGTAATTCGTCTTGCGTATTGAAATGTGTATATAAGTACGTCAATGTGTACACGAGTACACATAATCAGTCCTTGTATTATGTACGTATGTTGATACATTGAGTCATTATCAACTATAAAACAAGTCATATGCTATTCTGATTTGTGTCATAAAAATGTGTTGTTTTTATATTTATGGGGTGGCTCCTGTGCTAGCGATATGATATATCTTAATGGGGGTCCCCCGACCTTATCTACTACTTACGCTATTCATTGTATATGTATAGTATTTATAGGTCAAATAAATTAATTCTGAGTTCTGAGTCCGTGCATCCTTTAGGAAACAAAGCAATTCATTTAAAGCTGAGCGGGTGTAACAAGTTCCTGTCGCCCAAGCTGCTATTTCCCCACCAATATCTGGTTGGTGGCCCTCGTCTTCCGCATAATCACCGGCTTGTAACATTTATGCTATTTATATATTTTCAGAATGCTATTTCCTTGTTATTTTGTTAAAGTTGAAAGGTCAGGCTAGCACACCACTAGTCGTAGATAGAGCAGGTTGTGTTACGAAATAATTTATAGACGAGTGCAGGTGCACCAAGTGGAGCGCGGTTATAATTAGCTTCTAATTTACTCGCGTCGTGGACGATTACATTGTTGTAGGGGTGTTTTCACGATGATAAATTGGGTATGGCTCATTGTAGTGCATCTTATTGGCTCAATCCGGTCACGCGTTATGTTGTTTAAGACTAGGTATAAATGCCACTGTCTGGTAGAAAGCAGCATCTTGGAGATTTTAGAGAAAGAGTAACAAGGCTGCAATGGCGTCTGCCACTCTGCTGCCTAGAGGTAGGCAGAAAAAACGTGCAAAGTTATATGGGAAGCAGTAACAAAGTTATGTTCCCGTTATAAAACGGTGTAACACAGGTTCGCAGCGAACGTGTGGAGGAGACACGTGTCAGACGATCGTAACGAGGACGAGCATCGCCTACTGGCGGCTATCGAGATGGGGTGCGACTGCACATAGCAAGTCGGCCAAGCCGGATCAACAGGACCGGGCGAACGCGTGTCACGGCGATCAGAGCGTGCGGGCAACAGAGAAGGATACTTCCGGCAGACGGTCGTCGAGTCGTGATGCGATCTCTCGAGGCGAGCTAGCCGAGTCGGGCTAACGTCATTAGTCGGAGCGAGGGCAACGAACTTTCGTTTGACTACGCGGCGAGACCATACATAGGGAAATGACAATTTGATGTTATATCTAGATGTTAAGTTGCCGGTTAGGTTTTCTTTAACTGTATCAATGTATTGTATGTAACTAAGATATTGTTTTTCCCTATATTGGAAATGGTACAGATTCCTCGATGTTACTTACCTGAGTCTGAGCGGACCTGAATTTGTAATGCATTGACACTTGAAGTTCCCTTGAGAGTGCTAATTGTAGTTGGTTATTTTTGAACGGGCCATTCTATTATGTTTTGAGTATCAAGGATTTGCTGGGGATAGCTACGGATTAGGTAAGAATCGATGGAAGCTCAGATAGGATAGAGTAAGAGGGCGTATGTTTTTTATCATTACTATAAAATAGTTCTTTGTTATTTATATATGTAGTACAATTAATTAAAGTTCCATTGTTCCTTGTTGTTTTGTTCACGGTTGCTGCCCTCATTCACAAGCGTTGACGTAACTAATATTAAACCCTACTTGACTTGAGCCATCTAGTTACGGAGACCTCGCCAATCTGTGACAAAGCTCCTCCAACTAAATCTCTCTCAGAATCTAATGACACAACTTCTGATAATCCATAATCGGATTCCCGATCTGAATCAGCAAAGGGCTGAACTACACCCCCGTCATACTGATTGGCAGCCTCCTCAACAACAGGACTATAGTGCTAGACTCTGCCATAGCTTCCACTTCAGCATTACACATCCTCCATCGCCGTAGATAAACTATAACTGTATACAAGACCTCACTCTGTTGTAAACCATCCTCTTATGTGACTTATCATTTTATCAGGCATGGTCTGACAAGATTAGCAATAGCCGGAAGAGACCGAATACTATCCTGGAGAGAAATCAACAAGGGAAATGGAGGTGACGGGACATACACTCTAAAACATTAAGAGAGACCCTGACATGGAAGCGAAGAGACAGAGGACAGCAAGAAAACATCTGGTGGCGAGATCAGGAAGGAGAAATTAAGAAAATGGGTAGAAAACGTTGAAATAACATGATGATGGAATGAACACATTACAATTGAAACATAAAATTACAACTGAAACATAAAATTTACATCAAACATAGCTATAAATGGCAAAAACGAACATTTAACTGCAGATGTGTGTGCTGTCATGGTGTAACAGTGACGTCAGCATCAACAATAATTAAGTAATTTTAATTCTAACGTCGTGATTAGCACTTGGGAGTTGTGTAGAATCCGGATCCACCTCAATTTTGCCGTTATAACTTTTTTTGCATTAGTTTGAAACCCCAATGCGTTATAATTAAATAGTTTCACATAATCCCACGCATATCTACGATTAAAAAATAGTGCGTCTAATGCTGCGTTCCAATCACCTCGTGTATACCGTGAATACGGGAATTCGTAACTCCCAGTTGCATAAATTAACAAGTGGTAAACTCTAAGAGATCGTGAACTTTGCAGTTCGCCAAGTCGTGTTTACGATATAAACGAGCCCATTGGAACGCAACATTTAGAGGCCCAAACAACGCTGTGGTTTGTGCCATGCTGCACCACTGCGGCCGGGCGTTAGAGTGCCGCGCACTTGAAATGAGCGATAAACCGCGCATGTTGTAACAAACCGGAACAGTTGCTTCAGAAGTGCGCTAATATTTTATAACGTAAATATACCTGGGATCACGTGGACTGATAATTGATATAATTAACTCTCTGAGGTATATAAACAAAAGTTATTGAGAATTAACGAGGACTGAAGCATCGGTTACACCACTCATATTTGTTCAGCTTAAAATCGCAGAAAGCACGCAAACTACATAATGACAAAGAACGTGTTTTAGTTCTCTGTGTTTTATGTACATTAACAAACAAAATAGTTAACCTAACAGGAACGGATGGTAACACTTACTTACAAATATGTATTGATTACTTGTCAGTCTCTTACTTCGAATGAACACAAATTCAACGCCGCACAGTATATGACGTCGTTCGCAAGGCATGCTGGTATTGCATTAAGCCAACATTAAAGCATTTATACCCTATATAGGGGTTGCTTTCTTCTATACACTCACTCACTCACTCACTCACTCATATCGGTCACTGGGGTCGGACATTAGTGGCTTCAATCATCCGTCTCCAGTTCCCTCTGTCTGCCATTGCCGTCTTCAGCTCCCCCGTCTCTAGTCCCACATCTTCCTTTAAGCAGTCGATGTAAGTTGCTGCTGGTCTTCCTGCCTTGGTTCTTCCACGTGTCGGTTGCTATAAGATGGTCTTAGATGCTATTTCATCCGTGTGTCTGTAGCAGTGTCTGGCAAATCTCAATCGTCTTCTTTTTATTTTATTAGTGACTACACATTCCACTGTCATAGGTGTCAACATCAGCTCACGAAAAAGTGGGAAATGCGCGAACACAAATTCTAAAGCCTAAGGAAATTACATTTGTGCCTTATATTGCGATACACTAACTATCAAACAGCTATCACAGGTGCAGTCATTTGCTGCAGTGTCCCTGATTGTATCTGTAGGTCGCCGACTTGGCACAGCGTAGATCGTAGTACGTGCGCTCGCGTCGTTCTGTCTGTTTACGTTCTATCAAGCATTTGAATTACCAAGCAGAGTCACTCAGCGACACTCCGTCATTTTGAATTTGAACTGGTAGCGTATACAATATCGTTACGTTCACATATGAATAACAGAGGGCGCTGCGCGAGTGACTATGCTTGGTTATTTAAATGCTTTGGTTCTATATCTGATATATTATTATATATATCATATATAGAACGTCAACAGACAGAACGACGCGAGCTGCGCAGTCATCACTGTTCCATTTTATACCGAGCAGTGCACACAAAGTATCCCGACCCAGCTCAGCGCGAAATCTGGTGGCGATCTTCCGCACCTGAGCCTCCGCCGCTCAGTTTTCGTCTATTCTTGCATTCTCGACACCCTCCGACCCACTCAGCCGCTTCGCCATCTTGATGAAGTTTCCGTCTATCGCCGATAGTGAAGTCACGTGCTCGCGCGCGCGGGAAAAACGTTCGTTCGCGACTACATATACTTTCATACAACTAGCAGCGCACTATAAATAATTAAATATTATCGTCGATTTTTTGTCGGAGGCGAAATGTAAAAAAAAAGCGGGACATTTTCACAGAAAGGCGGGAAAGCGGGACTGACAATAAAAAGTGGGATTTCTCGCCCGAAAGCGGTACTGTTGACACCTATGCACTGTATTTGTCAAATGCTGTTGCAAAATTTCAGCTAGCTATCCGTCACATTACATCATCCGTATTTCGTTGATAAACAAACGTTGTAAAGACGTCGGATTACGTTGTCGACTTGATTTCAACGTTGTGTCAACGTCACACCTCTTCTTCTTCTTCCCCTTGCTCCCTTGCGGGGTGGGGTCCACGTCACTTGGTAACTTCTTCTACTTTTCTTTTCATGTCTTTCCACCTCTCTCTCTCGTCCGCAATTGCCATCCATTCATGGCTGTTCACGCCAGCCCTCCCCAGGTCTCGTGTTATGCTGTCGTTCCATCTCAGCCTTGGTCTTCCTCTCCTTCGTCTGCCACCCTCTTCTACTTTCCACGCTCTTTTCGCCAGTCTGTCCAGGTACATGTCCCGCCCATCTCATTCTGTTAAAGGCTACTTTCCTCTTTAGGTGTTTTTTATTCTAATCTCCTCTCTCAATTCCTTCACCTTCCTTCCATCCTCTCGTGTTACTCTACATATTCTTCTGACCCAGTTGTTTTCTGCCACCTGTAGTTTCTCCTCCTGTCTCTCTGTCAGTGGCAGTGTTCCCAACCCATATATACAGGCTGGTACAACGCAGGCTTCTAACACTTTTCCTTTCAGTTGTTTCTTCAGTTTTCCGTCCCACATAATGCCTTCTACCCTCTTCCATGCTGCTGCTCCTGCTTGCACCCTCCTCTGTATTTATTTACTATTCCTTCCATCCTCACACACAGTACTGCCCAGGTATACAAAGAAGTTCACTTGTTTAATGGTCTTTCCGCCAATATCTAGATGCAGATCTACCTCCTGTTCACCTATCCACATTACTTCAGTCTTCTCCAGATTCATTCGGAGGCCGTGTTTTCTGAAGGTGTCACTCCATTCTTGTAAAGCTTTCTGTAGTTCCTCTTTGTTATCAGCCACCACTGCTAGGGCGTCTGCATAAAGTATCTTCTTAAGTTCTTCCTACTCCGATCGATATCTTTCCACTGATCAGGTTCATCACCATAATGAAAAGCAGGGGACTCAAGGCACTTCCCTGTCCGAGTCCTACTTCCACTCCAAAGTAGGACTCGTATGCATAATTTATTTTTGTTTCTGACATCATGTGTGCATAGTACATATATGTGTACGTATTCACACAAAATTTCATGCAAATTTGCCAAGCCGTTTTGCTGTAATAGGTAAATGAAATCAGCATGGTAGCATTCCGGTTTACGGACACCAGATTAGGGTACGTTTATATTTTGATGTGACGACAACAAATAGAATCAGTACAGAAGACATACAAAATTACACAAACATACCCATTTGCCTAATATTTCATAAGAAAGTAAGAAATGGATCATTTATATTTTTAAAACATTACAACAACTGAAATAAAATAATATTGTGGATGCATTTTTTGCGTTTTCTTTGACATTTCCCCATATATTTTGCCAATAGTGATAATACAAAAATTACATTTTGAGAATCAAATCTTGTCTGGCTCATGGACTAGTTACTCTTGTTAGCGACGCAACACTGGTGAAAAAACATACTTATCTACTGTTAGTGGACGGCGTAAAAGTGCTATTGTCGGCAACACAAGATATCAAGCTCCGATTCGACACTGAAATCGTACGCTGACTGATGTTTTACGGCAGTTTTACAATAGACCGTTCTTGCATGCTGAAGACGTTCGCGGATAAATACATAAATAAGAAAAAAACCTTATGTTTGGCAGCAGACAGCAGGTGGATGATCCGACTGTATGGGCATGAACGGGTATTACATGTAATATGTCACGTGTTTAATCAGCACGGTATAGCTTATATGTCCTGATCGTATGGTTTAATCATCATCGCTCTTTTTAACCCGGCAACGTGTCTGAATTTTGGTCAGACTAGCAAGAGACATGCGTGCCATCGTCCAACTGTGTAACGTGACTCGACGTGACCAGATAATTAAAGGGGAATAAAAGGCAATTGTTTGGTCTGTACATCTAAAGTATTAATGAAAACTATCCGTTTGCAATAAGAATATTATGCTAGTAGTTTACTAAAATAACCTTGTTGAAGACACACAATCCAAGTTGTAGGGACAGCGCAATTTTCATTGTATGGTTGACGACACCGAGTTTCTACGCATTGGCGCAGCGGCTAGAGCATGGACTCTCAAACGAATGAATAAGGGTTCGAATCCCGTGCTGCCGTGTCGAACCTTGGGTAAGTTCGTTCACTCTACGTTGCTCTAGTTCACTTAGCTGTATGAATGAGTACAAGGCTATCGACAATGGTGAATATATGCGTACAAATATACTTCG
>OZ023210.1:6408237-6485737 GCA_963995525.1 Escarpia spicata
GCGAATGCAACCTATAATTTATTATTAAATTACATATACACGAACTAATGCTCCAAGTGATTCGAAGGACGAATAATTTAGCTACTTGTCATATTATGGAAACAGGCATAGTGAGGTGAACGAAATTACCGAAATGCGGGAGGTGGAATCGAACCACCGTCCCCTAGATTGACAGTCAGGCGCTCTACCGCGCGACCACGGCTCCTCACGCCTCTAAGCTCAATTAGGAATCATAATTTAATTCAATCTTCTCTCCTATCGTAGCAATACGTGTTTTATCTCTCCGAACATTTGATCATGACACATTATTAATGTCACTAATCCATGGTAAGTAAAAAAGTCAACTCTCTGCTGTGGTGGAAGGTACCTATGATAAACAACAAAATCACGTGGCAGTTACTTCCGCCGAAACGTTCATCTTGATACATTAGTAACTCATTGGGCGTGATGTACATCTAGTAAAGTACACATTTGTTGTCAATGTGATGCCACTGCTCTACGACAAACGTCCTGTTTGTACCAATCAATTACGACTAATCGGCGACAATAGAAGATGCATTGTTGGTAATCATATATAGCACAGTGTACTTTTCATTTAGAGATCCTAAGAGTTACCGTGATGTCAGTGACCGTTGTAAATTTCTCCACAAGTTAACGGAGATGGATGAGGGCAATAAAGATGCGGCAGGCTGCTGAGAGACTTGTACCTTACTCATTGGATTTGGATGATATGGTAGGTCCGGTATTGGTTGACTATTTGCAGAAACGCTCAGAGGTGACCTAACGCATAAAGTCTCACCTGACGAGGTTTCGCTTCTCCTGTATCTGACTTGGATAATTAGTAACTATTTATGATCGAGCTCTTTACAAAATGGGATATTATGCGCGGGATTAATGTTGTTTTCGTCCATCATCAAGTTGTGATATCTCCAATAACGGAAGGAGAACGGATTTCAGTTCATCCATCATCAAGTGGTTATATCACCAATATCGGAAGGTAAAGTACAATGGATCGCCACTTCGCTCGATGTACCATTGTTACCAGTTGCTGGCTTCATAATCCACATTTCCCCTTTGTGTCCTGCAGTTTTTCTGGCCATATTTGCCTATTTTAAAAAGGAACACAACATGGTAACCAATGGTTGAACACTTTGAAGAACAACGCCTTTTGGAAATTTGCAGATGTTATGTTGTACACATTCAGCAACATTTCGAACACTGTTCCGAGTTCGAAGACAAAACAAATCGCTGGTGAAACATACGACTGGCATGCTGATTACCAAAACAGATATCCGTTACATATTATCGGCTTATCGTGTGATTGCGTGATATTTTGCCACACTCGTCGTTGCTCAGGCATATCTCATGGGCACTCACGCGGGCTTATCACCGACAAGTGCGTGCTGGCACAGCATAAAGATGCGACAAAAGTGCTATTACTCGACGTCTGTCTTCTCAGTAGTGCAGCTTCCTTTGTTGACGGACGCATTCAGTTTGCTCTTCAGGTAAGTACAAGGTAAACTTATATGATCTTGGAAATAACTTTTTAGGGACGTATATCTTAGACTTACAGTTTGGTGAATCTTGGTATTGCCTAAACGTGTACTTAACAAGGGGCAAGGTGTGGTATTTTCATGTTGGATAACCAACCTCGCACTAAAAGTGTGATTAATGTTAGTCTTTCACCTTTGCCTACTCACAATGACGCGCAGTGGTGGAGTGTTTGAGCGTCGGACTTTTAATTGGGATATTCCGGGTCCGAATCATCTTGCTGTCTCTTCAAACCTTGGCACGTTCGTTCACTCAACGTTGTTCCAGTTCTCTCAGTTGAACGAATGAGTACCTGACAATAGACAACGATGGGTATTTGTGAACGACTTTTCTGCTCACAGTAATTACTGTGTGGCTGAATGCTTCCAAGAGAATTCGAGATGGTGTTTGGTTGAATAAGTCTGCCAGGGGGTAAAGTGTAACGCGCTCTGAGTAGTCATACACACACTAAGTACACAAGCACGCACTTACGTATGCACATATACACGTACGTACGTACGCACGCACGCACGCACGCACACATACACACATATGCGCGCACGCACAAATACAGACATACGGGAATAAACTAATATGCGTTTGCACAGACAATTTGTCAGATTATTGAAGAGATATATTGCTTTAAGTCAGTCTTGCTCACTGAAATCCGACCACTACTGTTGTTTTAATATATAATAACTAGTACGCTTTGACAACAGCTTAACTTAAGATGGGTCTCACAATCATTGAAGGGGAAACATAAGCACATGTGGAAACAGAAAGACGACATATGTAGCTTCAATATTTGTAGACGTAATCTTTGTTTCTGATGACTGTTTCGATATGTCTTTGAATGCTCAATGCACGATATTCACAATACTCGCGTGATATTACTCCGCCCCCCTGACACGTTTCGTTGCTTTAACCAAGTCTGACATTAAGCTACACTGTTTTGCAGCAACGTCTGTGCTGCTGCATTACACAACCCAACATTATGTATAATTTTAATAAATTACTCACATATCGTCTTAATAAAACATTGGCGATGGTACTTCAATAAAGCAAGACTGCATAACACGTAAATAAATATAAGTCACTGTTGGTCAAATACTGTCAAAAATATCCAGTTTTGGCAACGTAAGTACCACTATTTGCTCAAGTACTAGTTTGCACTGAAGAGCTGTTTAGTTGGCTCTATAAGTGGGAAAATCATCAGAGGATCTATGTATACACACATAGTGACACAATTCGATTATTAAGTAAATAATCTGGTATATTGATGTGCTTATCCGTCTATGTGTATGTCAACGCACGTCATACAAGTAACATCACTGACTGGGAATACACACACCATTTGACTGCTGGTGAATAAATGGCATTTGTAGGAAGCGTTCTTATATATATATTTAAGTGATTTTCAAAACTGCGTACGCTTTGTTAGGAACTGCCTCATGTTGCGAACAACAAGAACTTGGTGAATTATGCATTCCCGGAACTGAAGGAATATTATATTGGGTACGACCATTGACATATTACTTTGTAAACACATTTGGTCGACATGCAAAATAAAAAGTATTAAATACAGTATTAATATGTTGAAATACAACGCACTACCACCAATACAGTGATATGTGAATACAAGAAATGTGCGTACATATATAAGGTGGCATTGATCACCACTGTTGTTCAAAATGACAACAATAGTAGCTGGACTAAGATAACAACAGCACTAAATTACGAAATTGCTATTGCAATGCTTGACATGGCACATGCACTAACCTGTAAAACTCGAGAATGTGGGTCACCTACAATCGGTTCTGTAATAGCTGGATAATGACTCTATTTCATTAATAAAGGGAAGGTGGTGTTATTTTATATATTAATATAATATCCAGGCTTATAAAATGAAATTAGAAAGAGAAGCAGATTGCGAAGAAGCTGTTTGGTGTAACATAGTTACAGGAAACTCAACGTTAACGGTTGTGTTGGGTTAACTTATGTTGTAGAGTCTAAACATAAGCATAGAATAAAATGAAAAAGTACAAAACGCTATAAGGGAAGTGAGCAAACGGGATTGTATTATTGTGTTTGTTTAACCATATACATATACAATGGAAATCTCTAGAGAGTACAGGCAGTGAGGACCACACATTGTTAGTCTTAGGTGAAGATAGTTTCTTTTCTCAACATATGCTAGAACCAACCACGGGAGACAATGTGTTAGACATAAATTTGTCATCACAGAATGAATTAGTTGACAATGGTAAGATATGTGAGCCATTTGGGAGTAATGATCACAACCAGATACATTGTACCATCAAAGTGAAATCAGAAAGGAATAATAAAAAGCGGTACATGAGAAACTTCCACAAAGGAAAATATAAGGACATGAGGAAATATTTAATAGAGATTGATTTGAATAACACACTTAAGAATAAGACAGCAATAAAATGTTGGAATATCTTAAGGAGGGAAATTTATTGCATCATCGATAAGTTTGTTCCACTGAAAAACAAGGGATACGGTCCAGAAAGGAACAATTATTGAAAGAAGCCATTAGAAAAATGAAGTATAAGCAAATGATGTAGAAGTCATATTGACGCACTGTAAATGATAAAGACTACAACATTTATAACGAAGCACTTAAACAAGCTACAACTGAAATTATAAATTAAAAGAAAAGCTATGAACATAAATTAGCTTGTAATATAAAACATGAAACTTAGACTTAGCGGCTCCCGCGTCTATAGACGCATGAGGCAGTGAGAGCACGCCACCCATCTGTCGCTTGCTAGTGTTCTGCCGTCGCTCCAACTTTTGTTGACCAGCTGTAGGTCGCGGTCGATTGTTTGGTGCCAGTTCATTTTTGGTATCCCTCTGCTTCGTCTACTGCACATTGTAGATTATCCCAGAGGTTGTCCTGATCGTATACGGACATCTATATTCGTCACATGGTCACTCCAGTGTATGCCCAAGATCTTTCCAAGGCATTTAGTGTCGAATGCATCAATTTTGTTTTGTTGGCTAGTTTTTAGTTGTCATGTTTCACATCCATGTAGAAGGGTTGGTATAATGTTTGAGTTATAAAAGCGGAGTTTAGATTTTAAGGTAAATTTCGTGTTGTTCCCAATCAGCTGGTTAAAGGCTGCTAACGCTTTCCCCACGCATGATCGATGATTCCTTAGTTGTTAATGGAGCTGCCAAGGTAGGTGAAGTGTTCGACTGTTTCTACTTTTCTCTGTTTGATCAAAACATCTGTAGGTGGTTGGTGGTCCCCTGTTAGCATATTCTTGTCTTCTTTTCACTGATGACAAGTCCCAAGCCATCAGTGTATTTGCTGACTGATTCCACGTGACGTTGTAGGCCCTGGGTGGTGTCTGATAGGGCAGCAATGTCATGATAGCCAAAGTGTTTATGCATATGTTCGGAGCAAACAGAAAAGTCAGGATAAGGTCGGTCTTTTAGAAGATAGAGCTGGAAATAAAATATCACAGGGATTCTTAATGGCAGAAAACCTGAATTAGTACGTTAGTTCGGTGTTTAACAGGGACGACATTAATTTACTGTCAGTACCAGAGGCTAAGTTCAAGCGGACAAAATCAGACTATTTAGTACAGCTAATTGATATGGTAGCTATGAAAATGGGCAAAGAAGGGTACTAAATCACCGGGAAAGGATGGGATTCCACCCAAACTACTATTGAAAATTGTAGAACAAATTAGTATACCGCTTAGAACAGTTTTCAACTTGTTATTAAACGAGGGAGTGGTTCCGTTAAAATGGAAAAAAGCAAACATTATACAATTTTTTTAAAGGGTTCGAGAAACAAGCTCAGTGAGTTTAACATTGGCGATTTGCAAATTATTTGAAATACTGACTAAAGATCACATGGTGGAATTTCTTGTTAAACTTAACTTGATAAATCCATCTCAACATGGGTTTCTGAAAGCTAGGCCATGCTTAACAAATACAGTGTATGTTATGTTTTTTGGAAGATATCACCAAGAGGAGGGATCACCAGTGGATATTATCTACTTAGATTTTCAGAAAGCTTCCAACAAAGTGCCACATCAAAGACTACTGCTTAAAGAAAAAGCCCATGGCATAGAGGATGGTATAATTAACTGGATAGAATAATGGCTGATTGACAGAAGACAACAGGTAGTAGTTGATGGGAGGCTTCAAATTGGAAATTGGTTTTGAGTGGTGTGCTACAAGGATCAGTACTGGGACCTATATTATCTTAATATAGGAGATAGACAGCAGTTACAAGATGATCTTGACAGGATCATCAAATTGTCTGACAAGTGGCAGATGTTGTTCAATTTTGGAAAATGTAAATGCCTCCACACAGGACATGGGAATGAAGATGTACAATATACTAATTTGTGTATTGTACAAAATACCATTGTAAAAGAAAGGGACTTAGGGTTAACAACTAGTGCTAATATGAAAGCTTCAGAGCATTGCGGAATTGCAACTTCAAAGGGAAATCAAATCCTTGGATTAATGATACGAAATATAGCGTATAAGGAAAACAACTAATGGTACCGCTGTACAAAACAACAGTTAGGCCTCATTTAGAATATTGTATACAACCTTGGAGGCCATATCGCAAGAAAGACATAGATATCCTAGAAAGAAGTACAGAGGAGAACGACTAAAATTATACAAAAAACTTAGAGATCTTAGTTAAGTAATACGCCTAAGAGAATGTGGTTTGGCAACACTATAGAGACCAGGAGATTGAGGGGAGATCAGAAAGATGTTTTGATTGGTTATTAAAATATTGATAGAAATATATTGTTTTCTCAGTAAAGAAATATGGAAGGACTAGGGGACATCAAGTTACATTAGTAAAGGAGCAATGAAGATTATATATATGCCAGTTCTCATTCTCACAAAGGACTATAAATGATTGGAACACATTATCTGCTGATTGTGTGGGTGCTAGTAGCGTTTTAAAAATAAAATTGACACGTCATTCAGAAAGACAGGATACACATGGATAAAAAGGGTTGGACTCTCGATAAGCCTAAAGTCTTCCTTTTCCACCTGCCATCTAGAGTTAATTCTCTGGTGGCATTCTTGCTAAATCTGGTTAAATTTCAGCCTTAGGCTTTCGAACAATGACTAACATTTTGGAAATTCCTACGACACACACGCACACACATACATACGCACACACACACATAAACCACAATGATCATTCAGGTTGGTTTACAACTACCGCGGGCATAGGTCATCACAGTAATCAATGCACTTGTGCTCTTGCATACGTTTCTAATGTCATTTTGTTTTGAAAACAGATTACATTTAATTCCACCGAGTGTAGATGTTAGATGGTGTACCTTCCATATAATAACCATTTAATTCGTTCAAACATAGAATGAGAATAGTTTCCAATCTTAGTAAACAGGTTTTGTTGTCCAGTTAATGATTGTCTATTCTTTCTTTTGTAGGCGTGTGAACATCGACTCACCACTCGACACTTACACGTTTGTCTGGTAAAACTATTACGACTTAATGTATGTTAATGGACATACTTAGCACATGGACTGGTTAGTTTTGGGAAACATGACGACATATATCATGAACACAACCGTTGGCAGTGTTCCTGAACTACAACAAACTGTTAACACAACGACAAGCGCCGAAGCGGAGAACATACGCATGCCGGACGGATTTATGAAGATTGCGTACGGTTCGGTTGCTGTTCTAGGCATTCTCGGAAACCTGATCGTGATCATCGTTATATCAAAGAGTACGATGATGCGCAAGACGTTTACTAATGTATTGATATTGAACCAGAGCTGCATAGACTTTGTGACGTCATGCTGTATCATGATAACAACCACGTCGCGAACGCAAGTCGACGACTTATCCGGAATTGTGGGGGACATCTATTGTATATTCTGGCTTAGCGATCTGCCTATGTGGAGCTTTATGATATCTTCATCATACACATTAATGCTTTTGACAGTTGAACGCTACGTTGCAATTGTGTATCCAATATTCCACCACACCTCGGTTACGAGGAAAACAGTTCTTGCATTGGCCATCATCTCTTGGTTTCCTGGATTTATGTACATGCTCTGCTTCCTGGTACCAACTTCCGGTATAGTTGGCGGCCGCTGTAAAATCATGAACATCTTCGCAAGTGTTTCATGGAGGAAATTTTGTGGCGTGATGTTGTTCATCATTCAGTATCTTATTCCTATTGCTGTCTTTATTACTTGCTATGGCAGGATTATTGCGAACCTTCGAAGTCAAGTGAGTCCACTACCAGAATCCGTTGGCAATATGGCTGTATCCAAGAAGGCCCGCGCCAGACGGAACATTCTAAAGACTCTGATGATCGTCGTTGTTTGTTACATACTCTGTAACTCATGGAACCAATTCCTGTTTCTTGCTCATCATTTCGGCCACCGCATCAATTTATCGAGCACGTTCTATAACTTCACAGTCATAGCGATGTGTGCCAATTCTTGCATCAACCCAGTCATTTACGTACTAAAATATGAGACTTACCAGAAGGAACTTCGAAAACTATGTTTTAAATGCGGAGAAAACACGCCAATCGCAACGACGACATGATTTGCTACGTCCTGCTGTTTTCGGCATTAAAACAGTATTATGTTAAATATTATATGTGTATGAGTGTGTGTGTATACATATATGCTATGATATATATAAATATATATATGTACATATATATATATATATATACATATATATATACATATATATATATCAGTCAATCAATCAATACAACTTTAGTCATCACTGTAAGGGCAATTACAGTGTCGTTTGGACATATATTAACATATACCATAGGTAACATCGTATTACTGGCACACTTCATCATGGTCACAAAATAATAATTTATCACATGAACACGTTGAGTGCATTTCTTCATACTGTAACTGCTAAATATGTAGAACATACACATACTACATTAATTTCACATCGTTAAGATTGCAACAGGAATAAAAGATAGTTTCTTACGGTTACGGCGGCCGACGGTAGAGTCTCATACATGGGATATACAGCATGATTATCATTGACGAAAATAGAACGTGCCATCCTTCCGCACCTGTTGTTCACAAAACTGAGTGATGTCTCTCTGAGTCTCTCCAATTATTTTGGAACTGACACGTACACACTTCTGTAAACTAAACATTCAGGTTGAAATACCAGCAGATAAACAAAAGCAAAGAACACTCTCAATAAAATACTTGTAAAACAGGTTTAACATTGTTTTATCAACAGAAAATGAGTTTAATTTTCTAAGAAAGTACAGGCGCTGCTGACATTTCTTGACGATCATTTCAGTGTTGTCATCCCATCTAAGTTTATTATCAAACACTGTACCTAAGTATTTGTACTTGGTGACAATTTCAATCTCTTGATAATGAATGGTGGTTTTATATATATATATATATATTTATATGTGTGTGTATGTATATGTATATGTATATGTATATGTATATGTATATATATATATATATATATGTGTGTGTGTGTGTGTGTGTGTGTGTGTGTGTGTGTGTGTGTGTGTGTGTGTGTGTGTGTGTGTGTGTGTGTGTGTGTGTGTGTGTGTGTGTGTGTGTGTGTGTGTGTGTGTGTGTGTGTGTGTGTGTGTGTGTGTGAGTGTGTGTTGATACCCTGTTTCGAGTATTGTATAAGTGTGTCAACTCAGGCGCGATGTTCACTTGTCGTATTTCTAAAACACGACGATAGTTATTTAGAGTTATTTGCTTGTGTGTTTGCGATATGCTATTTTTTTCTAGTAGGCCATTGCCCTACTTGTGAGAATTGAGTGGTGACCATTTCTAATGATGGCGCCACTGTAGAACAATAAGATCAAAATGCTGTAATTGTGATGATAGCTGCCCTTGGTCCGTTGCTCCACTGATGGATCGAGAATAAAGGCCCTTCACATATTCTTGCCTCCCCATCCGAAATTAGGTTCCCTTTACACAGATTTACTAGTAACCACATAACTTCGGCAACCATAAGGCCACATGAATGAATGAATGTTAATTTCCACAATCAACTAGTACATATGTTTATTACAATATTTTACAGTTGTGGAAACGGAGACAGCTGAAGTGTTATACTTATTAAACATTGTCCCCACCCCTTTTATAACATGCGATACATTAATAACTACCACGTTATAATAATATAAAAATAGAACAATACCAATATTTGTACAACACTGTTAGTAGATTTAACGATTTCACTAAATCTGTGTCAGTAATTAATACTCATTTAAGAAATACACAAATGTCATGATATAATTACAACATTACAGTAATAAAGTGTACTTTTCGTAGATTGTATTTCTATATAACTTCTACTAAGGTAGTAATACTGTTAGAGGTCTTTATTTTATCATCTAACATGTTCCACAGTTTCACACCATGTATTGCTACACTATTTGCTTTTTTGTTATTCTTGCAAAACCTTGCTATATATTGTTACTTTGGCGAATGATATAGCCTGAGCCCAAGCTCATATTGATCATAGTTTGTAGATTTATAGGTAAACACCTCTTGTGAGCCTTATATATTATCATAGCTGTTTTCAAATACCTTTAAACCACGCAGTTCCAGAAATAACACATTTGAATGATGTAGGTAATTCACATTGCACACAATTCTTACTGCCATTTTTGTAACGTGTAGATATAATTTATATCAGTCTTATATGTGTTACCCCCCACGTCACAAGAGTATGTCATAGATGGAAGAAATAGTGAGTTGCGCAATATCAGGGAGGAGGTTCTATCTAGCACATGTCTCGCTTTCTACATAATTCCAATACTTTTAGATAACTTGGCTTTTATCATGGCAATATGGTCTTTCCAGTTGAGCTTGTTATCTCTTAATAGACATAGAAACTTAGTTTTATACACCATGTCAATCTTAGTTTTATTAACGCTTATTTAAAAAAAAAAAATTCTTGCAATTGCTAAACAACATAAAATTAGTTTGGGATAGATTTAGGGATAGTTGATAGTTGATAATTGAACAGGATCATTTCCTGAACAGAAAATATTTGTGTCATCTGCAAAAAGAATAAATTTCAATAATGTTGAAGTACGGCAAATATCATTGATATACAGAATAAATAATTTTTGTAGATAGCTATTGAGCCAGTCATTTGCAATATCTCTTATTTCATGCTGATTTAATTTTGAAAATAGCAATTCATGATCTAGTGTATCAAAAGCCTTTTTTAAGTGTAACAAAACACCAATAGTGCACTTCTTATTATCCAGTGCTGTTGTAATTTCTTCTGTGAGTTCACGTAGTGCTAATGATGTGGACACACTCGATGTAAAACCCATACTGACTGTTGTTGTTGCTTAGTATGCTGTTTTTTTCAATAAATGCACCACGTCTGGTATTATATAGTTTTTCCAGGATTTTAGAAAACTGTGGTAAAAGGAAAATAGGTCTCTAGTTAAAAAACATGTTGATCATTACTTTTAAAAAGAGGGATTACCTTTGCTATTTTCATTTTATCTGGACAGATACCTTGTTTAAAAGAGTTGTTGCATACACGGGTAAGTGGCTTCACAATGTGAGAAATTACCTTTTTAATTATGGACATATCTATGTTGTCATTTCCTGTAGATTGTTTAATTTTTACAGTACTTAACAATATCATTTATTTCACTTTCTGTTACACCATTTAAAAACATTATCTTAGCATTACAACTTCCTAAATAATCAGATACATTTGAGTTTTTGTGGAGTGTTTTTATGTTTTTGCTAGTTTTGGTCCTACACAATTTACAAAATAATTATTAAACCCGTTGACAATGTTGTTCTTATCTTTTACTGTTATACCATTATTTTAAAAACTATTTGGATGGTATGTATCTGTATATTCTTTCCTAATAATAGTGTTCAGTATCTTCCAAGTTCCCTTAATATTGTTTTTTACTTTTTCCAATAATTTTTTGTAATATGTTTTTTCAATGGTTCTAAGTATTGATGTCAATTTATTTTTATATGTTTTATATTTGTTTTCTGCAGTTGTTGTTCTGTTTTGTAAAAACTTTTTATAAAAATTATTTTTCTTTTTATGCGCATTCCGTAACCCATTTGTAAACCAAGGTTTGTCAGGATGATTGTTTTATCCATACATAATTTCTTAAATGGAAAATTCTTATTATACAACAATGCAAAAGTGTCTACACAATTAGCATAAGCTACATTTACGTCCACTTCGTTTGTTACAGTTTCCCAGTTTATTAATAACAGGCTGTCTTTAAAAGCACTAATACAGGTATTATCAGTCTTTCTAACATACATATACTTTGGCACAGAGGGTCTTTTGATATCTTGATACTTCAATATAGTAAATACTGGCAAGTGGTCACTTATGTAATTTCTAAGTAAGCCACTGCATCTCTTACTGGTTAATTCATTGGTGCAGACAGATATTGTCAATTAAAGTGACACTGTGCTCTGTTATTCTGGTTAGTTTATCAATAAGTGGATACAATCCCAATGAAAACATTGTGTCCACGAAATGTTTCGTGCTGCAGTTACTATTATATCTCAAGAGATCTATGTTTATATCACCACATAGAAATACCGTCTTATTGATGTTTTTAACTTTTTTCATTAGTAACTGTAATTGGTCACTGAATGTTTCAATGCTTGAACCACATATTCTGTACATACAAGGAAGAATCAAATTTTTCCCTTTATTGAAATATAATTATATCGTTACGCATTCCATTATATTATCAACCACCATTAACATATTAGTTAGTGCCTTTAAATTATTTTGTTTGTTTATGTTCAATGCTACTCCACCAGATTTCCTGTTTTTTCTCATCACATGTCTTACATCATAGCCTTGTAACATAATGTCAGAACAGTCTTCAGTTTAAAGCCAAGTTTCAGTGATAGCGATTATGTCAACAGGGGTTTCACATTTATTTACAAGGTTTTCAATTTTGTTTAAATATGTTCGGAGTCCTCGCGCATTGAAATGAATAAATGTTAAACCAGTGTAATTTTTAGTAACATTAATTAACAGATATTCAGTATAATAATGACAGAATGGTCTGACATTACTGTAGAATCAATGTTTCTTTCAAAGTCATAGTTGTATTTTGATATATCAAAGGGTGTAACATTGAATTCAGAGGTATTCATCTTATGTTTAGTGTTAAGAAATCTCAGTTCCTGATCATTAATTGCTTGAAAAGGTAATGCCTTAAAACAGTCTGAACCGTACCATTTAATATCGGATTTGATTTTATATTTGAATTCACGTTTTGTTAATTCTGTACATTCTCTATGTGTTTATGATTCACACTGAATAGAATCACTACTAATGCGTTCTTGGCACATGAAACAAATTTATTTCATTTCTGCCAATGTTCCGATGTATTTACCAGTGGTAAAGTTCACATTTGTGAGTCAGTCCATTACTGGAAAGGTCCTAGCCGGGTGACCTTTCCCTCCAACAAGTCATCTAGCGTGTCCACAGTTTTCTTCACTTCAGTGCCGTTTTCCTAAATTGTGCAGACAATTATGCCGTCTATGGTCCATACTTTGTTGATGCCAGTATCTTTCTTTTGCTCACGGACCATCTTTCCCCTGATTGGCGTCAAATCGTCGTTCACGAACACGCCGCGTCGATCCTGGTTGTTTCTCAAGTTACGTTTATGCTTCATCAGTTTACCTTCGTGTCTCTGCGGACAAACTTCACTATCAATGGTTTACATTCGCCTGCCCGAATTGGCAGTCTGTGGCTGATAATGGTGTCCTCTTCTCTCAGCGTTACCCCCATTTCTGTCGCCAACTTTATGATTTCATTGTTCGTACATTCACCCGATAACACTAATTAGCCATGGCTAGACGAGCACTGAAATGCTCGTTGTGCCAAAGTGTGCTTCACAGGAGATCAGCAAACTTAACACAAAATCAAATGTCATGCCAAGGTAAAGATTCTGTTTATTTATATTGTAACATGTGTATAGACATTTTTTCATACAGCACTGTTAGCGATGATGAATTTAAATTTATTAACTCTGATATGAATGTTAATGCCGCTATATACAATATCTATGATCAATGCTCAGTTTTCGGCTTTAAATCATTTAGCATGTCTGAGTACAACTGTGGTGATTTTGAATGTGACATTGACCCAAACAACAACTTCTTTAATACTATTTCTACACGCTGTGACTATTACACTGTTGAACAATTTGTTAAGAGTGAAAACATTCAGAAAGGATTGTCCTTCATTCATTTCAATGCTCGGAGTCTCAAGGCAAATTTTGATAAAATTAGAGATTATATAACTGAACTAAACACCCCGTTTGACATTATTGCTATATCGGAAACATGGTTAGATTCTGAAGATTGCTCTGATATACTGTTGAATGGGTATGATGTTATTTACAGAAATAGAAACAATAAGAAAGGTGGCGGAGTGGCTATTTATGTTAACGTATCAATTGAATTCAAGGTAATACAGACCATGTCTATGGTAATTGATGATGTATTGGAATGTATTACAGTCGAATTACGTATAGGTAATATGAAAAACATCATCGTTAGTTGTATATATAGAGCGCCAGGAACTAATATAGATATGTTTACTGATCAACTTGAATCAATGATCAAGACAGTTAGGAACACTAACAAAACAATATTTATATGTGGTGATTTCAATATAGATCTTTTAAAGTATAACACCAACAATGGTACAACACATTTTGTGGATATGTTGTTTAGTCTAGGTATATATCCCTTAATTGACAAGCCGAGCAGAATTACAGATCACAGTGCAACTTTAATTGATAACATTTTCACAAATGAACTGAATAATAGTATTACTAGCGGGTTACTTATAACTGATATTAGTGATCATTTACCTGTATTTTGTGTTTGTAATTGTTCACATATAAATAGGATCACTGTAAACAAATACAGATGTATCAGAAAACTGAGTGATGATTGTATAAAATCCTTTAACAGTGATCTTTCTGCTGTAAACTGGGATACGGTTTTAAATGAATCCGACGCAGATATAGCCTACACTAATTTTATGGACATATTCACCAGCTTGTATGATAAGAATTGTCCAATTAAGAAAATATGCATGAATACACCTACCTCAAAGAGCAAACCCTGGTTCAATAGAGGTTTGCGCAATGCTTGTAAAAAGAAAAATAATTTGTACAAACAGTTTTTGCGGCATAGAACAACAAAATCTAAATGTAAATATTCAACTTACAAAAATAAACTTACTTCTATTCTTAGATTTTGTGAAAAAGAATATTACAATAAATTATTAGTCAAAGAAAAATATAATGTAAAGGGTACGTGGAAAATTTTAAATTCAATTATAAAGAAACGACAACTACAGTCATGTTACCCAAACTCTTTCATTAGCAATGGTAGATTGACCAGAAATACAACAGATATTGTTAATGGTTTCAACGATTTTTTCGTAAATGTAGGAACAAATCTTGCAAAAAATATAAGAGTACCAAATGGAAATACAAGTGTGCTTGATTTTTTTACAAAATACGAACACCAACACCATGTTCTTACCTGGGGTAGAAGAACAGGAAGTGATGAATATTGTTAACGGTTGTAAAAACAACAAATCTACAGGTTATGACAATGTTGATATGATAATTGTTAAAAAGGTAATTTCCAATGTTGTAATACCGTTTACTCATATATGTAACAAATCATTTAGTAGTGGTGTATTTCCCAGTAAAATGAAAATTGCCAAAGTAATTCCTATATTTAAGGCAGGGGAAAAGAATGTTTTTACTAACTATAGACCAGTATCTCTACTTCCGCAATTTTCAAAACTATTAGAAAAATTATTTAATTCTAGGCTAGATAAATTTATAGAAAAGTATGACATTTTAAACAGCAGTCAATATGGGTTTAGGACAAAAATGTCAACTTCAATGGCTCTGTTAGAACTAACTGAAAATATTACTGCTGCCTTAGACCAAAAGAATTGCACAATTGGTGTATTTATTGATTTAAAAAAAGCATTTGATACAATTGATCATAATTTATTACTCCGAAAATTAGAGGCTTATGGTATCAGAGGGATGGCCAGCGAGTGGCTGAAAAGTTACTTGTATAACAGACTACAGTATGTCAGCATAGATGACTGCAATTCAGATTTATTACAGGTGTTATGTGGAGTACCACAAGGCTCCATTCTGGGTCCAAAATTATTTATACTATACATAAATGATATTTGTAATTGTTCAGATATACTAAAATTCATTCTTTTTGCGGATGATACAAATATATTTTGTTCTGGGAAAGATCCAGCCCAGCTAAGCAAAATTGTCAGCGACGAACTACAAAAACTACATATCTGGTTTTCAGTAAATAAATTATCCTTAAACGTTGCTAAGACAAACTACATGTTGTTTACCAACTATAGTAAAACAACAAATATTGATATAAAAATCGATAATACAACTATTGATAGAGTATATGTTACTAAGTTTTTAGGTGTCTTAATAGACGATAAGCTTAGCTGGAAAGATCATATAAATATGATCAAGTCTAAACTAACAAAAACTATCGCCATTATTTACAGGGCTAAATATTTATTAGATAAAAAGTCGCTTTTTATACTATATTGTTCATTATTTCTCCCGTATTTATCATACTGCTGCGAAGTTTGGGGAAATGCGTATACAACATATATTAACGGTGTTTATATATTACAAAAGAAAGTTGTACGAATAATATGTAAGAAGAATCCACTAAGCCATACTAATACATTATTTTATGATCTACGCATTCTTAAACTTTATGACTTAATAAAATTAAACATTTCTATCGTAATGTTTAAAGCTAACAATAAGTTGTTGCCTGATAACCTTCAATTCTTTTTCAATGCCAAATATACTACACCCTATGTAACACGCCAAAGAAATAAACTAAAACATGTTTATGCCCGAACCACGTTAAAGGCTAAGTGTATATCTGTGTATGGTATTAAATTATGGAATTGTTTAGACGAGCACATAAAGAGATCACTTACTGTGAGAAATCTCAAAAAACAATAAAAAAATTACTTAATTGAAGAGTATAAGTCATGTAATTAATTTCGTTATTATTGTTAAGGTTCAGAAAGTATTTGGAAGCACGATTGTAGTAGTGGTCTCACTTTAACAATAGCATTTTCTTTATGTTACTAACACTGTGTTTAAGATTATGACCATGTTATAATGATGTCGGGGAAAGTGCATAATAAGCAATGAGCTTCTACTTTCCCCCTTTCCATGTTGAACTGTGTCAACTATAATATGTATATATATTGTATGTTGTATTCTCAATTGGAAATAAAGAATTGAATTGAATTGAATTGAGTCTCCGCTAGTCCATGAATGCGGACGGACTCTCGACGACTGTACTGTTCAAGTTGGTCCATCCGGAATATCTGGAGTCGTAGGTTTCGTTTTACACATTGCAGTTCGTTTCGTAACTGAGTTTGCGACGTCGTGTGGTCGGTATCGTAAGTATCTACTTAATGGCAGCAGTAACCGCCGAAGTTACTACGTTGACCAACATGGGTTGTAGGGGCTGCACCACTTGACCGACTATCTCCCCTATCATCGCTGTGTCTGTTTTGTTGTTTGCGGTTTTCTGACCTTTCTTCTTTCGGCATTCGCGTTACCTGTTCCCTCCATAGCCAACTTCACAGCATTTTCAATTGTGTTACTCAGAATCAATTCGTCGCTACTGTTTTCTGTAAATTTTGAGTTTTCGGTCAAATCTTCCAGAGCGCGAAATATATTAGAACTCTTTGCCATGGCGCCACCTATAATGCCAAGTTTTCTCACCAGCACGCATTTAAAAATAGGTTCCGCTAAACTATACCTTTTATTGTTTAAATGAAATTATTCATCTAAATATCAGCGCAATAAGAGAAAACCATGATTCGTGTCAAGCCAGAGGACGAGTTTACAGGTTTGCTGTTTGTAACAAATACAATTACTACACATCTTAATTGGTTGATTGTTGAGAATAGCCCTTTTTGTAGGTAGTTACCTCAATTAACATACTGAAAATAAAAACAACACATCTAATTTACTTCTAACAGGCCTAATACACTGTTTCAGTGTTCGTAATTGTTCTTTAATCAGTGTTAAATCATCGCTAACCCTTTCATCCACTGGCATTTAACATTATACGTACGAGATCCAATGTCACTATGCAGTCAATTGTCGATATCATATTGAGTCATTCACATAAATCCTCTATTCTAACGCAGTCCGTGGTAATATGGCGATTAAGAGGCAGATAGTCTAGCTGATTGGTTGTTTAGACTCACTGGCGGTTTTGTTTGCACCAGTTACCTCTGACCGAATACAATTTGGAATCATGTACATTTGGAGATAAAATGGCTTTTTGCGTATTTGATATCACATGAAATTACATAGCATGATAGTTTGCATGGCTAAATGGATGCAATGAAGGGAGTTCGCACTTTGAGATTCTTTGAATATTATTACAATAAACAATTAGGACTTCACATCTTAAAGATGACATTTGAGAGGGGTTCACATTTTGGAGAAAGGGGGTTTCACAAAAAGGGGGTTCACGTGAACCCCGTGAACACCATCGCTACGGGCTTGCTCTCAATTCACAAGTCGGGGGAACACATATACTCAGTATATCGTCCTTTAAAGGAATTCCATGTTTTATTGGAATGGTCGTGTGTTCCACGTACGTTGGTACGTTGACCAACGTAGGTTAAAATAACATTTACAGTGTTATTATGTATACACGTTAACATGCATCTTACGATAAAGTGGACAGACACTGAGGGGCAAACCTATGCATATCATAGAACAATGCATATGTTTGAGAAAAAAGGTGTTTATTTCAATACACTCAACTTGAAAGGGGTATCTTATGGACAAAAGTCTAGTATTTGTTTTGGATGCCATTAGGTAATTTAGATAAGTTATGCCAACTTAAACACGTTAGAAAATTACCCAGGATTATAAAAAAATGCCAATGCATCAAATCCCCCCCCCCCCCCCCCCCCCCGGTTCATGGCATCGAGCGATGTTCGGGCAGTGTTGACAGAGGGTTAAGACATTGTTGGTGGATAGTTCGAGCAGTGCTAGCAAATTGCAGTGACAATATCAGAAGATGGCTGTGGGTGATGTGGGCACTGTGTATGCTTTATCTCAGGTATAGTACCAATACAAAAGAAAGGAAACCTGACACTTCCTGGAAATTATCACAGAAAAATCGTAACACACACTGTTTCAATGTGTACAATCGACTCTTACTTAACAGAGCTTGTTCTGAAATAGAACAGATCTTGCGCCCAACTTAAAACGGTTTCAGACCCATACAGTATAATTTGAACGAATGTTTGCATGGAGTTGAAGAAAGTGATATATAAGGTATGTGGCATTTTGATTCACTGGAAATGTATATTTAAAAGATAGATGATCTTGGAATGCAACTTTAAGAACCTTTGACTCATTAAATATAAAACACTTGTCTTGATTCTATATGCGTGTGACATCCAGGAGGAGATTATTAAGTTATACAGTTTGATATTAATGCAAGAGTTCGTGAAGGAGGCCCGCTCGCCTATTCATTGTCTTGGAGCCTGAAGAACTGCAATGAATGGATGGTTAACCTCATAGAAAAGGTCGCCCAAGCATGACTCTGACATATACCATTGAGAGCGACAACGTCAGATTGAAAAACATAGAAATACCTCATCGTGTCATCAAGTAGGTAGGTAAGTAAATAGGTAAGTGAGTGAGTGAGTGAGTGAGTGAGTGAGTGAGTGAGTGAGTGAGTGAGTGAGTGAGTGAGTGAGTGAGTGAGTGAGTGAGTGAGTGAGTGAGTGAGTGAGTGAGTGAGTGAGTGAGTGAGTGAGTGAGTGAGTGAGTGAGTGAGTGAGTGAGGGAGGGAGTGAGTGAGTGAGTGAATTAGTAAGTAAGTAGGTAGGTAAGTAATATTTAGAAAGTAAGCAAGTAAGAAACATGTATGCTGTTGACGCAGACCCAACACAATGGTGTTATGCTGAAACAATGTATATAGTCAACGAGCAACGTTTCTTTGCGGAAAAAAGTATTTCCTACGTCACCAGTCCGATGCTACAATATAGTAAACTATTTCGATCGAAATACTTTAGGCATGTCATCTACTTGAGCAGGTTGAACTGTGAGAAGGTGTTAAGCTAGGATTCCATACATACGGAAACAGCATGTGGATGCGCTGTGCAACAACATAATACATGTAGTGTTGACGGAAATTAATAAAAGTAGTTTAATTTTTATACAGGCGGATGAGTCCTTTCACGCAGATACGAATGTGGAAAATTGAATCGCTCCATTTATTTAAACTAGATTCGCAGGGGGGATTCACAGAGAAGCCTGACACTGGAGGCATAGATAAAGACAGCAGAAATAAATCGGCAAAGAACAGCCTGGAAAACTGTTCTGAATCAGGATATAAATGCATTTCTTTAAATGCAAGGAGCATGGTAAACAAAAGAAGTGAACTAAACATTATGGTAGAAGATATTGACCCTCACATAATAGGTATAACCGAATCGTGGGCCACCACTGATATATCAGATGCCGAATTGGGACTAACAGGATATGTAATGTTTAGGAAAGATAGAATAGGAAGAAAGGGAGGTGGAGTTATTTTATATATTAAAGAATCTATCCAGGCTTATGAAATAAAATTAGAAAGAGAAGCAGATTGCGAAGAAGCTGTTTGGTGTAACATAGTTACAGGAAACTCAACGTTAACAGTTGGGTTAGTTTATCGAAGTCCAAACATAAGCATAGAAGAGATTGAAAAAATACAAAACGCTATAAGGGAAGTAAGCAAACGGAACTGTATTATTATGGGGGACTTTAACCATGGGCATATACAATGGAAATCTCTACAGAGTATGGGGAGTGAGGACCACAAGTTTTTAGTTTTAGTACAAGATAGTTTCCTTTCTCAACATGTGCTAGAACCAACCAGGGGAGAGAATGTGTTAGACTTAGTTTTGTCCTCACAGAAAGAATTAGTTGACAATGTCAAGATATGTGAGCCACTGGGGAGTAGTGATCACAACCAGATACATTTTACCATCAAAGTAAAATCAGAAAGGAATAGTAAAAAGCAGTATAGGAGAAATTTCCACAAAGGAAGGTATAAGGACATGAGGAAATATTTAGCAAAGATAGACTGGAATAACACACTGAAGAATAAGACAGCAACCGAATGCTGGAATATCTTAAATAGTGAAATTAAGTGTATAGTCGATAAATTTGTACCTTTCAAAAAACAAGGGAAACGGTCTAAAAAGAAACACTTAGCGAAAGAAGCCATTAGAAAAATTAAGTATAAACAAATGATGTGGAAGTCATATAGATGTACTGGAAATGATGAAGACTACAACATTTATAAAGAAGCACTTAATCAAGCTACAGCTGAAATTAGAAATTCAAAGAGAAGCTATGAACAAAAATTAGCTAGTAATATAAAACATGACAGTAAGAGTTTTTATGCGTATATTCGAAGCAAACAGAAAGTTCAGGATAAGGTCGGTCCTCTAGAAGATAGTGCTGGAAATACAATATCAGAGGGATTCTTAATGGCAGAAGACCTGAATTAGTATTTTAATTCAGTGTTTACCAGGGAAGATATTAGTTCACTGCCAGTACCAGAGGCTAAGTTCAAGGGGGCAGATTCAGACTATTTAGGACAGTTAGTTGTAACCTCGGAAATGGTAGCTAAGAAAATAAGGGCTATGAAGGATAATAAATCACCTGGAGTGGACGGGATTCCGCCCAAACTACTATTGGAAATTGTAGAACAAATTAGCGCACCGCTTGCAACAGTTTTCAATTTGTCATTAGAAGAGGGAGTGGTTCCTTTAGAATGGAAAGAGGCAAACATTATACCGTTATTTAAAAAAGGTTCGAGAAACAAGTCAGAGAATTATAGACCAGTGAGTTTAACATCAGTGATTTGCAAATTATTAGAAAGACTAATTAAAGATCACATGGTGGATTTTCTTGTTAAACATAACTTTATAAACCCATCTCAACATGGGTTTTTAAAAGCGAGGTCATGCTTAACAAATATGTTATGTTTTTTGGAAGACATCACTAGGTGGGTAGATGAGGGATCACCAGTAGATATCATCTATTTAGATTTTCAAAAAGCTTTCGACAAAGTACCACATCAAAGATTACTCCTTAAGCTAAAGGCCCATGGCATAGGAAATGGTATAATAAACTGGATAAAAAAATGGCTGAATGACAGAAGACAACGTGTAGTAGTTGCTGGGGAGGCTTCAAACTGGAAATCGGTATTGAGTGGGGTACCACAGGGATCAGTACTAGGACCTATATTATTCTTAATATATATCAACGATTTGGACGATGATATAACAAGCAAGGTGTTAAAATTTGCGGATGATACAAAAGTGTTTAGAAGGATTAAAAGTGATGGAGACAGACAGCATTTACAAGATGATCTTGATAGGTTGATCAAATGGTCTGAAAAGTGGCAAATGCTGTTCAATTTTGGGAAATGTAAATGCCTTCACACAGGTCATGGGAATGAAGAGGTAAACTATAAAATGGGGGGTACTGTTCTAAGTACTACTGTAAAAGAAAAGGACTTAGGGTTAACCATTAGTGCTGATATGAAGGTTTCAGAGCAGTGCGGAATTGCAGCGTCAAAGGGAAATCAAATTCTTGGATTAATTAGGCGAAATATAGCGTATAAGAAAAAATTATTCATAGTACCGCTGTACAAAACAATAGTGAGGCCTCATTTAGAATATTGTATACAAGCATGGAGGCCATATCGCAAGAAGGACATAGATATGCTAGAAAGAGTACAGAGGAGAGCGACTAAAATGATACCAAATCTGAGGGATCTTAGTTACGAAATACGCCTAAAAGAATGTGGTTTAACAACACTAGAGACCAGGAGATTGAGAGGAGATCACATAGAAGTGTTTAAAATATTGAATGGTTATGAAAATATTGATAGAAACATTTTTATCTCAGTTAAGAAAGATAGAAGGACCGGAGGACATGAAGCTACATTAGTAAAGGAGCAGTGTAGATTAGATATAAGAAAGTTCTCATTCTCACAAAGGACTGTAAATGAATGGAACAGATTATCTCCTGATTGTGTTGGTGCTAGTAGCGTGAATATGTTTAAAAATAAAATCGACACACACCTTAAAAAGGCGGGATACATGTAGATAAAAAGTATTGGACTCTCGATAAGCCAAAAGGCTTCCTTGTCCAACTGCCATCCAGAGTAATTTTCTGGTTGGCAATATTATTAAATCTTGTTAAATTTAGCGATTTGGATCGTATCTGCAAACGAATCGGATAGTGACGTCCCTACATATGTGTTTCCCATTCCGTACGCCGTTTGCGTACATGTAAGGAATCCTAGCTTAAGATGGTACAAGTTCTCCTGTTATCCGTCCGAGCAATTTATCATACATTTTGATGTCCTTTGTAAGAGTCCATCTAGGGTTTGTTATGTTCTTTTCCTTGGCCACCTCCGTGATTCTATGTACATTGCTCAAAGACAAACAAAAAATCACTGACGACAGTTACGACTCGCCTGGTAATAAAGACAATATATTCGTCATTTTATCACGCCAGAGTGGTATTTACTCGACAATTTAGCCCGGTCGCTTTGATGAGCCTACCACGCTAATGTGCATGTAAAAGTGTAGTTAATTGCTCAGGTGTCGTTAATCGCACAAATGTTGCTGTCTCCAAAGACGACGGACGCGTTCAACTCAGCTGACAGGTAAGTACAAGATAAATGTACTAAGTACAATATAACTGCCATGATGTTTCTGAAATAGCACACCAAAGACCAGTTTCATGACGCCTACATATAGTTACAATATTCAGCCTACGTATTACACTGGACAACAACAAAAATTATTTGTCTGCTATTAAGAGGAATGCAGGTATTAATGATTTCATCTGGGCCGCTGATTCCAAGTCTGAATTTAGCCAGCACGTCAGGTTTTCAAATTATGTATATCTATTAATGATGCCCGGCATGCTATATTAGAGACGTTCTGATTGTATCTAACTACAATGCTTAGTAATTACTTTCATGTCATATTTATATACCACTATTTGATCTCCAAGTGCTTAATGTGTAGAACATAAATCAAGAATATAAATAAATTACTGAACAAAATCTAATAAAAAGACAACAACATGCTAGTCTAATTTCAATATTTTCAGCGTAGGAACAGCTCGGAAGTGTTTAAAAGTGTCTGAGACATTTGCCCTTGCGCTTGCGCGTGGAAGTGGTCTCCCGTTGTTGGAACCAGCAGTAATCACCGCGGTCTTTAGGTTGAACCAGCCTTGATACCTAGTTTCCATCACCGAAATGTCTGGATAGAACCGTTCGTCATATTCATCACTTACCTCACCCATATTAGGTGGAACTAAATCAAGATGAGTACGCAACAAGTATATTTTAAGAGACATTCGCTGGTAGGCTTTAGCATGGTGTCCACTGATTCAACATACAGTTCAGCTGTACAGTTCCCAAGAAAGTTCTGCACAGCGAACACAAATGCGTCCCATGCTACAAACTCAGGTGGTTTCAGTTTCGCTTTCTACTTGCTATCACACATCACGTCTCGGATATGTGGTCCAACGGAAATGCCTGCTTTGAGATTAACATCAGTTTTCTCTGCGCCACACTTCTCTCTGAGATACTCGAAGCCACACCCATCGTGATCCATCGCCTTCGCGAAGTTTCTTATAAGGCCGAGTGTGATGCGAAGTGGTGGAAGGTAGACACTCTGAGGGTCTACCAATGGCTTATATTGCGTATTGTACCGGCCAACTGTGTGTTCACATCTTTCAGACCAGACTTTTACACATAATGGTTGCTGTTATCACGGTTGTTCCATAATAATAAGAAGTGCATGTGTTTTGAATACCCCAGCTGCAGTCCCAGGAGGAGAGAAGTCAAATTTAGATCACCACATATGTTCCACTTAGGATATTAGTAATTAATCACTTCCAGAATGATTTCCATCGACTCATACGTCTCCTTCATGCCAACATAGTGAGCTATAGGAACGATAAATAAAATCCGAAAGAGACTACATAATGAAAAGACAATCAAGACGAGAACCAAACTAACAGTAGACAACTTCATGGAGCAGTTGAAATTTGTCTCTTGGGAACGACAGACATACTTCAGATTTGGAGAAGAAATTTACCAGCAGAAGTTTGGTGTAGCCATGGGTAGTCCTGTATCCCCCATTGTTGTGAACTTGTACATGGAGGATTTGGAGCAGAAAATCATTGCCACAGCACTAGACGATTGCCAACAAAGAAACTGGAAGAGGTATGTAGATGATGACGTTATCTGCCTTGTACACAAAGGAAAACCAGATAAATTACAACAACATTTGAACACTGTTGAACTTTCGGGCAGCATAATGTTCACAAGAGAAGAAGAACAGAACAACAGCATGCCCTTCCTTGATACTAAGTTCACCAGAAAGGAAGATAGCAGCGTGAAGTCTACGGTGTATTGGAAGAAGACACACACACACACACACACACACACACACACACACACACACACACACACACACACACACACACACACACACACACACACACACACACACACACACACACACACACACACACACACACACACACACACACACACCGATACCTGAACTTTGCGTCTCACCACCCCAATCACCAAAAGTTAAGAGTCGTCAGAGCCTTGAATAGGGGGACAAAAAAGAAGAGGATAAACACCTAAGAGGAGCCCTAAAAGTTTGAGGCTATCCGTCCTCTGCCTTGAATAAAGTAACAAATAGCAACAAGAAGAAAAACTACTAAAAAAGAAAAAACGGGCTATACCTTGAGAAACCAAGTAGTCTTACCATGTGTGGAGGGAATCTCAGAGAGGGTACATCGAGTATTGAACATATATGTAACAACAGCCATGCGTCCACACACAACTATCAGGTGCCTACTGGTACACCCTAAGTGGAGCTAGACAAACACGACGAACTGGTGTACAAAATACCATGCAAGAAATGTGGTGCTGAATATATCGGAGAGACGGAAAGACTATTCAAAACGAGACTTGAGGAAAATAGAAAGGATATTGACAACACTAGGAAAGAGAAATACCCGAGGGGCGAGAAAAAGAAAAAAGATCAATGTCAACCATTAAAAATTCCACCTCACAGACCACGCAAAACGACTTAATCATATCATAGATGGGGAGGGAGCGAAAATAGTAGACAAGGAAGCCAACAGAGAAAACGCGGCAAATAAAGGAAGCCATATGGATCAGAAAGGCCAGTATACCGATCAATCGAGACGAGGGGAATTACGAACTAGTCCACATGTGCAATTACGTCATACGTCACTGTCATTCGGATGCACCAGTGTAGAGTAGTTTTTCAATGCAACTGTAACGCCTCTCAGTAAGATGTATTTTGAAAACAGAATAGCTTATGCACAAGATGCGATATAAGCATCATAATTATTTTGCTTCAAACGTAGAATGAATAGAACTAGTGAACGTAGTAACGAGTTTATGTTGTCCTGTGTGTGATCCTTACGTTTTATTTGCATGTAATACGAACAATAGTGACTGTCCAACCATATTTATATGTTTGTTTTATTGCATGATACTTATTAATGCGATGATACCCAGCATCAACACAGTGACAGCAGTTAGTTTTGTTCCTGAAATACGAGTGACAAGAACAGTGAACACAACAAAGAGCGACCAAATGGTCAAAGCATGCATACCGAATACGTATGCATTGCGTACGGTTCGGTTTCTGCTCTTGGTATTCTCGAAAATCTGAACATGATCGTCGTCATCTCAAAGAGAACAGCGATGCGCAAATCATACACTAACATCTTGATATTGAACCACATCGACTTTGTGACGTCACACTGTATCATGATGACAATGACAACAAAAACGCCTGTGGGAGAATTATCGGGCATTGTGGGTGATATGTATTGTATAGGGTCTATTCAGGCTGAGTGATATGTCGATATGGAGCTTGCTAGTATCATCAAAGTATACGCTAATTGTTTTGACAATCGAACGTTATGGTGCTATTATGTATCCGACAGCTCTTTTTCGAGGACAACGGTGCTTGCATTGGCCATCGCCGCGTGGTTTGTTGGATTCACAATTAATGTAGACCACACGTACATGTGACAGGCCACCACGAAGCGGGTATTAAGTTGCACAGGCCTATTGTGCGAACTTACATATTAAACAACAACAGATAACCTGAGTCAAGATGATCCGTTTTTCAAAATGTCCCTTTTTAAAGTTTGCTTCAATTTTAGCAATTAATAAATAACTACTGACGATACTACAACAATTGATGTATAATTTTTAAGCTCATGGTCCGTTGAATAAAAAAATTAATAACATTTCATTTAATAATTTTACACCTTAATACTCCCGTTGCTGCGGCAGGTCACAGCGATGCTGTAAGTGCAAAATCAGACCTGAATGAAACCCGCCTGGGGAAATATAACGTTTACGCGAGAATATCCATTTGACACTGGGCCATTTAAACATACGGCATGTAATTGGTAAATAATTAAATATGATTTGTCGTTGTATTTCCTTTATAATAATTAATTGCTCCCAGTCATGGATCAACAAATTAAGCGAAACAGATATTATCATTACATATTTAATAATATTTTTAATTCTTTAATTAAAACAGCAGTATTTAACGGCTTTGGCTCTTTTAGCCCTTGAGCTAACCAAGAAAATAATTAAAAAGACATTTCTATAAGAACGTTTAGTAATTGATATATTTAATAATTTATTAGTAACATGTAACATCAGCAATACAAATTAAAGGTATGACAAGCGATACTTTATAGAAAGGATCTGAGTATGGTTGAAGTTGTATTTTCTTGATAAGCGTTGAGATGCCAGGATTTGTCACAGCTACAGCACATCGCAAGAGTCATTAGCAAGATGCAATTCGTTTTGTGTATTGGTTTTAATGTTAATCCTTTTAAAAATGCCTGTTATCCACAGCAATTAATTTGGATGAGTACTGTGAAAGCTATGTCAGAGCGAATTGGGTATTCACCACCAAGTTACCAGGTCAGAATCCGTAGCTCTTTGTGTGTCCCATCGTCGATCTAGTGAATACCCAAGATCTTGCGCAGACATTTAGTGTCGAATGCGTCCATGTTGTTTTCATGGTATGTTTAGTTACTATGGTTCGCATCCATATAATAGGGTTTGTAGAGTGTTTGAACTACGGAAACAGAGTTTAGATCTTAGGGTAATTTTTTTCTCCAAATTTCCTTCAGCTGGTAAAAGGCTGTTGACGCTTTATCTAATTTTTAGTTTAGCTCTTGAGCAATGATTACTTGGTTGTTTAAGGAATTGCCAAGATATGTGAAGTTTTCAACAGTTTCTTTTTGGTTAGCGTTGATCGCATTCGGTTCAGTGTCTTCTGGCAGTACACGTTTCCTGATATAGATAGCTAGCAGTTTCACTCCTCCTCACCACACCAGTTATCACATTCAAATAAATTTCTTTTCTTGGGGATACAGAAACCAGAACCGTTTTCCAGTCCTCATGCAGGAACCACGCCAGAGCCCCAGATCTGGTTGCGTAGCCGACAAATCCAGTGTACAATTGTTTCACCACCTGCTTTGATAGTTGTGTTTGTTTTCTTATTTTGTCTCATCAACTTGATCTTAATCGTCGCCATAACCAAGTGTTTGTCACAACAGATATCTGCTCCACAGTTCACTCGAACGCCCTGGTGACGTGATGTCTTCCAACCTGGTCCAATTGCAAATTGGGATCAGGATAAGTATACACATGGGACCTACTACCTGACATACTAAATTATCATCAGTTGGTTGTACTATTGTACATTTGGTTTCTTCGGAATCTTGTTTTGCATGCCATTTGCGCTCACCCATTGGACTTTTTGTAAACTTCCTGAAGTGCTGACCAGTACTTTTGCTGCCGGTGTAGCATAGTAACTTGACTTCAGGTCGATTTATTATGAAATATCATAGCCGGGGGTCGAAATGGTAGTATAGTATCTAGACCGGCTTGTGGTATTTTGACTCCCATTTATTCTAACGCCAAGTTTAAACAATATTATGTTGCAATATAGATTTGCAACTAATACACTTGTTTTTCATAGTTTGCACGTACTGGGTTTCGTACCGAATATTAGACGGACACAAATCGATTGTTCATAATGTTACGGGTTTTGTTTAGCGATTGTTTCGATATCACTTGATATTGAAAAAAACACTTGCTTGCATCCATTGTTTTCACACCTATTTAATATATAAGTATTGATGTTCGATCTGTTCTTTAGCTCCTTGCCTGTGAGATTTGAAACCGTATTTCAAAGACATACAGTCATTGTTCTTCCTTGAGTTGGTTTAATGCCCACTGTGATAGTTCTGTTGAGAGGATGTGCCACTACGGGCACAACAACTAAATATTCTGGCTGGTATTTTCATCTGATTACTTTTGCATGAGCAATGGAACCATTGTCGTCACTGTGATGAATATGACGTTACGGTCAGCCACATTGTCTTCAACGCCAAGGTACCTACAGCAGCTCAAGGTACCTACAACAGGTAGTTGTTTCAGTAATACAATGATGAAACGTTGCTACCTAGAAATAGTCCATCATACCACCAGGAACAGAAAAATGCAGAAAATTCCTCCGCAGCAGCTGTAGCTGTTGACAGCTTACATCGATCCGATAGAATCCAATTACTATTCAAAGAGCCGGTAGAATATAAAATAGCCATGCTCGGCGATGCGCGTGTTTATGGCCGGCAGGTGTCCTGGGGTTTTACTGGAATAGAAACGTATTAGCGAGTGCAATGAATTGATTGAGATCGTGAAAGCATCTCATTGGATTAGTGACCGATGAAGACGATGTCATGTAATATATACAACGCTGCATGTCTTGTCTTTGACACGCATTTCAGTGAATAAGTCAATATTTTAGACATATTACGGCAATTATATGCTCCACCCATAGGCAGACAATTGTTAATAAAATTACAATGCAGGAACTGTTGCAGGACCACTCTCCAAAATTGTTTAAGTATTTGGTACTAACACAAACCATCGAATCAACTTAACACACTATAATATAATCTCATTAAATAAATCATTCTAACCAATGTTTTGTAATTGCTAATTTGTCCTTTTTGCGGTTATGCCCGATACCAAGCTTCCTTCCCAATGTGTCACTATTACAATGGGTTAGCTTAAGAGTTAACTGTGGTACTAAACCAATATATATATATATATATATATTGGTTTACTTGTTTACTACCACAGTTAATTTATATATATATATATATATAAATTCATATGATATATATATATATATATATATATTGGTTTACTTGTTTACTACCACCGTTAATATATATATATATATATATATAAATTCATATGATACATAATTGTCTATAAATTTGATTTTTATGAACACAAAAACAGCTTCACCCACATAATGGACACGGTTAGGTATCTAGCTGGAAGGACAATAAAGTTGGCTGTGAGGTTTGTGAACCATGTATTTTTATCTTATATTCAAACACAGCATTAACATTAGACTCACACGTGGTCTGTGGGGATTTGTTCCATTTTGTTGCTGATTAAGCATAATTTATATCAAATGAATTCATAAAAGCCAACACACAATCCTATTTTATTATTTACTAATATAACTAAATTTTTAGTCGAAACCCTTCACCATGTGTGCAGTTTTACGTATGTATCTTTTCTGTTAAAGTAATGGGTGGTTAACATTGACTAACAAAAATGCCCTTCAGCTTACAGTCGTAATAGTAATATTTACCCAATGTTAAAAAACATAAAACATCGTTACATAAAAATCACAGCCCGCTTACATATATATATATATATCTACTCGTTGTTTGTTCAAAATGAAGAAGGTTAGTTATAGTCCAGTGGCAGAACCCCATATTTTCCAAAAAACCTTGTCATGTCTCCATAAAATCATTTCTTTGCAATTTTGATTGGTCCATGTCCATTGCCTTTTTCAGAATCTAAGATGTGCGACAAGATGGCCGCCGAAATGCTAGAAAGTCATAACGTCTGAACGATTTGACTTAGGAAAGTGATCTCGGGGTCTAGACATAGGTTTTGGGTGGCAAGGAATGTATTTTTGAGCTCTTCATCAAGATTAGTTGAGTTCTTATAGCAGACAAATCCAAAATGGCTGCCAAAATGATTTCTGAATCGCCAAAACTCCTTAAAATTCTCATACCGTTATTATTATATGAGAATCAGTGATAACGTTGGTGTCAAAATCATGTATTTTCAGGATGCTAAGTTTATTGGGGTATGTTTGGCGATGCATAGAAGATAAGGTCATATCAAATAGGTCGAAATCAAGGACATTTGAGGTCCTGAAACCCTTAAAATGTTTTAGAATGTGAGCGTTAAAGATGCAGCAAAACAATTCAAAGAATCGTTCATGGGGGTTTTGATGAAGACGAATCCAAATGCATACATCATATGTACACTTGAAAATAAAGTCACATGCGAAGGCAAAGGTCTAGTTGATTTGGCGTCCTAGAATCTTTATAATGCTAGACCATTAATATGTCAAACTGTGTGATCTCTGACTCTTCAGTATGCTGCACTTGTCACAATATCGTCACCTTGTTGCATTCCATGAATCTTTGTCACTATGATAAACACGACCTGCAAAATAATATATACGTAATACAGCCCACTCTGCACTTGAGTCATTATACTTTTAGACCATCAACGAGGTATAAGAATGTCCATAAAAAGTTATATTTCACAACACTACAAATTTCGTTTTTCTTTTCGCAGTGTAAACATGTATCATGTGACATTTCTTCAAATATATGTTTTCATAAGGGGTAATATTATATGCATAGCAGGCCAAAACAGGCTGTCTGAGTTGACAGACCTCTTTGAAAACGCATATGTAAGCGCATAATATACGCGGCATCCATATTAAAATAATACGTTTCCGTTAGTTTAATGTATCAGCTATATATGACTTTTGCTAGATTTCCCATTTTTGTAATTTTAAAAAGGATATGACATGAATTATATTTGTCCGTGGCTATTTTCAATACCGTTACCCACAAGTTTGCATTGATACACAACTCACACAATAACGCTTTTTTCATTCGATTGAAGAGCATAAAGTGTTGGACCAGGAGGCCATCTACGCCAGAGTCATAGGTATTCTAGTCAGCAACAGAGACTTAGACTTACCGCAAGTACTCTCAACCGAGCTGGCAGCCTACCCACCCCTCCATGTTCCTTCCAGATGGGAGCATGAGAGTGGCGACCGGCAAATCAACGCTCAAGAAAAACGTTGCTGTGGAAGTCACGTTGAAGGCTTGGGGCTCTCCGACTGCTGTGGTCATTGACGTCTCCGCTTCTCTCTGGGCAATTGATTGGCCTGCAAAGGGCTCAGTCCAGAAGTATGTTCAAAGCTTCAAAGTATGGTTAGCCTCCAAACTCTTTAATAGCAACGAATACCTGGCCTTTGACAGGTGTCTGGACTACTCAGCCAAGAGCAGCACCCGAGCAGCGCGAGCCACAACGTCTTCAAGGGTCCATAAACTCAACCTGAAGTCACCACTTCCAGCCCGTGATTTAGTGCTGAAATACATGCACAACAAGGGGCATTTGAACCATATATCCTCGCACTGTTACTGGGGTAGTACCTCTGGCTCCTGAGTCTCTACTCAAGCTCATACGATGCGGTTGTGAGTCAGAGCCACCCTGTAAAGGCAACAACTGCAGATATACTGAACGTCAAGCCACGTACACCATTTTAGGCCTGTGTGGGGAGGACTTGATTGCAACAGCCCATTCAATAGGAAGGCGTCTACTGAGGATGAAGATGACGAGGATGTGTCAGATGAAAATCAGTATGTTATTGATGAGTCTAACGAGAATTAGGAATTCTTGTGCCATAATGTTAATGAGGCACATAATGAAGGCTTTTTGGTATATGTTTTGATATAATTGTGTCTAGTTGATCATCCAATAGTTGTACACTATTTGGATAGTGTTGGTCACAGCTACCTGATGTGCCCTATCATGAAGTCGAAGTAATATTTTCATAATAATACTAATAATAAATCTTGATATGTAGGTTTTCTGAAACGGTCACAAGTCACTGTCACTTACATTATGTGTTTACTGACAATACGTTGAGGAGTTCATAATGGATTGTAATCAATAAATAGCCTGCCCGTTTCAATTTAATTATTTTGTATCAAAAGACATATACCAACAATAGTTGTTGGCTTCAGATATTTAGCCTTTAGACATCCATTTTGGAGGATGTAATTATGAACATTTGGCCGCATAAGGATTCCCCAAATCGTCATCAAAATACCAGCATCGGAATCCGTGACCACAAAAACCTATATCCAGAAACAAATATCGTCGTTCTATGTCAATTAGCTCCTAAATTATGACATTTTAAAGCATTTTTAGCATTTCAGCAGTCATTTTGGCAGGCATATTGGATGGTTCTGCAATAAGAAAACCAATCTTGATGAAAACCTCAGAAATAGAATCATTGCCCCCCCCCAAATATATGTCTAGACCCTAAGATCACCTTCCTAAGTCAATTCGTTCAGAAGTTATGTAATTTTTAGCATTTCGACGGCCAACTTGTCGGCCATCTTGGATTATGAAAAAGGCAAGCGGATGTGTTTTATTACTAAATGACATGGACTATTAAAAAATGCAAAGAAGTCGTTTTAGGGAGACATGGTAAGGTCTTCTGGTTGAGCCACTGCTGGACTATTAGAGGACCACTGCTGGACTATTAGAGATGATGTGGAGTTAACCTCCATCGATAGATCCTAGTCGTGATAATGTAGAATTGTCAAATAATGTTCGTACTGCTATGCTATTGGCATGAGGGTAGACATAAGCATATTGTGTCAGCGCTTACTTCATTTATTACACTATGTAATTATTAAACTATGTTGGCATAGCTATGAATGTAGTGCCTAGCCTTCGTTTTCATGTTATGGTAAGACAAGAAGACGTCCATCAACAATAGAAAGCAAAAAAAGCTGCTGCGTGAATGTCGTCATATGGCAGAGCAATAACAATTATGCGTACAGCTGAGTACGCGCATCATCCGCATCAGCCATTACATTCAGGGTGGCATTAATGGCAGTCGGCAGGAGTATTTGCTGTGTGAGATTGTGTCGAGCCTGTCACCATGCAGTCACGTCACAAGGGACAAGGCGAGGAAACGCGAGCTGGCCGTTCTGTGCCCGTTGCTGCTGCATCGCCATGGCCGTGTGGTGCCTGCCAATATGCGCCAATGTTTGAGTTTTGAAATCCGGCGTATTCGAAATTTATGATGGATAACAAAAAGTTCGGTCCTGTTGGATTGGACTTCGGTCGGAAGCTAACATCCAAGAGAATTAATTATGTATCGTGAATGCGGGAGATTGACAACAAATCAGGAAGACTCCTTGACATTCAGGAGGTTTGGCTGATATAGGTGCGAGAAATGTCACGCTGCTTTCTTCGGGGGGGGGGGGCAGACCAGGTGGACAGCACTACATATGACAGTTGAATCAGCTTTGCTGCAAACGGTCCCGTCGCATCACATCTGGACGAAATGGTTAGGATATACGTCATCAACATATACACGTACAAACCAAGCATTTCCATCCTTAGTATACAGTGTGTGAGCCTGAAGAACAGATAAACCATCTTCTGAGAACATGTCATGAGATTGTGTTATTTTGGTCTGCTCTTACAAAAAGAGACTAATGCTAGTTTTCTTCATTAAGGTTTCTGCACAATACCTCTTGTATAGGTTGTACGTATATTTAAAAAAAAACATAAACCGACTTCTTTGCCTTTCCAACCTCAACACAGTGTTTTTTGCCCAGCACATATATGCCATATATACTGATTTCATAAGGAAAAGGTTCACATGTTGCTCCCTCAACCTGGCTTTCCTTTTGTGTATCGTCTTCAAAGCTTTATCCTTAGCATATTCCATTTGCTGTTGTAAGGTTTGCACCTCTGATATGTAAACTGCCCAGCTAGACAGATGCTACGTTTGTTGTGTACACTGTTAATGTAGTCGGAGCTTCATTGATACGGATTTCCGTAAATCAATTGAGAATAACAACAGTTGAACAATTGAAAATTACTTTGTACAGTTTTGGTACACACCGACATGGGTTATCCTCAATCGTTTGACTGGACCAGGAAGAGTTCCTTTCCTTATTTCCACTTGCGCAATGTAGGGTCTCGTTTACATTGTAGGTGTACGTGGATATTCTGAGTGTCACGTGCACTGCCTGCTTGAAAATCGCAGTATTTTTTCCTACAGAGCCTCATACTTGCTACTTCTACTGCGACTTCTTCTTCGCAGTGGACGTCACTGCAATTTTTGTTTTCTATACATCGCAACCTTTCTGTTTCTCTGGAGATTGGTTCATATTTCCCTACTACGTCAATCAGTTGCTTATTTACTTCAGTGTCAGCGGTCGATCCTATTAAAATGCAATTTAGTTTCAGGTTCGTTATGCCCCTTATGAAGCTCATAATATTGGTAATACCACTATAGCCAATCTTATGAAATGTCACTTCACATCAATATTAAGCAGAATAATTCCCTACTGCAGTTATAAAATATGTTTTATTTTCTGATGATTTCCCAACCCCGTAGCCAGGGGGGTTCACGTAAACTCCCTTTTTTGTGAACCACCATTTCTCCAAAATGTCATCAATCCCTCAAATTTCATCTTTAAGATGTGAAACCCTAAATGTTTATCTTAATATTATTCTATGTTTCTCAAATTCGTGAACCTCCCACTTAAAAGCTACATGATGTTATTCAAACATTACCAACCATGCCATGGCAGCTTGATTGATACAGATGTTAAAACGGAAACCCTTACCTATTAAGTGATCGTCAGTAAATGAATGTGAAGCCTGGCTGTGGGGGTCTGTCCCTGTCGCCATGTGTGAAATGGGCATTCACTGGAGGAATGCGCATCAAAGGATCATTGCACCAATTTGGCCACGCAACAGGACTTCACACAATCCTGCTATGTAAACTCATGGGAAATTTTTTTTTAACAATAAGGCAATTTTACTCCAAAGGTACACAGGCGACTGATGCAAAAAAAAATCGCCACTGAGTCTAACCTACGCGTACCAATCAGCGAGCACTACCTGCCTCTTAATCTCCTTATTTCCCATCACTATCCGAGTGACTCAATTTAATATCGACATTTGACAGTATAATGGCAATGCTTTACATACGTATGACGTTAAATGCTAGTGGGTGAAAGGGATGGCACTGATTAAAGAACAAATACGAGCACTGAAACAGTGTATTGGGCCATATAAAAATAATTATTGGCGTCTCGTCAGAAAGGTGCTGTTTAGTATGCCCATTGATGTAACAACTGACTATCAAATTCTCAACATTCAACAAATTAAGATATGTTGCAGTGTATTTTGTACAAGCAACAAACTTGTAGACAAATTCATCTGGCTTGACACAAATCAGTTTTCATTTAGTACGCTGGAACACGTAATTAGATGAATACGTTTATCTAAACAAATACAAAAATAAAGTTTAGCTGCATCTATTTTTTTAAATGCCTATATTGACAAAAAAACACGGAATTATGTGGCCTTAAGGTTGCGTAAGTCCTGTGGTTGCTAGGTGTATGTTTGTAGATCGCATAAAGGGGAGCTTAGTATCAGACGGGCAGGCAACTAAGTGTGAAGGAATTGAGTTCTCAATTATTGTGTTATTTGTTTCCATATAGCTCCCAAATACAGTTAACATTTCTTGCACTCAGTGTGGGCTAGAGGTTATGGTACTCGATTATTTGATACCTTTAATTCAATTCAAATTCCACAAGAGGAATGTGTTTCTAATGTTCTGTTCACGATTCACATTTTATAGAAGTTTACTAAATGACTAATCTTTTTTTCATATTGATAAATTATGGAAAAGTTTGCTGCAGAACATATACATATTATTTATTAATTGACTGAAAACCAAACTGTAAATGTCACCAAATTATAACATGTTAAGTGTTTATTTTTAAAATAAATTGGATACACTCAAACTTCTCGGTGCTTCGTTTATGATATATTTATTAATATATTCAAAACTGCACACATGGTGAAGGGTTTCAAATAAATTGTTCCGATGTATTAGTAATTAATACAATATCATTACGTGTTGGCTTTTATGAATAAAATTGGATAATTGGATAAATTATGCTTAATCAGAAACAAAATGGGACAAATCTCCACAGACCACATATGATTCACACTCTGTCTGAAAATGCCCCTCTCCCCGAAACAGCCTCGCTAATGGCCTGCTTGCTAGTGACACTAATGTGGTGTTTGAATGTAAGATGACACTACATGGTTCACAAACCTCACTTTATTGTCCTTCCAGCTAGATGCCGAACCCTGCCCATTATGTGGGTGAAGCCCCTCGTGAACTTGTGGCGCCCTCCGCATTGTGAAAAATATAGCTCCCAATGGGCGGGTGGCGTCCCCTGGAGTCCGTATTTGGAAAATGTGAACCCCGTTGTGAAAAAAGCTGGCTACGGGCTTGTTTCCTAAGACCATTTTTACAGTTCATGACACAAATGTATTATTCTGTCCTGTGAAATCAAAGGTTACGTACAATTGTACGGAAAACCATCATCCCAGTAAGTGTAATAAATTCTTGAACGTTCTGCTCGAGAACGTCACACACATTACCACGCCACATACGGTAGGTCCACGGTAAACACAACTAGGTTCCGGCGGAATATATACAAATAGCAACAATTCAAACCTGTAGTATAGATTATTATCTATGCATCGATATATTTTGAAGTAATTGTGTCCGTTAATCTTGTCTCAATCGTCGATCTATCATTTTAGCTTCGTATCGGGCGTAACGATCTAAAGTTTAACTGTTTTTTGTACACAAAGATCAAATTTATAGATAATCGTTTTTTTTATGATATATATGTGTGTGTGTGCGCGCACACACAAAGACACACACACAGTCACACAGACACACAAACACAGACACATACAGAGACATACATACACACATATATATATATATATAAATATATATATATATTGGTTTACTAACTCTTAAAATAACCAATTTGTAATAATGACACAGCATTTCGGCGGCCATCTTGTCGCACATCTTGGATTCTGAAAAAGGCAAGCGGCTGTGAAGTTCACACCCAGTGGATTTTGTTACTAGATGACATGGACTAATCAAACTTTTTTTGCTAGTAAATTTTAACCGCCCATTAGTTTAACAGAAAAGATACATACGTAAAACTGCAAACATGGTGAAAGGATTCGACTAATAACTCAGTTTTATTAGTAAATAGTAAAATGGCATTGCGTGTTGGCTTTTATGAATACATTTGATATAAATTATGCTTAATCAGCAATAAAATGGGACAATTCTCCACAGACCACGTCTGTTAATGAGGTGTTTGAATATAAGATAAGACTAGCTTCCAGTTAGATACCTAACCCTGTGCATTATGTGGGTGAAGGTGTTTTTGTGTGCACAAAAAAATATATATATACATTAACGGTGGTAGTAAACCAATATATATATATATATACATTGGTTTAGTACCACCGTTAACTCTTAAACTAACCCATTGTAATAGTGACACATTGGGGAGGAAGCTTGGTATCGGGCATAACCGCAAAAAGGGCAAATTAACAATTAAAAAACATTGGGTAGAGTGATTTATTTAATTAAACTGTATTATAATGTGTTAAGTTGATTCGATGGTTTGTGGTAGTTCCAAATACTAAGATAATTTTGGACAGTGGCCCAACAACAGTTCCTGCACGGTAATTTCATTAACAAATGTCTGCCTATTGGTGGAGCATAATATTGATTTATTCACTGCAGTGCGTGTTAAAGACGATAGATGCAACATTGTATATCTTACTAGACATCGTCTTCATCGATCATTCTAAACCAATGAGTTGCTTGCACGATCTCAATCAATTCATTGCACTCGTTAATACGTTTCTATTCCAATAAAATGCCAGGATACCTGCCGGCCATAAACACACGCATCGCCGATCATGGCTATTTTGTATTCTACCGGCATCAGAATGCTATTTGAATACTAATTGGATTTTATCGGATCCATGAAAGCTGTCATCAAATACAGATGCGGCGGAGGAATTTGCTGCTATTATCTGTTACTGGTGGTATGCAAGGAGCTAAAGTACATACCGAACAGGAATATTTAAATATTAAATGGGTGTGAAAACAACTGATACAAGCAAGTATTTTTTTCAATATCAAGTGATGTCGAAATAACCGCAAAAACAAAACCCGTAACATTATGAACAATCGATTTGCGTCCGTCTAATATTCGGTGCGAAATCCAGTACGTGCAAACTATGAATAAAAGTGTATCAGTTGCAAATCTATATTGCAAAATAATATTGTTCAAACTTGGTGTTAGAATAAGTGGGGATCAAAATACCACAAGGCAGTCAAGATACTATACTACTATTCCACCCCCGGTTATGTACTTCATAGTAAATCGACCGGGGAGTCAAGTTACTATGCTACACAAGTTACTGCTCAGCACTTTAAGAAGGGTACCAACAGTACAATGCACGTGCATAACTGGCATGTAACACAACATTTCGAAGAAAACAAATCTACAATAGTACAACCAACTGATGTTAATTTGGTATGTAAGGTAGTATAGTCCTATAAGTATTCTTATCCGGATCCAATTTTGCAATTGAACCAGGCTGGAGGACATCACATCTGCATGGCGCTCGACTGCACTGTGGAGCAGATATCTGCTGTGACAAACACTTGGTTATGGCGAAGATTAATATCAAGTTGATGAGACAAAAGAAGAACATAAACACAACTATCAAAGCAGGTGGTGAAACAAACACTGGATTTGTCGGCTACGCAACCAGATCTGGGACCCTGCATGGGGACTGGAAAAGCAGTGCTGGTTTCTGTTTCCCGAAGAAAGGAAGAGGTGTGACACTGCTATCTATACCAGGAAGCATGTACTGCCAGAAGACTCTAAAACGAATTACAGATATGGTCGATCAACGATAACCAAAAAGAAACAGAGATGTAGACGCGGGAACCACTAAGCCTAAGTAGGTGTATAAATCGTGTCAGCTGACTGTCAAATTCCTCCTTTGTGTTTTCCGAACGCTGATTGACAGCATCCACAGAAGAACGTCCATGTTGCCGACCCAGTTTATTTTTGAAACCACAAAACTGGGTCACCAGGTCTCTCTCAACAATCTCTGGCGGTTTATTTGTTTACTGTAATATGCCTATTCCTCCTCACGAGTATCAACACACTTTACTCGGCATATGTCTATTTTTTTGTCAATTTCCCCAAAATTCAATCAGTGTGGTTGGTTTACATTTCGATGGCCGCACTATTGATAGCGTCTCGTTTTGATTTACCTTAACGCGTGTTCGGGACATATTTTCGCCCATCGTGAACTCCGTGTTCACCAAGTGCGTGAATGCGGAGCAATAAAAATTTTGTAAAGAGTTTAGCATCAACGTATTAATTTATACACTGACTCATTATACTCTTGAGAGTACGGCTGATCTGTTGTCTGTTTTATGTTTTCAAACAGTTGAGATAATAAAAATAATAAAAATTTAATAATAATGAACTTCATTTAAACAGTGGTGTCTAGAATACGACTCTGTTCAATTATGTATACAGTTTTGCCATAATCCGATTTAGTGATGCAAACATAAAGTCAGCCTGAAAGAACTCTTGGTATAGTGTCGATGAATCATGATGGCTATATGTCTTGCATAATTAAATGAGACTGTGTATTTAAAAAGGGAGATTACCAAATAATAACGTAGTTGTAAACCATTACAATACGCAATTTAAGTAAATTATACAATCCTGAGCACATACGAAGGATGACCTTAAAACAACATATCAGACATTAGATGCGAGTTAAAATAATGCGTTTTCAATGGTGCTTTAATAAATTCCATGGCGGATATATGTTGCAGTTCCTCACGCAACGCATTTAATGCAAACCAACGGAAGTCAATGTAATATAAATCCTGCACGGGAGAATCATCACTGGTCATATCGCAATGGTGTGTTTGTTTACTGTATAGTGTGTAGTTATAATGCAGCAATATTTACCCTGGGGGTAGTTCGGGCATTTTCGGGGGATAAAACGAGCTTTTTAAACTATCGATTTTTCGTAATTACTACTCATCACAATAACGCTCTTGTAGCGTGCTACATTGAAGATACCACTTTTGAAAAGACGTACTAGACGCTCAGAATGTATGATAGTAAGAAGTCTTTTTCAATTGGAGATCTCATCAAGCCATGTCTAGTTGAACCATCGAGACTAGTCTTTGGCGAGGAACAAGGGAGAGAGAGATGAACCATATATCACTACAGGACGCAACCATTAAATCGAATATCTAAGTGATGCCATTTTTAGATAAGGCCGTTTTAGTTACAGACGTGTTAGCAAACCACTCGGTGTTTTGCACATCAATTGAACGAATCAAAATTATGTTCTATATTGTACACACTTGTACCTGAAAAGCCATTATGTAAAAATCGGGCTGCTTTTTTCCAACTTTGTCAGTGAACATGACGAGGTTGAATCCGATTTCAGTATCCGTCTCTTCCGTATGGAGGACAGCTAGTTATCATGCAGACAGCATGTCATTGTGTGTTCAAATTAAGAATACAAATTGTCATGTTCTTGGAAAGGGGAGAACTGCTGTAACAAGGGAGAACCGCTGTAACACATCATTTCAGGTGACGTTGTCTGACAAACAGTTATTATAAATATGGGCTGTATTGCACGTGTTTTGGTGATATCAGTCAGCTGAACCTCTCAAAAGATAGGAATATGGTGACTATTCTCACAACTCAAGGCAATGTTAATTGCCGGATACCTTCGAAATTCCAGTTTTAACAACACGAAATTCAGGCTAATGAGGTCTGCAATGTTCTCCAAATTGTCAACGCCACATATAGAGAACAAAAAGTAGAGTCCGTTTGCTGATTATATCCAGGAAGCCATCCTTGGACAATTCCCAGATCTGGTACACTGTGAGAAGAACGCTTGGATACCTTTTTCAGTGGTTGAACGAGTCATCAAAGACGAAAGATGAATTATTTGGCCTGCGAGAAGGTAGCACGTTGAAAGAAGACTTTCATGATTCTGACCTGGTAACTTGGTGACGAATACCCAATTCTCACTGACATAGCTCTCGCAATACTGATCCAAATGATTTGTTGTGGAGAACTGGCATTTTCTAATAAGGGTCAATATTAACACCAATAAACAAAACGTATTGGATCTTGCTAATGACTCTGCGATGTGCTGTGGCTGTGACAATAACGTTTATCAAGAAGATGCAACTTCAACAATATTCACATCCTTTCTGCAAAGTATCGCTTGTCATACATTTGATCTTGTGAAACCAAGCTAGCTAGGTAGCTGATGTTACATTTTACTAATAAAATTATGATGAAATATATCAATTACTAAACGTTCTTATAGAAATTTCTTTTTTATGATTGTCTTGGTTCGTTTAAGAGGTAATATAGCGAAAGCGTTCTAATTAAAGATTTTAAGATGGAAATATTATTAAATATGTAATGAAAATATATGTTTTGCTTGGTTTGTTGACCCATTACTTGTATGCCATTAATTATAAAAAAATAAATACAACGAAAAAACATAATAATATTTAGTTATTTACCACGCAAATGGCCCAGTGCCAAATGGATAGCCTCGCGCAAACGTTATATTTCCTTAGATAGGTTTCATTCCGGTTTCATTTTGCACTTACAACATCGTTGTGACCTGCCGCAGCAACGTGGGTATTAAGGTGTAAAATTACGAAGTGTTGTTCATTTTTAGATTCAACGGATCAAGAGCTTAAAATGATCCCTCAATTGTTGAAATATCGTCAGTAGTCGTTTATGTATTGCTAATACATAAAAAGCAACATTTTAATAAACGGATAATTTTGACTCATATTATGTGTTGTTGATTAATATGTAAGTTCGCACAATAGACCTGTGCAACTTAATACCCGCTTCGTTGTGGCCTGTCACATGTGCGTATAGTCTACATTAATTGTGAATCCAACAAACCACGTGGCGATGGCCAATCCAAGAACTGTTGTCCTCGAAAAGGGACAACAGTGGTGTATTGGGTACACAATTGCAACCTAACGTTCGATTCTTAAAACGATAAGTGCATACAATGACGATTGTAGTAAGCTCCACATCGACATATCACTCAGCCATGATATACAATAGGTATCTACCACACTTTCTGATAATTCTCCCGCAGGCTTTCTTGTTGTCGTTGATTTCATGATACAGCATGATGTCACGAAGTCGATGCAACTCAGTTCAATATCAAAATGTTAGTATACGTCTTGCGCACCGCTGTCCTCTTTGAAATGAAGACGATCACGTTCAGATTTCCGAGAATACCAAGAGCAGAAACCAAACCATACGCAATCTTTGTATACGTATTCGGCATTCGTGCGTTCGCCATTTTGTCGCTGCCTGTTGTGTTCACTGTTCCAGTCATTCGTATTTCAAGAACAAAGCTGTTATCACTGTGTTGATGCTGTGTATCATCGCATTAATAAGTATCATACATTAAAACAACATAAATCTGCTTGAACAGTTACTGTTGTTCGTTCTACCTGCAAATAAAAAGTAAGGGATCACATACAGGACGACATAAATTCGTTATACGTTGACAAGTTGTATTCATTGTATGTTTGAAGCAAAACGATTATGATGCTTATATCGTAGCAAGCTAATCTGATTTCAAAATGCATCTTACTGAGAGCCGTTACAGATTATTGCACTGAGAAACAATTCTACACTGGTGCATCCGAATTAAAGTGATGGCCAACGTATGTCGTAATCGTGATCGCAAACGACCAGTTTTCGTATCGCAGAGACTGTCCAAACGTCCAATCATTGTTTGAAAGATAAGGTGTAACTTAACTGTTGGTGTACATTCATGACGATGTAATCCTATGCCATTTGCTTGACGTTATTAAAATAAACTGCAACATTGTATTATATTAGGAATTGCATTAAAGAACACTAAAAATAATAACCTGTGAAACTTAGAATCATCAATACATGGCATGCCTTTCCTCTTGACGTAGCCATAGCATTTGGTGTGCGTTTGCGTCTGCATATGAGTTATTTATAATTTTTCAAGACCAAGGACGGATAGCAACACACTTACAGGGCTCCTCTTAGATGTTTCTCCTTTTCCTTATTGTGCCCTTCTTCCGAAATTATCGTCTCACACCGGTTCGTCAAGGTTCTGACAACTCCTAATATTTGATGTTTGGAGTAGTGGGACGCAAAGTCCAGGTACTGGTCAGTGTGTGTCTTCTTCCAATACACTGTAGATTTCACGCTACCATCTTCCTTTCTGGTGTACTTAGCATCAAGGAAGTGCATGGTTTTTCTGTTCTTCTTTTCTTTTGAAAATAATGCAGTCAATTGTGTTAACAATCTTCGTGTGTTGTTGCAATTACTCTGCATGTTGTGTGTGTCCTGTGCAGATAACATCATCATCTACATATCTCTTCCAATTTCTTATTTGGTAAACGTGTGGTGTTGTGGCAAAGATTTTGTGTTCTAGATTGTTCTTGTACAAGTCCACAACAACGCCGGATATAGGACTACCCATGGCTACACCAGATTTCTGCTGGTAAATTTCTCCTCCAAATCTGAAGAATATAATCGCGAGACAAATTTCAACAGCTCCATGATGTTGTTTATTGTTAGATTGGTTCTCGTCTTGAATGTCTTGTGATTCTATAGTCTCTTTCGGATTACTTCAAAATTCACATACTTCTTTGACAGGCGCCTTCGTGAACAACGACACAAATTCGTATGAAACAAATGTTTCGCCATCCTCCACTTTTAGCTTTGTTATCTCTTTCTTAAATTCTTGTGAGTTCACTTTGTGATGTTCTGTTTTCCCCACTAGCAGTTGGAGTATGTTTGCCAAGTCTCTGGACACTCTGTATGCTATGTTATGTGTGTAATCCACTATTGGTCACACTGATATGCCCTCCTTGTGGATTTTTGGCAAGCCGTACATGCGTGGTATTTTTTTAAGCGTTGGGTACCAGTACTGGTAGTTGGTCTTTGGTCTTTGGCCTTTGGTGATCTTTCTTTCCTTCTCCAAAGAATTTATCATTCTGATCAGCTCTGCCTTGTACTTCCTAGTCATTTCCTTCTTTAGTTTTTCGTATGTAAATTTTGGTAGATTATCATTTCCTTCATTTACTCCTTGTATTTTTTCTTTTCCATAACGACAATGTGACATCCCCTTTACCCGCTGGGAGTATGGTGATCGAATTCTTTTTCTGTAGTTATTTCCTGTCTGATGAGGTACGGTTTTGGAGCCTTAGCTGATTTTGACCTCCCGCGATGTCTGCACGAAGCTTCATGTTGCTTTTTATGCCGCTACAACGAACTCCTCCGTCGGTATTTTCTCCGTAACCGCGTAGTTTAGCCTCTTAGCTAATATCTTGTTCTGATTCCCTGACAGTTATATTTAGACAGGTTTATCACCCACTTTGTTAGTTTTTTCTGGTCTGATCTACTTCTGTAGTTCTCTCTCTCGATAACGTTATAGACAGACAGACAAAGAGAGAGAGAGACAGTATTTATTTTGACCATCATACGTACATAAACTACAATATAAAATTCATTGTAAGATGAGGGAGGCTCCCATTAAGACAATTATATGCCGCTATCATGGGAGCTACCCCACTTATGTAACATAATTATATGATTATCACGTGATCAACTATATATGCATGTATATATATATATATGTGTGTGTGTGTGTGTGTGTGTGTGTGTGTGTGTGTGTGTGTGTGTGTGTGTGTGTGTGTGTGTGTGTGTGTGTGTGTGTGTGTGCGTGTGCGTGTGTGTGTAAACATAGTATGTTTAATATAATATATTATAGTAGAGTATAATACATAGTATAACACATAAATTAGTTTATACATAATACATAATCTAGTTTAAGAATGACAGATGTAACACTTAGAAATATGACAACATGATTCATAGTTCTTGATAAAGTAATTTTTTGTATAAGTGGAAAAAACATATAAACTATGTGTATACATTTTATCAAGGATGATGTTTGGAGTATTGTTAACATTTTCTATAATATTGTGTCAATGTACTTTTTTGCATATTGATGATTAACTCTGGGAATAAATGAGTTGTTTTACCACATGTGTTGTATTGGTGAATTGCAAAGTTATATGTTTATGGAATACGACTGAAATATTCTGGTATAACCTTGTTGATCAATTTGTAATAAAATTTGAGCTGTTGGAGTCTATAGATGTCATCCAGCTTAAGAAATTTACATTCTTTGAAGATGGGATCTGTGTGAGAATTGTATTTACTTGAAGTAACTATTCGCACTGCTTTCGTTTGAAGTTTAAAAATGCGATGGGCTTGATAACCCCACACCAGTGTGCCATAATTAATCTTGGGAAGAATGAGCGAATTATACATTATAGATAATATATTCTTAGGTAATACATATTTAAGTTTATTTAAAATTCCAATTATGTTATTGATTTTATTCGCTGTTTTGTTTATATTGCTGTCCCAATTTGGGTGTTGGTTTATGGTGATATCTAAACAATTTAAATCATGTACACATTCAATATTTGTCCCATTTATTTCTATTTTAGAAAGTTCGATTTCCTTTTGGGGCATGTGAAATACCATGAATTTTGTTTTTTGAATGTTAAGAGAAAGTTTGTTTGCCTTTAGCCACCTGCATATATTTTTTAATTCGTTATTTATATTTTGATTTTGGATTTGGCCATCCGGAGATTGGAATTTATTCAATGTACTAAAAAGAGTGGTGTCGTCTGCATACATTATGAATTTAAAGTGATCACTTGAAAATATTATGTCATTAATATATATGATAAATAGAAGGGGTCCTAAAATAGACCCTTATGGGACACAGGTGTTTATGGCAGCTTCTTCCGACTTGTAAGCGCCAATTTCAACATATTGCTTACGATTGTGTAAGTCGTTTTTACATAGACCTAGTGCTGCACCATTTATTCCATAATAATTTAGTTTTTGTAATAATATGTTATGATCAATTGTGTCAAAGGCTTTAGAGAGGTCTAGGTATATGTTTATTGGGGTTGCTGATTGGTCAAGTTGTTGGACAACTCTGTCTATTATTTCTAGTGTGGCAAGTTCTGTAGAATGGTTTCCCTAAACCCGTATTGATTCTCACAATACGAGTTATTGGAATTGAAATGTTCGTGTATTTGATTAAACATAAATCTTTCAAATATCTTGGAAATTGCTGGTAAGATAGAAATTGGACGATAATTATCAAAGATTGTCTCATCACCATTTTTAAAAGGTGGAATAACTTTAGCAATTTTAAATTTATCTAGAAATATGCCAGTTGTTATTGATTGGTTAATGATTAGAGTGACTGCTTCACTTATTTCATTTTTTATTAGCTTTAGTAGTTTGGTTGATAGACCATCTTTACCACAGCTAGATTTTGGATGTAAGCTATCAATTATGCTAATCGTTGTACTATTGTCTATTGGCTTAAAGTTGAAAGTCTGTATACGTCTCTCTGTTAAATAGTCTTTGTAAGAGTTATCTCCAGTATTGGTTATTTCTGATGCAAGTGTAGAACCAATATTGATGAAAATGAATTAAATTTACTTGCAGTTACTTTTTTCCCATCAATTTGAAAAAAAATCAGGAAATGTTTCTTTCCCTGTCTTTTTTTAATAGTTTCTTTAATCATAGACCACGTTTTTTAATATCGTGCTTATTTCTTTCAAAACTGGAGTGATAATATGCTTGTTTGGCTAATCTAATATTTCTTTTAAGAATTGTATTATATGTATGAACATTTGTATTGAGCGAAACATATTCTGCTATACCTATATGAGTATGTTTAAGTTTTGAATACAATTTATGTCTAAATTTTTTAGATCTAATGATACCTTGTGTAATCCAGCATGACTTCTTGTGTTTGTGTTTATTACATTTAATGATTTTAGTAGGTAAGAATTTATCCATAGCAGTAGTAGGACAATTATAGCTACCGCCTAAATTCCACTGGTACTTTTTAAACCGAGAAACAAAAATCACCACAGTTCATCCAGACACGAAGAAGATGGTAGTTCTACGTCTACAACTGTATCTGCTTGTGACGATATTCATTATCCGGTGGCGGAAGTGACAACATTGGTGACACCTTCTTGTAGTTCTGACAACGAATCCTTAGCTTCTGGAGAAGATGATGACCTTCCTACTACAGTCTGCGGATGTGAGATACCACCAGAAGGCTGTATGCTGACAGACATCCGGAGGACTTACTGTAACGACCCTGCATATTGGAAAAATACTCAATACTTGATATACCATTTTACAGGAAACCGACCATCCCATAATTTGGTTACGGTTCTTTACAGATCGATGAGATCGTTCAAGTCCAAGATAGGATAAGTTCAACGGGAATTCTTTGTTCGAAAGCTTGCTAATGAGGAGAGCGTAACGATGGATTGATTGGTGTGAAATCAAACAAATGAAAATGTGTATTGTTACGTCTATAAATTGTTCAGTTGCGGAAAATATCACAGAATCACGTCTCATCAGCGTAGAAATAGTCAGTAACTGTAAAGAAGGGGTCCAAAACGCGATCTGTAACATGCAATGGTTGACTATTACAGAAAGAACTGTGTTTTATTAACTTTATTGATTATTCATTAGTTGTAATATCGGTCCTTCCGAACTGACGCCATGAGTAAATGAGGAGAAAGGGTGGATTACGCCACTTCCGGAGGAATATCAAGGTCAAATGTCACAGGTCAAGTAGCGCCACTTGGCATATAGACGGCGAACTAAATAAGTATATTAACAAGCATCCCCTGGTGGAAATAATGTGAACCAGATAAATAGGTCAATCAGTGCCATATTTTGATTAAACGTAGAATTAGGTCGATGACGTCATGAAATAGGTCAATGATATCATGCAATAGGTGATGGCGCATGCACAATGATGACTATTCCCTACCGTAAAGTTTTTTATTACAGTACCACATAAATGCACTACCTGATGTGAAAAATTATTAAAACATGTAGATGACGTCATGAAATAGGTCAATCACATCATGAAATAGGTCGATGTAATAGGTTTCTTACGTTATCGCTTAAATTCGCTACCCTAATGTTTTTAATTATAAAAATAGGTCGATGACGTCATGAAATATATGATTACGCATGCGTATTGATGCCAGTTTCCGACGGCGGCAAGGTGGTGAATTATCTGGTCACGTGATCACTTTGCATATTTTGTATCGCCGCCTGTTGAGTAAATGATGAACTATGAAAACAGGTCAATCAGCACCACCTTCTGATTAAACCATGAACTAGGTCGATGACGTCATGAAATGGGTCAATGATGTCATGGAATAGGTCACGGCGCTTGCGCAATGATGTTTTTTCTTATAATAATGCTTAAATTCGCTTCTCTAATGTTTTGTTCTGACAGTATCGCATAAATTCCTACCCTAATGTGTGAGTTATTAAAATAGGTCGATTACGTCATGAGATTCGATTGTCTGATGCATGTGGCGTCATGCGCGTGTTGTTTTTATTGGCTTACACAAATCACATGACGTTAAAACATAATTACCGTTGTTTCCATTTATGTTTCCTATTTTAGTACTTGAGCATCATAACGTCATAACATTTTAGCATTTCAGCGCGTTAGAGTCGTCTTAGTGTTTTCATTTTAGTACATAAGCGTGTTAACCTCGTAACATTTTAATGTTTCATCACGATATACTTGTACAACTTTCTTACTTTAACACGTGAGTGTCGTAACTTTGTGACATTTCAGTGCATCTCCGAGAAAACTTTTAACATTTTAACGTTTCAAAGCGGTAGACTTCTACAAAATTCTTACTTTAACGCGTGGGTGTCGTAATTTCGTGCCAGTTTAATGCATCACCAATATAAAGTCTTACCATGTGATCGTTTCAGCGTGTAAAGTGGTGTAACATTTCTTAATATTTTAATAAATTACAGTGGTAAGTTCTTAGAATGTTTGCGTTTCAGTACGGTAGCCTTGTAACATTGTCTTACCTTAACGCGTACATGTCGTAAATGCTTCCCAGTTTAGTACATCACCGAAGTAACGTCTTAACATTTTGACGTTTCAACGTGTGAGCGTCGTATCTTCGTGTCAATTGTGTGCATGACCGAGGTAAACTTTTTTATGTTTCGACGTATTAGCGTCGTAACGTAGTGTCAGTTTAAAATGTTAGTGTTGGCGAGGTAAAATGTTCGTATTTTAATAATATGTTAGTGTTTTAATGCGTTAATATTGTAGCGCATTAATATTTTAGTACATGTGTGCAATGCTTTCTTATACGTTTTATCATTTCATCTCGTTAGAGCAGCAACGTTTTCCAATGTCAGTAAGTCATTGTGGTAACTTCTGAACACTTTACGTTTCAACGTTCTGGCGTGATAACATGTTACTACTTTAACGCGTCTACGTGGTATCTTCGTAACCTTTTACCACCTGAGTTACTGACAGAGTGATGTCGTCATGTTTATGTATCGAAGATGTCTTATTTTATTATTTTACAAGGTAACACATTTATGTCGTGTTTTCAACTTTTCGCATGTAGCAATAATGCAAGTGAACGTGTTAACTTACATGGCGTGTATTAAGACGATAGTTGTCTACGGAAGATGTATAATTCGACAATGTTCTGATTAACGCTTTTAATCTCGTCCTTCCAGGTATGTTGTCGTGTCGCTGACGGATTGGAAATAGCTGGTAGAGGCAGGAACAACTGGTTGGTCGTTTGTGGCGCTGCTATCTGCAGTTGCGCATTTAATGCCCATCGGTTTGCATGCACAGGGCTTACTTTCTGGCGCCCATGTCTTCTAATATCGAGGTAGCGTCGCCCTGTTCATCAACGATGCCTTTCGCGATAACTCTTTAACTTGTGTTTGGGACAGTTCTCTTTTCTTTGTAATCTTTCACAGATGCTTTTATTAATGTCACGCTGCCAGCTGGCCTTTCTTGTGTAGGTTCTGTAACATATGCAGCAGGAAAAGTGCGGTTGCATCTTCCTTCGCTTCACTGGTGGTAACGCTGGCGGGTTGGTCCCTGAATCATAGAGTGGAGGCATTGACGCTGGCGGGTTGGTAGCCGCTGCTAAAGGCGGGAACGTTTAGCTGATCGCAGAGGGCGCTGCTGTCTAGACCAGAAGCTGGGACTCAGGCTAATTGCATGGGGCACTGTTGTTTGGGTCAGAGTAGAGTCCCTGTTAATGACATCGTCTAGAGTTAATAAAATGAACAGTTGCCAGGTGGGAGGGGATACCGTGTCGACACAGGGACAGTGCTACCCTTGTCTCCGTCGCCGTCTGAATATTATCTGCTTCATGGAACACATGGCTCGTTTGGAATGGCACATGCAATTTCGTAATGTTGCCCTGGCGGCAGAGTTTATACACACATTATATGTTATGTGCCATCAAGAGCATTTAGTAAAATAAATACGTTTGGTATACAACGTTAACAGACTTTCAGTCTGTGTTCACATACCTCCAAAACAGCCATAGTTGCAGCCATCTTTCATTCCTAGTTCTTTTTGAATGCATCATGCCATATAGGTTTACCAAAATCTCCGTAACGCCTATATTTGTAACTAATGTCACGTATTAATGTCCTCCAGTGCGCTTGGCAATAGTCATGTGTCAGTCATATTTCCCTCGGAAGGTATCTTTCAAATTGGAAATTGAATAATGATCCCCGTATTATTGTCCATATACCTCTCAATAACACATGGTAACAACTATGTTTCAGTCCTGCTGTTTTCTTGAAACTATCCCATTGTATATATTTATAGTTAGAAATTGACCACCTCTGGCTGTCAAATTTCGGTCAAACATACACATATGGTGCAAGACACGTGTTAGTCTTAGGACCCTTTGGAGGTATGCTAACATATACATTTGCATGTACATACTCCTTCCAAGTACATATGTCGTCAGCATTTGTTCAGGCCTAGTTCCATTTGAAGCTATTCTGACTGTTAACTATCTAATTTTTATGACGTATTTGTGCGTGCTGTTAATGGAATACGTGGACTACTGCTCGCACTAGTTTCCGGACAATGTGAACACATTTTACACGTACGCCATTTTCTAGCTTAGGTGACTGTGTGTTATTAATAGATCTTGAAGACAACTGCTGGAGCTGGTTCCCGGACAAGCCTGAACGTGTTTTGAGCATAACACTAATTGGGTAGCCATAATCTTATGTTCATTGCGCAAGTGAAACGTGACATCATTACCGCTGTAGTGTCTCCTAGCGGGTAATCCATGTATGAGGTGATGTCTTCTGGTGGGAATAATTACCGTTATTTATATTTATTTTTCGTAGTTTAGTGTGTCATTGCGGTAACTTCGTAACATATTTAATGTTTCAGCGCGTTAGAGTTGTAGCATTTTCGTATGGTAGTACATTACCAATATAACTTCCTAATATTTAATGAAGAAGACTTGAAATGTTTTCATAGTTTAATGGGTCAACGCGGTAAATTCTTAATATTGTTAAGGTTTCAGCGCAATAAACTGGTAGTGTTTAGTAATTTAATGCAATACCGAGTAATATCTGAATATATTAGCGTTTCAGCGCGGTAACCTTGTATCAGTTTCCTATTTTAGCGCGTCAACGCGGTAACTTCGTAACACTTTTAATTATCGTTTCATCGCATCAGAGTGGTAACATTTTCATATCGTAGTACATCACCGAGGTAACGTCTTAACATCTTAGCGTTTCAGCGCGGTGACCTTGTATAATTTTCGTATTTTAGTGCGCCACCGTGTTAACTTCATAATATTTTTAACGTTTCATTGCGTTAGAATGGTAGCATTTTCGTATCTTAGTACATCACAGAGGTTATTTTCTTAACATTTTAGCGTTTCAATGCGGTAACCTTGTATAATTTTGTGTATTTTAGTGTGTCAACGTGGTAGCTTCGTAACATATTTACCGTTTCATCACATTAGAGTGGTAATATTTTTTCGTATCTTAGTATATGAACGTGGTAAGTTACTAACATTTTAGCCTTTCAACGCCTAGATTTGTGACATTGTCATACTTCCACGCGTGAGCGTCGTAAGTTCTTACCTTTTAAGAGCGTGAGCGTGGTAAAAATAATAATGTATAATGCATAATACATAATGTATACTGTTTAAGATCTAAAGTATAACGTGTAAGATATACTGAATTATGTATAAAGTGTAAGCATAAGGCATAGGGTACTGTGTAAAAGATATAAGGTACAAGGTATAATGTATAGTGTATCAGTTATAAGTATATGGCATAATGGAGAAGGTATTGTGTATAGTGTGTAGCGTATAAGGTAAAAGATATAGTGTATAATGGGTAAGGTATAAGGTGTAAGGTGTAATACATAAGTTGTACAGTACTGTGATAAAGGTATAATGCATAAGGTATAATGTGTAAATGTTTAACCTGATGTGTTGTGTTTTGCACATCTGCTGAACGTCTGATTTTCTGCATGATTGTTTATTGAACGTGTGGACATTCTATCACATTTGTGATTTCTCGAGATCTCTGTCCATTGGACTATTGACTTTGCTGCTTTGTGGGTATTTAGTATGTCTGTTGAAAATCTGATTTCTTTCTACATGTTTGTCTCTTCAATGCGAGAAAATGTCACCGTTCCACTGGTTCAGCTTCCACCGTTCCACCTTCCACCGTTCCATCTTTCATATACGTAGAACGTTGGATTTTTCTAGATATTTGTGTTTAGAAAGTGTCGACTTTGCTTACTTGAGTGGTGTTTCGTCTTCTATGTATGTTGTTGCGTGTTTCATATATGTAGAACGTTAGATTTGTTGGATGTTTGTGTTTTGAACGTGCTGACTTTGGAGCCCTCATGCATACATTTTAGAGTCATACCCTTATTAATGTCATAGTTTGAACTATTGACCAACCAAAAAGCGCCACCTAGTAACTTTACATGTCAGTATGGGGGCGACCAGTTCGGATGAGTAATAAAAAAAAATGCTATGATCGAAAAACGACTATGTCCAAAACATCTAAGGAAAGTCACGTCACATACCTTCATTCCTAGAGGCAGCCACCTGTTCGTGGTTCACTTGCAATGGGGCGGTCGTATGGTTTCCGAGAAATTCAATATGAGGAGTCGTTTCATTTAGCAGAAATCATATGTATATGAAGAGGCCATCTTTCCGGCGGAGCACTTCCTATATTGAAACTTCCGTAATTACATATAACAAGATTTAACAAGATTTAACAAGATTGCCAGCCAGAGAATTAACTCTAGGTAGCATGTGGACAAGGAAGCCCTTGGCTTATCGAGAGTCCGACCTTTTTATCTATGTGTATCCCGCCCGTCTGAGGTATGTGTCGATTTTATTTTTAAACATATTCACGCTACTAGCACCCACACAATCAGCAGGTAATCTGTTCCATTCATTTACAGTCCTTTGTGAAAATTAAAACTTTCTTATATCCAATCTACTCTGCTCCTTTGCTAATGCAAGATCATGTCCTCTAGTCCTTCTATCTTTCTTAACTGAGAAAAACATATTTCTATCAATATTTTCATAACCCTTCAATATTTTAAACACTTCTATCTGATCTCCTCTCAATCTCCTGGTCTCTAGTGTTGTTAAACCGCATTTTTTTAGGCGTATTTCATAACTAAGATCCCTCAGATTTTGTATCATTTTAGTTGCTCTCCTCTGCACTCTTTCTAGCATATCTATGTCCTTCCTGCGATATGGCCTCCACGCTTGAATACAATATTCTAAATGAGGCCTAACTATTGTTTTGTACAGCGGTATTATTAGCTCTTTTTCCTTATACGTTATGTTTCGCCTAATTAATCCAAGGATTTGATTTCCCTTTGAAGCTGCAATTCCGCACTGCTCTGAAATCTTCATATCAGCACTAACGGTTAACCCTAAGTCCTTTTCTTTTACAGTAGTACTTAGTACAGTACCCCCCATTGTATATTCTACCTCTTCGTTCCCATGTCCTATGTGGAGGCATTTACATTTCCCAAAATTGAACATCATTTGCCACTTTTCAGACCATTTGATCAACCTGTCAAGATCATCTTGTAAATGCTGTCTATCTCCATCACTTTTAATCCTCCTAAACACTTTTGTATCATCCGCAAATTTCAACACCTTGCTTGTTATTTCATCATCCAAATCGTTGATGTATATTAAGAATAATATAGGACCTAATACTGATCCCTGTGGTACCCCACTCAATACCGATTTCCAGTTTGAAGCCTCCCCATCAACTACTACACGTTGTCTTCTGTCAATCAGCCATTGTTCTATCCAGTTTATTATACCATTTCCTATGCCATGGGCCTTTAGTTTAAGCAGTAATCTTTGATGTGGTACTTTGTCAAAAGCTTTTTGAAAATCTAAGTAGACGATATCTACTGGTGATCCCTCATCTACCCACTTAGTGATGTCTTCCAAAAAACATAACATATTTGTTAAGCATGACCTCGCTTTAAAAAAACCATGTTGAGATGGGTTTATCAAGTTTTGTTTAACAAGAAAATCCACCATGTGATCTTTAATTAGTCTTTCTAATAATTTACAAATCACTGATGTTAAACTCAGTGGTCTATAGTTCTCTGACTTGTTTCTCGAACCTTTTTTGAATAATGGTATAATGTTTGCTTTTTTCCATTCTAAAGGAACCACTCCCTCTTCTAATGACAAGTTGAAAACTGTTGCAAGTGGTATGCTAATTTGTTCTACAATTTCCAATAGTAGTTTGGGTGGAATACCATCCACTCCAGGTGATTTATTCTCCTTCATAGCCCTTATTTTCTTAGCTACCATTTCCGGGGTTACAATTAATTGTCCTAAATAGTCTGAATCTGCCCCCTTGAACTTAGCCTCTGGTATTGGCAGTGAACTAATATCTTCCCTGGTAAACACTGAACTAAAGTACGCATTCAGGTCTTCTGCCATTATGAATCCCTCTGATATTATATTTCCAGCACTATCTTCTAGAGGACCGACCTTATCTTGAACTTTCTGTTTGCTTCGAACATACGCATAAAAACTCTTGCTGTCATGTTTTATATTACTAGCTAATTGTTGTTCATTCTAATTTCAGCTGTAGCTTGGTTAAGTGCTTCTAACGAGAGCGGCCATGCCATCGATACGGTTTAGGGAATTCCCTATGGGAGGAATCGCGTCATCTAGAAGAAACCACACTATCAGGAAGCGGCCATCTTTAAAAAAATTCACTTCCGTTAATATAAACAATGTGAGCGTTATGAGAGATAGGCGACTTCCGGCGCCACCCACCGGACACCAATGTAACTAGTTAGAGTAACGTCATCTACCGTGGATGCCGGATCTTTATTCGTCGACACAAATCCGGGGAATAGTGGAACCGTAGATGCGGCCATGAGTCAGGTGACTTCAAGTACGACGGCATTTCCGTATCTTCTACTGTATCTTCCTGTAGCAGATTCCATTGCTATATATATATTTTTACACATTTTTTCTTTTTGAAATGTTCATTTACACATGTTTTACTTCTCTCAGTTATGATAAGTTTAAAATGCACTAATGGGAGCATGCGCGTTATATGCGTTATATATATGATTTTGCCAAAATGGGTTTTTTGTTAATATTAAAATTAGTCTTTTCATGCTGTTTAATTTTATTAATTTAACAAGCAACATGTTGGTTTAAATATGATCACTACTGAACGTTTGTTTGGAAGTTACTGTCGTATAGAAAATAATTCTTTAAATAATATTTTAAAAATTAAATTAAATTAAAACTCTTGTAAATATCTTGGACATGTAATTTCTAATAACTTGTCTGATGAGTCTGACATGCCAGCCAAAGTTCCACTTTTGTATGCCAAGAGTAATATGTTACGTCAAAAGTTCCACTTTTGTTCAACAGCTGTAACAAATAAGCTATTTACAGTGTATTTTGGTAATATCTATATGTGTGCGTTGTGGGTGAACTTAAGAAAAGTTAAGTTTCAACAATTCATTGTTGCATATAACAACTCTTTCAGGATATTGAACAATTTGCCCATGAGATGTAGCGCTAGCCACATGTTTGCTACAACTAATGTCAGCTCGGGTAAATGCGTAATCAGAAAGGCTATTTTTACTTAATGAATAGGATTGACATGTCTTTGAGCCCCATTATTTATAGCATTAAAACTAGCGACGTGTATTGCACTGCGGCACCAGTGGGTCCGGGATTTATATAATTGTTAAACATATTGTTCTTATCGATGTCTGAAATAAATACATTATCATTATTATTATTATGTGGAAAGGACAATTTATTGAAATAACATCAGACACCGTCAAGAAAAAAGACTTTGGGCACAGAATTATATATATAAGTGATTTATCTGATGGACACACAAATACATAAAAGACGTTGCAGAAACGACCTGGAATAATGTTGTGGGTATGTTTTTGTTTTCGCAAACTGATTTTGACAAGACACGAATACAACGACTATAAAGTCGAATTGATATTGCGCTGCGAAGGTCATTTCCAAGAAGACAATGCTCTGTTCAGTTGCCTAACCGCATCGGTAATTGTTGCGTAATACGCACGATGAGCCGCTTTGCCGTGTTGCCAACCTATAATTGCATGTCACCGAAGACTGCCTTATCCGTCATGATAAAAGACACAGCACTATCGAGATTTGTCACAGTTAGTGTAGTCGTTGTTGCTCACAAAGATGTCTTCGGCTGGTGTTCGTATTGCAGGTATGTGACAACAAGCAATTAAATATGTTGGTTTTACGTTATGTGTACAGTAATCGACTTGAATAGTTTAGCATGCGCCTTCATTGTTTCGGAAATTAGTTTCACAGTTTGTGCACAGTTACTGGTGATTTTATAATGTATTAAAGATTTTAGAGAAATGTCAGAATTAACACTAAATTATGCGAAGAAAATAAACAAAATCGTGGTTACTATTATTTCATATTTGCAGACAAACGAGACAACGCCGCAACATTCCACATATGTTTGAATTAACAATATCGTGCAATACGTGTCGAACCGCATCATTATTGTCAGAAAACCACGTATTGACTGCGTGACCTGGCGCACCTTCTTCGCGAGAAAGATCAACCACACACTCGCACTATTCAAATTGGCATTGCTTAGATTCAGCGGTGCCTTGTGATACTTCCGGTATCTCAACTACAACAGCCATGATTCCGCATGGAATGGAATGTATTTTGGGCGATTGGAACATTTCGCGAGTCTCGACACTGAAGAATGACTCAACGAATAGCGTGACTAATAATGACTACGAAAACAGTAACTATCAAAAACTTGCGTATGTGCTCATCGCAGTGCTTGGCATCGTTGGAAATGGTGTAGTGATCTTTGTAATTTCGCGTAGTGTAGCGATGCGCCAAAAGTATACGAACATCTTGATCTTAAACCAGAGTAGCCTTGATTTCGTGACGTCAGTGCTAATCTTGATGATGAAATTACATAAAATCTCTAGAGATAATTTGTTCGGAATCGGCGGTGAAATTGTGTGTAAATTTTGGATAACTGAATTTCCGTTGTGGAGCATAATGGTATCGTCATCCTATAACCTGATGGCGTTGACATTTGAGCGGTATATGGGGATTGTGCATCCAATATTCCACTACACCTCTTTCTCGAGAACAAAGATACTCTTATTGGCAGGCGCTGCCTGGTGGCCGGGACCGATACTGAATCTCTTCTTCCTAGTGCCGACGTCACGCGTAATCAATGACCACTGTTATACCATGGCTATATACCCTTCCATATCGTGGAAGAAAGCATGCGGAGTGGCTGTGTTCTTACTGGGATATCTACTTCCGATTGCCGTCTTTGTTTTCTGCTACACCAGGATGTTTGTACGTCTGCGAAGCCAGGTTCATCCGCAGGCGACAAACGTCGCCAACGAAATATCTATTCCGAATGCTCGCGCCAGACGCAACGTTTTGAAAATGTTGTTGCTCGTCGTCGCTGGGTATCTCCTGTGTAATTCCTTCAACCAGCTAACCTTTCTCGCGTTTAACTTCGGCGCTCCGCTGAACTTCGCCGGCTATTATTATAATTTCACCGTCATAGCGATGTTTGCAAACTGTTGCATCAATCCATTCGTCTATGCGTTGCAGTATCGCCCATACCAGAACGAACTGCGGAAAGTATTCTGCAAGTGCCATAGCCCTCAAGTAGGTAGCACTTCGTAGCGATTTAGCAGTGACGTTTAAAAATATTTTCGTAGCAGGAAAATATTCACTCATCGTTGTGTGACTACTTAGAAAAATCGGTTTGTTGTAATAGCTGAGTTGAGGCGATGTATTGTAAGAGTGTAATATGTGTTGTTCCTGCAGATGATTTTATGGACAATTTACAGACTTTGGAACTTTCTGTTTGATTCTGTAATGTGACGGTTGTTTTAATTACTTGTTGTCATTTACCACGTATTAATGTGTATAACACTAATTCGTTCATGTAACTTGGAAGGCATAGCAATGTTGTATTACCCAGATTGTCATTGTGAAAACAGATGGCAACTGGACAAGGGAGGTTTATGACCAGTAAAACATTATTATATGTCTGTGTAACGCTACCCTTCTGAGATAATTGTCAATTTGTGTTTTAACATAGTTTCCTGCTCACTATACTATCATTAACACAAGGAGCAAATAATGTTTCCATTCGTGTATAGTTATTTGTGAGTGTTCTTATATGTAATCACTAAAGTGTATTCATTAATGCTACGCAGTGTCGTGCTGTCCTACTTGTCATGGTTAATATTGTTGGTTTAACAACTGATTTACCGATTGTGTCATTATGTTATTTCACCAACTGATTGATACTGTTTGCACGTCGTAATGAACTGACGCCGATATCGTTCATTAAATGGATTGATGTTCTTATCTTTCATGAATTGGCTTTGTTTTGTTGATTCACCAGTTGATCGGTATTGTTAACTCACAAATTGTTTTATTTGCCTTGCTACGTTCATCAGGATGTCCTGACTAAGCTACCGCCTGACAGTTAATGCAACGTCACTGGCTTATTTACCTCTCCACCTCTCTCACACAGTGTCTATCTGTATATATAGTTATACACGTCTGTCTGTCTGTCTGACTATTTGTCACAGTCTGTTTGTCTATCAGTCTGTCTGTCTGTCTGTCTGCCTGTATGTCTGTCTGTCTGTCTGTATGTTTGTCTGTCTGTCTGTCAGTCCGTCTGTCCGTCTGTCCGTCTGTCCGTCTGTCCGTCTGTCCGTCTTTCTGTATGTCTGTGTGTCTGTCTGTGTGTCTGTATGTCTGTCTGTATGTTTGTATGTTTGTCTATCTGTCTGTCTGTCTGTCTGTCTGTCTGTCTGTCTGTCTGTCTGTCTATAAAGTATATATGTGTGTCTGTATGTATGTGTCTGTATGTATGTCTCTGTGTCTATATGTTCCTCTGTTTGTATGCGTGACTGTCTGTCGGTCCGTCCGTCCGTCCGTCCGTCAGTCAGCCTGCCTGCCTGCCTGCCTGCCTGCCTGCCTGCCTGCCTGCCTGCCTGCCTGCCTGCCTGCCTGCCTGCCTGCCTGCCTGCCTGCCTGCCTGCCTGCCTGCCTGCCTGCCTGCCTGCCTGCCTGCCTGCCTGCCTGCATGCCTGCCTGCGTAGTGCGCAATTACTGGCACTTAACACAACTTAGTAGTACAGTTAACAACCTGAGTAATTAATATTGGAAATCCAACCGATGTTCCGATACTTTTTCGAAGCCAATTTTTTTTTAATTTGGAACCATGACATGACACATTCATGATGCACACGCGTCTCGTGAGACTTTATGAAGAAGATAATTATTTTGTTATATTGAGACGACGAATATCATGTGTAAATGTAATAAACGAAACATTTATGCTTCAATAAAGTATTAAGCAGCTGGTTACGGACTATAACATGCAATGCAGTTGCTCTAAATATGACACATGAACATTACTAGAGCGTAGCAGTTACATTTATTGGCGACGCTGATTGGATTAATGCATTTCAAATTGATTTCATCGTGGTATGTAATATATAATAACAGAGTCATAGTTGTATAAACGGGCTTTTAGTTCAGTCCACGTTGAAGGCAGACCGGTTGTTGGACATAAAGATGTACGTGGATCGACGAACAGCGGACCTTTCCTTCAGTGTTATGGAGACGTCTTCAGTTCCTTCGTCGTGTCGCCTGACATAAATGTATATCGTATAGTCGTTGGTTCCAAAGAGGTGTGCAATTCATCGAAAGTCGGAAACATATTAAATATAATGTGTAAATCAAAACGTCAGACATTCAGGTCTTGTTACAGAGGAATGACTTAAAACGCTTCTCTTAAACGTAGTATGCTATGCGTGGAATACATTATATGTTATGCAATTTGTATTACGTAGACATACAACATATATACCGTAAGACACTCGTAGGCGGACACCTGTCTATAAAGGACACATTTTATAAGTCTGAAAAGCTAGAGTGGCCTGTACAGTAAGGACAACTGACAGGAAATATCGAAGCAACCATTCACAGACAACATGTTGATGGAAAACAAATAAAGGATCACAGACAAATTTTCGCTCCATGCTAGATGTCGTGCACTGATAATTGGTTGCATCTTTCCCCAAAAAACCAGCATGGTGTGTTTACATTATAATGGCTGCACGACTTATATCACCCTGTTAAATATCATGGCTATGAGTCTCGCATAATAAAACGAAACTGTGTATTTATAATAAAGTGTGATTATCATATATTAAAGTAGCCATAGACCACAACAATTTGCATTGAAAGTAGATTATACATTCTGAATGAGTACACACGAAGGATGACCTTAATGTAACATATCAGACATTAAGGTGGTAAAGGTGCCTATGACGTGTTTGTTTTGATTTATAAAAAATTAATAAACGTTTTGAAGATAAACTAACACATTTATCTCATGCAATGCGTGACACATTAAACAATAGTCCAGACCATAAAGAATTGATGTTTATGTTGTTTATTTATATTTAAATGCTTTTAAACACAATTAAAATATATCAAAAATCACCCTAAAATAACATTTTATTTCATTTTGAGAAACTCCATGAAAGAAAAATGTGTATGTTTGTAAGTACAAATATGTTATTGACATTCGTACGGGTTTTTTTTGTAAACAAATGCATATAAAGTAACATTTTGAGAAACGGATAATTTTGACTCATATTATATGTTGTTGTTTAATATCTAAGTTCGCACAATAAGCCTGTGCAACTTAATTCCCGCTTCCTTGTGGCCTGTCACATGTACGTGTGGTCTACATTAATTGTAAATCCAACAAACCACGCGGCGATGGCCAATGCAAGAACCGTTGTCCTCGAAAAGGGGCTGTGGTGGTGTATTGGATATACAATTACAACCTAACGTTCGATTCTCAAAAGATGTGTCTGTACAATAACGATATTAGTAAGGTCTGCGTCGACATATCACTCAGCCAGGATATACACTAGATATCTCCCACAGTTTCAGATAATTTCCCGAAGGCGTTCTTGTTGTCGTTGTCCTCATGATACAGCATGACTTCACGAAGTCGATACAACTGTGGTTTCATATCAAGATGTTAGTATCCGTTTTGTATATCGATGTTCTCTTTGAAATGACGAAGATAACGTTCAGATTTCCGAGAATACCACGAGCAGAAACCAAACCATACGCAATCTTTGTATACGTATTCGGCATTCGTGTGTTCGCCATTTTGTCGCTGCCTGTTGTGTTCACTGTTCCAGTCATTCGTATTTCAAGAACAAAGCTGTTATCACTGTGTTGATGCTGTGTATCATCACATTAATAAGTATCATACAATAAAACAACATAAATCTGCTTGAAGAGTCACAGTTGTTCATTTTTACCTGCAAATAAAACGTTGGAGACCACATACATGACAACATAAATTCGTTACTACGTTAACAAGTTGTATTAATTCTACGTTTGAAGCAAAACAATTCTGATGCTTATATCGTATCTTGTGCACGAGCTAATCTGTTTTCAAAATACATCTTACTGAGAGTTGCATTGAGAAACTACTCTACACTGGTGCATCCGAATGACAGTGATGGCCAACGTCTGCCGTAATCGTTTTCGTAAACGACCAGTTTTCGTATCGCAGAGACTGTCCATACTTGCAATCATTGTTCGAAAGGTTAGGTGTAACTTAGCTGTTGATGTACATCCATAAAGATGTTATCCTATGTCATTTACATGACGTTATTAATGGAAACTGCAACATTGTATTATATTAGGAATTGCATTACAGAATACAGAATAACAATTAGTTGAACTATCAATGTATGGCATATCTTTCCACTTGACATAGCCATATCATTTTTGTGCGCGTGTGCATATGTGTTATGTAAAAACGTTTACTAAGAAAATAATGTTTCTAAATATATTGCATCAATATGACGTACCGAAAATATGATTTAAGTTTGTTTTTATTATCCAGTGCGTTTTCCTGATACTGTTTCCTGAAACTAACTGTTTCGGGGATAACAACTACATCCATACCTTTATGACTATAACATTAATTATTGGTACTACGACTAACGCTATCTGTAATCATACATTATTACTCTAGGTAGTTTATCCAGAATCAAGCAAGCCATTCATCTCCATTGAGACATCCGGACGACAGACAAGAAACGGAAGTTGAAGTTATGCAAATTATTTCTTTTAAACATTTCCAATACGTGAATTTACACCATGTACAAGCTTTCGTCGGTGTGACACACCAACTTCGTCAGTACAAGTGACGTATGACGTCATTGTACATGTGGGATAGTTCGTAATTCGTCTAGATTGATTAGTGTACTGGCCTTTCTGATCCACATGGCTTCTTTAATATGATTACGTGCTGTTGTGTGGTCTGTGAGGGTGGAGTTGTTAATGGTTGACATTGCTCTTTTTTCTTTTTCTCGCTCCTCCAGTATTTCTCTTTCCTAGTGTTGTCGACATCCTTTCTATGTTTCTTAAGTCTCGTTTTGAACAGTCTTCCCGTCTCCCCGATATATTCTGCACCACACTTCTTGCATGGTATTTGGTACACCAGTTCGCCGTGTTTGTCTGGCTCCACTTTGTCCTTAGGGTGTACCAGCAGGCACCTGAGAATGGTGTACCCTCTCCTCGCTCTGTATTTTAACACCGACTTTTCCAGCTGTTCGGTCAGATCCACTTCTGTAATTCTGTCTCTCTTCCCTTCTAGGTGCGGAATATTCTGTTGATGTCGCCATTTTGTTTTCTCGTTTCTTGGTCAGAAAGGTCAATACAAAGCAATCGAGACGGGGGGAATTACCTAACATGTACGATGACGTCATAGGTCACATGTACTGACGAAGTTGGTGTGTCACATCGCAAAGCCTCTACAAGGTAAATTCACATATTGGATATGTTTAAAAGAACAAATTTCACATATAAATGAACTATCCTGAAGAATGTTCAGCAATCTAGGAAGTTAAAGTTGTGTGGTCAGTTGTGTGTTACACAGCAAATCGTCAGCGGTGCCCCAAATGTCATGACATGTCACTTCCGTTCCTGTAGCTCATGCTATCGGCAGGTATGAGTCGATGAAAATCATTCTGGGTGTGATGAATTACTCATATCATAAGTGGAACATATGTGGTGATCTAAATGTGACTTTTCTCCTCGTTGGACTGCAGCTGGGGTATTCAAACCGCAATCACCATGTGTAAAAGTCAGGCCTGAAAGACATAGTTGGCCGATACAATTTGCAACATAAGTCACTACGCTAAAATATTGAAATTAGGTTAGCATGTTGTAATATTTGTATTAGATTTTGTTTCTCGAACTTCTTTATGTTCTTCATTTGTGTATTACACATCACGAACTTGGATATCAATCATTGTTATCTACATATGACGTGAAAGTAATTACTAAGCACTGTAGTTATATGTACAAAGTGGCGGTATACAACCATAAATTCTTACTTCAGATTTGGAATCAGCGGCCAAGATTTAGTCAATAACACCTGCATTTCCCTTAACAGCACACGAAAAGTTTGTGTTGTTGTCCAGTGTAATAAGTAGACCGAATTTCATAACTATACGTAGGCGTCATGAAACCGGCCTCTGATGCGCTACTTCAGAGACGTTATGACCATTATATTGTACTTAGTACATTTATCTTGTACTTACCTGACAGCTGACTTGAACCCGCCCGTCGTCTTTGGAGACAGCAACATTTGTTGGATTAACTACTCATGTGAGACTAACGACACCTGAGCAATGAACGACACTTTTACAATATCTTCCTGCTATCATAACACGCACATTACCGTGGTAGACTCATCAAAGGGACCGGGCTAAATTGTCGAGTAAATACCACTCAGGCGACTTGGCGTGACGAAATGACGAATATATTGTCTTTATTAGCAAGCAAGTCGTAACTGTCGCCAGCGAGATTTTTGTCTTTGAGCAATATTCATGCAGCGCAGTGAACCACACACAGACCGTTGACGTCACACACATAGCTAACAGGACTGATTCCGTGGTTAGTTGATTCAAGCAGTGACATTGTAAATAAGCAATATGTAGACATATGTATATTGACGCTATTTTTATAAGTGTAAGAAGCGCATGCATTGTTTATTTATCCTGCTTCCCAGTGTCGTCAGCCGAGTTACGTTTCGATTAAATAGAATTGTAACGTCCGCCGACGCAGACGGCTGCTGTCGGTGTCAGCTGCCGCTGGGACTGTCACTGAGTCCGTAACTAACCTACCCTTAGGCAAGGGTCTCGCCTTTCCAGTTAGTAAAACTGCATCGTCCAGTACTTGACATGCAATGAACGAAAATGCACACTAAACTATCATTATATGCAACCACAGCAAAAGGATTAAACTGGTCATGGATGTAATTTGTTTGCCTAAATCTGGGATTTGGGTCTGTGTGTCTACGGGTATTGCCTTTCCAAATTCCAGTCAGCCGTTTTTGAAAAGTCCCCTTTCCCCACTTATTTGAACCGAAACATGAAAATGTGAGATTCGTATGTTCACAGACTGTTTTTAATGCTACGTCTACGATTGTTAGTAACCCTGGCTGGCATGTTATCATTCAATGTAAACGTTTTAGGTTTGTTAAAAAAATACACACTCTTGTGTTGCCACGTAATTTTGCGATGTAGGAATTTTGGACACCAGCAGATCTGCACTCTAGTATACATAAGTTGTTATCTATGAATACATAAAAAAAATCTAATAATAGATCAGATCAAGTTGCGCTGCTTCATGTGAATAGCACATTTGATAATTATAGGACTCGCTAAAACAAATTAAACATTTATTTTTGACATGTTACTTTACCGTTATTGTACATTTTTCACGAGAATGGCCCATATACATAATTATATACAACAATAATTATTAGAGCAAGAATAAAAGAAAATATACAGTGCACTCTGGATAAGGTCGAACCTCCAGGGACCCATGACAATACTGATAAGTGGAACGTCTGATAATTAGAAAGTTATCAGAAGGCCTTTGCCCTGGACCGAGGAAAAGATTGACTTAACTTAGCCAAAATTCATTGATATGAGTTCGGGTTATCTGGAGTGCACTGTATATGACCAATGTATACAGGTAATTATGTAGAAGCTTATTAAAAGTTGGCCAACGTAATGGATTGGGATTTTAGTCTGACTGAATCAACACAACAAGGTTCTCTTGTATTTCTTTTTCCATTTAGCCAGCTGTACATTGGTGATAAGTCCCACAATCCACTATCTAAACTGAATTAATCTGCACAGTGTTGAGTTAGTTAACTCATATTTAGGCTCAGTTTTCTAAATTCAACTTTGTTTATTTGCAGGAACATTGGAAATTGTTTCAAATGGATGTGTGCATTTAACAGCTTTCTGTATCAAAATGCATAGCAGTTTTATTAACAGAACAATATGTTAACTGACACAGTAGTTAAGAAGATGTCTGACTTTGTTCTGCCACATTTAGTTCCTTGTGGCTTCTGCTGGGAATACGTACATCAGTACATGTTTCAAACGGATTTGTGCAATCGATCGATTTGTGCATCCAAATGCACATCATCCCGTCGTTATGTTGCAAAGTAGGAGTACATAATACAATTGATGCTTTCTTATGCTCATCGTGTTTGGATTGTGTTCTACAGCATATTCTTCAAAAATTGTTGAAACAAGTTTGTGTTAAGTGAACTGTACGGGGAGTAGTGTATAAAAAGGTGTCGACAAAGTTGCTTTTACAATAATTTTGAAAATTCATACAACAAATAAATGTTCCAAAACATTCAAAATGTTTTAGGGATCTTCGTGAGCTAAATACACCAATGATGACTGAAACATTTTTTTTAATAATATGCGTTACTTTTAAAGTTTTGTAATTTATACCTTTATTTCCATCATACAATGGCCATTTTATTTGGCATCGAAATGGGAGCTCGACAGAAACAAAGCTACCCTTCTGAGATAATTGTCAATTTGTGTTTTAACATAGTGTCCTGCTCACTATACTATCATTAACACAAGGAGCAAATAATGTTTCCATTCGTGTATATTTATTTGTGAGTGTTCTTATATGTAATCACTAAAGTGTATTCATTAATGCTACGCAGTGTCGTGCTGTCCTACTTGTGATGGTTAATATTGTTGGTTTAACAACTGATTTACCGATTGTGTCATTATGTTATTTCACCAACTGATTGATACTGTTTGCACGTCGTAATGAACTGACGCCGATATCGTTCATTAAATGGATTGATGTTCTTATCTTTCATGAATTGGCTTTGTTTTGTTGATTCACCAGTTGATCGGTATTGTTAACTCACAAATTGTTTTATTTGCCTTGCTACGTTCATCAGGATGTCCTGACTAAGCTACCGTCCTGAGAGTTAATGCAACGTCACTGGCTTATTTACCTCTCCACCTCTCTCGCACAGTGTCTATCTGTATGAATAGTTATACACGTCTGTCTGTCTGTCTCTGTCTGACTATTTGTCAGTCTGTTTGTCTATCAGTATGTCTGTCTGTCTGTCTGCCTGTATGTCTGTCTGTCTGTCTGTCTGCCTGTATGTCTGTCTGTCTGTCTGTCTGTATGTTTGTCTGTCTGTCTGTCTGTCTGTCTGTCTGTCTGTCTGTCTGTCCGTCTGTCCGTCTGTCCGTCTTTCTGTCTGTCTGTGTGTCTGTATATATGTATGTATGTTTGTATGTTTGTCTATCTGTCTGTCTGTCTGTCTGTCTGTCTATAAAGTCTATATGTGTGTCTGTATGTATGTGTCTGTATGTATGTCTCTGTGTCTATATGTTCCTCTGTTTGTATGCGTGACTGTCTGTCGGTTCGTCCGTCCGTCCGTCCGTCCGTCCGTCAGTCAGCCTGCCTGCCTGCCTGCCTGCCTGCCTGCCTGCCTGCCTGCCTGCCTGCCTGCCTGCCTGCCTGCCTGCCTGCCTGCCTGCCTGCCTGCCTGCCTGCCTGCCTGCCTGCCTGCCTGCCTGCCTGCCTGCCTGCCTGCCTGCCTGCCTGCCTGCCTGCCTGCCTGCCTGCCTGCCTGCCTGCCTGCCTGCCTGCCTGCCTGCCTGCCTGCCTGCCTGCCTGCCTGCCTGCCTGCCTGCCTGCCTGCCTGCATGCCTGTCTGCCCCTTTTTCTATATAAATATGTTTTGTTTTCCCCACTCCTTCGTTATTCCCCCTCTTTCTCTCAGTTTTACCTTCCTATATATTAGCCAATGTTTTATGTAGTTGTAGTGCGCAATTACTGGCTCTTAACACAACTTAGTAGTACAGTTAACAACCTGAGTAAATTTATATTGGAAATCCAACCGATGTTCCGATACTTTTTCGAAGCCAATTTTTTTTTATTTGGAACCATGACATGACACATTCATGATGCACACGCGTCTCGTGAGACTTTATGAAGAAGATAATTATTTTGTTATATTGAGACGACGAATACCATGTGTAAATGTAATAAACGAAACATTTATGCTTCAATAAAGTATTAAGCAGCTGGTTACGGACTATAACATGCAATGCAATTGCTCTAAATATGACACATGAACATTACTAGAGCGTAGCAGTTACATTTATTGGCGACGCTGATTGGATTAATGCATTTCAAATTGATTTCATCGTGGTATGTAATATATAATAACAGAGTCATAGTTGTATAAACGGGCTTTTAGTTCAGTCCACGTTGTTGAAGGTAGACCGGTTGTTGGACATAAAGATGTACGTGGATCGACGAACAGCGGACCTTTCCTTCAGTGTTATGGAGACGTCTTCAGTTCTTTCGTCGTGTCGCCTGACATAAATGTGTATCGTATAGTAGTTGGTTCCAAAGAGGTGTGCAATTCCGCGAAAGTCGGAAACATATTAAATATAATATGTAAATCAAAACGTCAGACATTCAGGTCTTGTTACAGAGGAATGACTTAAAACGCTTCTCTTAAACGTAGTATGCTATACGTGGAATACATTATATTTTATGCAATTTGTATTACGTAGACATACAACATATATACCGTAAGACACTCATAGGCGGACACCTGTCTATAAAGGACACATTTTATAAGTCTGAAAAGCCAGAGTGGCCTGTACAGTAAGGACGACTGACAGGAAATGTCGAAGCAACCATTCACAGACAACATGTTGATGGAAAACAAATAAACGATCACAGAAACATTTTCGCTCCATGCTAGATGTCGTGCACTGATAATTGGTTGCATCTTTCCCCAAAAAAACCAGCATGGTGTGTTTACATTATAATGGCTGCACGACTTATATCACCCTGTTAAATATCATGGCTATGAGTCTCGCATAATAAAACGAAACTGTGTATTTATAATAAAGTGTGATTATCACATATTAAAGTAGCCATAGACCACAACAATTTGCATTGAAAGTAGATTATACATTCTGAATGAGTACACACGAAGGATGACCTTAATGTAACATATCAGATATTAAGGTGGTAAAGGTGCCTATGACGTGTTTGTTTTGATTTAAAAAAATTAATAAACGTTTTGAAGATAAACTAACACATTTATCTCAAACAATGCGTGACACATTAAACAATAGTCCAGACCATAAAGAATTGATGTTTATGTTGTTTATTTATATTTAAATGCTTTTAAACACAATTAAAATATATCAAAAATCACCCTAAAATAACATTTTATTTCATTTTGAGAAACTCCATGAAAGAAAAATGTGCATGTTTGTAAGTACAAATATGTTATTGACATTCGTACGGGTTTTTTTGTAAACAAATGCATATAAAGTAAAATTTTGAGAAACGGATAATTTTGACTCATATTATATGTTGTTGTTTAATATCTAAGTTCGCACAATAAGCCTGTGCAACTTAATTCCCGCTTCCTTGTGGCCTGTCACATGTACGTGTGGTCTACATTAATTGTAAATCCAACAAACCACGCGGCGATGGCCAATGCAAGAACCGTTGTCCTCGAAAAGGGGCTGTGGTGGTGTATTGGATATACAATTACAACCTAACGTTCGATTCTCAAAAAGATGTGTCTGTACAATAACGATATTAGTAAGGTCTGCGTCGACATATCACTCAGCCAGGATATACACTAGATATCTCCCACAGTTTCAGATAATTTCCCGAAGGCGTTCTTGTTGTCGTTGTCCTCATGATACAGCATGACTTCACGAAGTCGATACAACTGTGGTTTCATATCAAGATGTTAGTATCCGTTTTGTATATCGATGTTCTCTTTGAAATGACGAAGATAACGTTCAGATTTCCGAGAATACCAAGAGCAGAAACCAAACCATACGCAATCTTTGTATACGTATTCGGCATTCGTGTGTTCGCCATTTTGTCGCTGCCTGTTGTGTTCACTGTTCCAGTCATTCGTATTTCAAGAACAAAGCTGTTATCACTGTGTTGATGCTGTGTATCATCACATTAATAAGTATCATACATTAAAACAAACATAAATCTGCTTGAAGAGTCACAGTTGTTCATTTTTACCTGCAAATAAAACGTTGGAGATCACATACATGACAACATAAATTCGTTACTACGTTAACAAGTTGTATTAATTCTACGTTTGAAGCAAAACAATTCTGATGCTTATATCGTATCTTGTGCACGAGCTAATCTGTTTTCAAAATACATCTTACTGAGAGTTGCATTGAGAAACTACTCTACACTGGTGCATCCGAGTGACAGTGATGGCCAACGTCTGCCGTAATCGTTTTCGTAAACGACCAGTTTTCGTATCGCAGAGACTGTCCATACTTGCAATCATTGTTCGAAAGGTTAGGTGTAACTTAGCTGTTGATGTACATCCATAAAGATGTTATCCTATGTCATTTACATGACGTTATTAATGGAAACTGCAACATTGTATTATATTAGGAATTGCATTACAGAATACTTAATATAACAATTAGTTGAACTATCAATGTATGGCATATCTTTCCACATGACATAACCATATCATTTTGTGCGCGTGTGCATATGTGTTATGTAAAAACGTTTATTAAGAAAATAATGTTTCTAAATATATTGCATCAATATGACGTACCGAAAATATGATTTAAGTTTGTTTTTATTATCCAGTGCGTTTTCCTGATACTGTTTCCTGAAACTAACTGTTTCGGGGATAACAACTACATCCATACCTTTATGACTATAACATTAATTATTGGTACTACGACTAACGCTATCTGTAATCATACATTATTACTCTAGGTAGTTTATCCAGAATCAAGCAAGCCATTCATCCCCATTGAGACATCCGGACGACAGACAAGAAACGGAAGTTGAAGTTATTCAAATTATTTCTTTTAAACATTTCCAATACGTGAATTTACACCATGTACAAGCTTTCGTCGGTGTGACACACCAACTTCGTCAGTACAAGTGACGTATGACGTCATCGTACATGTGGGATAGTTCGTAATTCGTCTAGATTGATCAGTGTACTGGCCTTTCTGATACACATGGCTTCTTTAATATGATTATGTGTTGTTGTGTGGTCTGTGAGGGTGGAATTGTTAATGGTTGACATTGCTCTTTTTTCTTTTTCTCGCTCCTCCAGTATTTCTCTTTCCTAGTGTTGTCGACATCCTTTCTATGTTTCTTAAGTCTCGTTTTGAACAGTCTTCCCGTCTCCCCGATATATTCTGCACCACACTTCTTGCATGGTATTTGGTACACCAGTTCGCCGTGTTTGTCTGGCTCCACTTTGTCCTTAGGGTGTACCAGCAGGCACCTGAGAATGGTGTACCCTCTCCTCGCTCTGTATTTTAACACCGACTTTTCCAGCTGTTCGGTCAGATCCACTTCTGTAATTCTGTCTCTCTTCCCTTCTAGGTGCGGAATATTCTGTTGATGTCGCCATTTTGTTTTCTCGTTTCTTGGTCAGAAAGGCCAAGACAAAGCAATCGAGACGGGGGGAATTACCTAACATGTACGATGACGTCATAGGTCACATGTACTGACGAAGTTGGTGTGTCACATCGCAAAGCCTCTACAAGGTAAATTCACATATTGGATATGTTTAAAAGAACAAATTTCACATAGAAATGAACTATCCTGAAGAATGTTCAGCAATCTAGGAAGTTAAAGTTGTGTGGTCAGTTGTGTGGTCAGTTGTGTGTTACACAGCAAATCGTCAGCGGTGCCCCAAATGTCATGTCATGTCACTTCCGTTCCTGTAGCTCATGCTATCGGCAGGTATGAGTCGATGAAAATCATTCTGGGTGTGATTAATTACTCATATCATAAGTGGAACATATGTGGTGATCTAAATGTGACTTCTGTCCTCGTTGGACTGCAGCTGGGGTATTCAAACCACATGTGCTTTTTGTGATTATGGAACAGCCGTGATAACAGCAATCACCATGTGTAAAAGTCAGGCCTGAAAGACATAGTTGGCCGATACAATTTGCAACATAAGTCACTACGCTAAAATATTGAAATTAGGTTAGCATGTTGTAATATTTGTATTAGATTTTGTTTCTCGAACTTCTTTATGTTCTTCATTTGTGTATTACACATCACGAACTTGGATATCAATCATTGTTATCTACATATGACGTGAAAGTAATTACTAAGCACTGTAGTTATATGTACAAAGTGGCGGTATACAACCATAAATTCTGACTTCAGATTTGGAATCAGCGGCCAAGATTTAGTCAATAACACCTGCATTTCCCTTAACAGCACACGAAAAGTTTGTGTTGTTGTCCAGTGTAATAAGTAAACCGAATTTCATAACTATACGTAGGCGTCATGAAACCGGCCTCTGATGCGCTACTTCAGAGACGTTATGACCATTATATTGTACTTAGTACATTTATCTTGTACTTACCTGACAGCTGACTTGAACCCGCCCGTCGTCTTTGGAGACAGCAACATTTGTTGGATTAACTACTCATGTGAGACTAACGACACCTGAGCAATGAACGACACTTTTACAATCTCTTCCTGCTATCACAACACGCACATTACCGTGGTAGACTCATCAAAGGGACCGGGCTAAATTGTCGAGTAAATACCACTCAGGCGACTTGGCGTGACGAAATGACGAATATATTGTCTTTATTAGCAAGCAAGTCGTAACTGTCGCCAGCGAGATTTTTGTCTTTGAGCAATATTCATGCAGCGCAGTGAACCACACACAGACCGTTGACGTCACACACATAGCTAACAGGACTGATTCCGTGGTTAGTTGATTCAAGCAGTGACATTGTAAATAAGCAATATGTAGACATATGTATATTGACGCTATTTTTATAAGTGTAAGAAGCGCATGCATTGTTTATTTATCCTGCTTCCCAGTGTCGTCAGCCGAGTAACGTTTCGATTAAATAGAATTGTAACGTCCGCCAACGCAGACGGCTGCTGTCGGTGTCAGCTGCCGCTGGGACTGTCACTGAGTCCGTAACTAACCTACCCTTAGGCAAGGGTCTCGCCTTTCCAGTTAGTAACACTGCATGCACACTAAACTATCATTATATGCAACCACAGCAAAAGGATTAAACTGGTCATGGATGTAATTTGTTTGCCTAAATCTGGGATTTGGGTCTGTGTGTCTACGGGTATTGCCTTTCCAAATTCCAGTCAGCCGTTTTTGAAAAGTCCCCTTTCCCCACTTATTTGAACCGAAACATGAAAATGTGAGATTCGTATGTTCACAGACTGTTTTTAATGCTACGTCTACGATTGTTAGTAACCCTGGCTGACATGTTATCATTCAATGTAAACGTTTTAGGTTTGTTAAAAAAATACACACTCTTGTGTTGCCACGTAATTTTGCGATGTAGGAATTTTGGACACAACTGCAGATCTGCACTCTAGTTGTTATCTATGAATACATAAAAAAAATCTAATAATAGATCAGATCAAGTTGCGCTGCTTCATGTGAATAGCACATTTGATAATTATAGGACTCGCTAAAACAAATTAAACATTTATTTTTGACATGTTACTTTACCGTTATTGTACATTTTTCACGAGAATGGCCCATATACATAATTATATACAACAATAATTATTAGAGCAAGAATAAAAGAAAATATACAGTGTACTCTGGATAAGGTCGAACCTCCAGGGACCCATGACAATACTGATAAGTGGAACGCCTGATAATTAGAAAGTTATCAGAAGGCCTTTGCCCTGGACCGAGGAAAAGATTGACTTAACTTAGCGAAAATTCATTGATATGAGTTCGGGTTATCTGGAGTGCACTGTATATGACCAATGTATACAGGTAATTATGTAGAAGCTTATTAAAAGTTGGCCAACGTAATGGATTGGGATTTTAGTCTGACTGAATCAACACAACAAGGTTCTCTTGTATTTCTTTTTCCATTTAGCCAGCTGTACATTGGTGATAAGTCCCACAATCCACTATCTAAACTGAATTAATCTGCACAGTGTTGAGTTAGTTAACTCATATTTAGGCTCAGTTTCCTAAATTCAACTTTGTTTATTTGCAGGAACATTGGAAATTGTTTCAAATGGATGTGTGCATTTAACAGCTTTCTGTATCAAAATGCATAGCAGTTTTATTAACAGAACAATATGTTAACTGACACAGTAGTTAAGAAGATGTCTGACTTTGTTCTGCCACATTTAGTTCCATGTGGCTTCTGCTGGGAATACGTACATCAGTACATGTTTCAAACGGATTTGTGCAATCGATCGATTTGTGCATCCAAATGCACATCATCCCGTCGTTATGTTGCAAAGTAGGAGTACATAATACAATTGATGCTTTCTTATGCTCATCGTGTTTGGATTGTGTTCTACAGCATATTCTTCAAAAAAAATTGAAACAAGTTTGTGTTAAGTGAACTGTAGTGTATAAAAAGGTGTCAACAAAGTTGCTTTTACAATAATTTTGAAAATTCATACAACAAATAAATGTTCCAAAACATTCAAAATGTTTTAGGGATCTTCGTGAGCTAAATACACCAATGATGACTGAAACAATTTTTTTTATAATATGCGTTACTTTTAAAGTTTTGTAATTTATACCTTTATTTCCATCATACAATGGCCATTTTATTTGGCATCGAAATGGGAGCTCGACAGAAACAAATTCAATATACTTTACTCTAAATGATGGGCAAAACAAATAATTATTGCACTCCCAGTAGAAAATAAAACATATTTTTTACACTGATGCAATAGAGTTTAATATTTTCTCAACAATAATGTTATTATGATCTACATTTTTTTTACTGAAATTAAAGCGTATGTAGATAGGAAAGTACATAATCACCTCTGCTGTTTTATTATGGTAAATTACTTCGTGTGTATCAATACTGCTTATGGAAATAGCAGCTGGATTTATGGTGCAAATAAAATATTATTTCATTATTGAATGTGTCTCGGCTTCAGTAAGTTTCTATAATCTAAACGTTTCATTATAACTTCAAATTGTATAGCCAAATGTACCTAGTAAAACGGAACATGATAGTACCATAGTTTTTATATTCTAACAAAACAATATGCCACACATTAAATATGATATCGACGTCGCCATCGGCGGCTTCGTACATAGAGCGGTGGTGTTTTTTGTATTAAATGAATGTCATGAACTATCGCTATGTTCATTCTCCGTTTATTCCACATTTTTCCTTCTTTACAATTTTATTGGTCACGACTCATTCTCATGGCGGTGGGTAATCCATATACACACATGTTGATGACGTATTTCTTGCATCTAATGAAACAAAGGCCTAGAATTACACGAAATAATCATGATAACAGGATAATTTAATAATTGCGTGCATTACAAAGATATTAAAATTATCAAAGACTCGCTTTTACCGTCACCAATTGGTGTAAACAGTACTCACTACAATGGCACGTGAGTTTTACAAAACCCACTGGTAGTCACACTCATTATATCTATATAGTTCGATCAAAATAGTTTACTATATTGTAGCATCAGACTGGCGCCGTCGGAAATATTTGTCAGCAAAGAAACGTTGCTCGTTGAGTATATGTGTTGTTTTAGCATAACAACATTGTGTTGGGTTTGTGTCAATAACATACATTTTTGTTACTTGCTTATTTTCTAAGTATTACTTACCTACCTACTTACTTAATAACTCACTAACTCACTAACTCCCTCGTTTACCTATTTATTTACCTCCATTTAACTTGATGACACGATGAGGTATTTCCATGTTTTTCAGTCTGACGTTGATTCAGCAAGACAAGTCCCAATGAGACCGATGCCGTTCTCCATGGTATATCTCAGAGTCATGATCGGGCGACGTTTTCTATTAGGGTCATTAACCATCCACTGATTGTAGTTATTCAGGCTCCAAGACAATGAATATGTGAGCGAGTCTCCTTAACGAAGTCTTGCATTAATCTCAAACTGTATAAATTCACCTTCTGGAGTGATAACAACTGCAGTGGTGTTTTCAAGACATGTGTTTTATATCTAATGAGTCAAAGGTTCTTAAAGTTGCATTCCAAGATCATCCATCTTTTAAATAAAAATGTACAGTTAATCAAAATGCCACATACCTTATATATCATTTTCTTCAACTTCATACAAACATTGGTACAAATTATACTGTATGGGGCTCTAGTCGTTTTAATTTGGGCGCAAGATCTGTTCTATTTCAGAACGAGCTCTGTTAAGTATGAGTCGATTGTACACATTGAACAGTGTGTGTTTGGGTGATTCTGTGATAGTTTTCAGGGAGTGTCAGGTTTCCTTTCTTCTGTATTGGTACTGTACCAGAGATAAAGCATACACAGTGCCCACATCGCCCACAGCCATCTTCTGATATTGTCACTGCAATTTGCTAGCACTGCTCGAACTATCCACCAACACTGTCTTAACCATCTGTCAACACTGTCCGAACGATCGCTCAGTGTTCCTGAACCGGAGGGGGATTTGACGGATTGCCATTTTTAATCTCCTGGATAATTGTTGTAACGTGTCTAAGTTGGCATACCTTATCTAAATTACCCAATGGCACCCCAAGCAAATGCTAGACTGTTGTCGATAAGATACCGCTTTCAAGTTGAGTTTTGAAAT
>OZ023210.1:6488237-6690666 GCA_963995525.1 Escarpia spicata
CATGACTCAAAATTGTAGTCGGTTAGAGGTGACTGGTGCGGACAAAAACCGCCAGTGAGTCTAACCAACCAATCACCTAGCACTACCTTCCCCTTAATCTCCCTATCACAACGGACAGCGTTAGACTTGAGGATGTATGTGAATAACTCAATTTGATATCGCCAATTGACTGCATAGTGACATTGGATCTCGTACGTATAATGTTAAATTCTAGTGGATGAAAGGGTTAGCGATGATTTAATACTGATTAAAGAACACTGAAAGAAGGCTATATAAAAATAGCTATTGGATTCTCATCAGAACTCTGTTAAAAGTAAATTACGGGTGCTATTTTTATTTTTAGTATGGTAATTGAGGTAACTACCTACATAAAAGGGCTATTCTCAACAAACAACCAATTAAGATGTGCAGTAATTGTATTTCTTACAAGCGGCAAACCTGTAAACTCGTCCTCTAATTACTATCTTTCTGATAATAAAAAGACTCAAGTGTTAGCCGTGTCAATCCTAGACATAATTTCCAGCTGTATCATTGTAACCGGTTGGCTTCGTTTGCTGCGTTCGCGCTTATTTTTACCACAGCGAGAGCGCAACAGTCCGTGACATTATCGCGTACGTTCGACCCATCAGTGTCAGCCTCCAGTCCAAGACGATGGATGTCACCAAGGCTGCCATTCAAGTCAAGCATGCCATCACTGCCCTTGAATAAGTCAGGAAATTGACAGGAATGATATTGATAGTTTCTATCATAACCTCATTTTGTAAATGACTACAATGGCACAGGCTGTTGGAACTGAACCAGCACAACCTCGCATTTGTGGACGACGGCAGCATAGAGCTAATGTCCCTGCTGATGACGTAGAAACCTACTGTCGAATGAATCTAACCATCCTAGTCATTGACCAGCTGTTGATGGGTCACAAAGACCGGCTTGGTGCTAGTCAGCTGTTGAAACGAACGCTTACATCTCTTTCCCGAAGACGGACTGCGAAACAAAGAAACGTGCACGTGCGCAGATGCAACGAGCCTTCGCGGAGGGGAAGGGTGCGGTGTACTGTGGAGGCAAACTGATAATAGACGGCGTCGTTGTGCCTGTGGACTAGTCAAATATAGGTGACAGACACCTGTGCTAGCGCACTACATTATAACAAGCTTGCGCTGCCCCAAAACGAACTACACCAACTTGCAAATACTTAAGTATCCCTTACTTTTTTGGAATATAATAGTAATTTCGAATTTAACTTAGGAATGTGATGTTCACCTGCTTCGCGACTAGCATATAGTTCTGTGTTTAAACAATGTCAAAAAATCTGAAAGCCGAGCCGCCGCCCCACCCCCGCGTGCGCTGGCTCGGGCCGAGTTGTGGGCGATGTTCCAGAATTCCCGAGACGATTATACTTTTAGACTTGTTACGTGGTCTGTCATTCTACGTGATTCATTGCACTCAAATAAACCATTGTCATTGGGGCAAACAGTCATATTTTATTGTTTAGTCATTGAAACGTATTGCTGAAGGACATAATACAACTTGGCTTGTGATCTATTGATCAATATAAATTACAGACTTCGTGGGGAGTGGTATCATATATGCGCATGTGTAACTGTAGATGTGTATATTTCTTATTTTAATAATTTTATTTATTTTGACCCAAAATGTTTTAAAATTTATTTTATAAAAAACTGCTCTCTTACAGAGCTATAATTAACATGAGAAGTACATCACAGCAAAGGAACTCATTTAAAAATGAACCAAACTAATAGACACATTAACAACTAGAAAACATGTCGTTTCGCTGGGGAGGGGTTGACACACCTGTCATGCACTAGGGGCGTGATGGCACTTGGCTGAAGTGAAGCTTAAAGTCCTACCCTTGTCACAGACCGTTATTATTGAAATATTGCCCCCTTTTCAAGAAAATGGATTCGTACCTTCCAATATAAATGATGGGAATACTACCTCCAACATTTTCAACCCCAATCTCCTGCCTCCCACATTTAACCGCCAGTCTCTCAAATTTCCCTTGTCTCCCACGTGAAATAAATAACCCATCCATATCCATTGAATTTATTTTCCTCCTTTATCCAGGGAAAACACCTCCGTTCAAGAGACTGAAGAAGACAGATCTCTATTTCTTTGGTCAAAACCCCCCACACCAGCAGCTGTCAGCCGGGTGTTAAGGGCGAGAAAACGGTTGCAGCTAGAGACAGAAGCTGGAGAACAAAGACTGTCAGCATTGAGTGAAGTATGTGCCGAGACAGTCAGTACGGAAGACATACAACATGTATCAGGTGGGCAGCATTACTCTTTATTAACAATTGAAAATAGCACACATATATATTAGCACATATATATCTTCATTGAATGTTGCATGTATAGCTACTTGGGCCTGTAACACACACCGACACTATACAAGGCTCACAATATAAAACTCCTGTCTTGATATGTTTTGACTATAATTATCATGAAAGAAACCAGGTTTACACCAAATGTACATGACTCTAAATTGTAGTCGGTTAGAGGTGACTGGTGCGGACAAAAACCGCCAGTGAGTCTAACCAACCAATCACCTAGCACTACCTTCCCCTTAATCTCCCTATCACAACGGACAGCGTTAGACTTGAGGATTTATGTGAATAACTCAATTTGATATCGCCAATTGACTGCATAGTGACATTGGATCTCGTACGTATAATGTTAAATTCTAGTGGATGAAAGGGTTAGCGATGATTTAATACTGATTAAATAACAATTACGAACACTGAAAGAAGGCTATATAAAAATAGCTATTGGATTCTCATCAGAACTCTGTTAAAAGTAAATTACGGGTGCTATTTTTATTTTTAGTATGGTAATTGAGGTAACTACCTACATAAAAGGGCTATTCTCAACAAACAACCAATTAAGATGTGCAGTAATTGTATTTCTTACAAGCGGCAAACCTGTAAACTCGTCCTCTAATTACTATCTTTCTGATAATAAAGAGACTCAAGTGTTAGCCGTGTCAATCCTAGACATAATTTCCAGCTGTATCATTGTAACCGGTTGGCTTCGTTTGCTGCGTTCGCGCTTATTTTTACCACAGCGAGAGCGCAACAGTCCGTGACATTATCGCGTACGTTCGACCCATCAGTGTCAGCCTCCAGTCCAAGACGATGGATGTCACCAAGGCTGCCATTCAAGTCAAGCATGCCATCACTGCCCTTGAATAAGTCAGGAAATTGACAAGAATGATATTGATAGTTTCTATCATAACCTCATTTTGTAAATGACTACAATGGCACAGGCTGTTGGAACTGAACCAGCACAACCTCGCATTTGTGGACGACGGCAGCATAGAGCTAATGCCCCTGCTGATGACGTAGAAACCTACTGTCGAATGAATCTAACCATCCTAGTCATTGACCAGCTGTTGATGGGTCACAAAGACCGGCTTGGTGCTAGTCAGCTGTTGAAACGAACGCTTACATCTCTTTCCCGAAGACGGACTGCGAAACAAAGAAACGTGCACGTGCGCAGATGCAACGAGCCTTCGCGGAGGGGAAGGGTGCGGTGTACTGTGGAGGCAAACTGATAATAGACGGCGTCGTTGTGCCTGTGGACTAGTCAAATATAGGTGACAGACACCTGTGGTAGCGCACTACATTATAACAAGCTTGCGCTGCCCCAAAACGAACTACACCAACTTGCAAATACTTAAGTATCCCTTACTTTTTTGGAATATAATCGTAATTTCGAATTTAACTTACGAATGTGATGTTCACCTGCTTCGCGACTAGCATATAGTTCTGTGTTTAAACAATGTCAAAAAATCTGAAAGCCGAGCCGCCGCCCCACCCCCGCGTGCGCTGGCTCGGGCCGAGTTGTGGGCGATGTTCCAGAATTCCCGAGACGATTATACTTTTAGACTTGTTACGTGGTCTGTCATTCTACGTGATTCATTGCACTCAAATAAACCATTGTCATTGGGGCAAACAGTCATATTTTATTGTTTAGTCATTGAAACGTATTGCTGAAGGACATAATACAACTTGGCTTGTGATCTATTGATCAATATAAATTACAGACTTCGTGGGGAGTGGTATCATATATGCGCATGTGTAACTGTAGATGTGTATATTTCTTATTTTAATAATTTTATTTATTTTGACCCAAAATGTTTTAAAATTTATTTTAAAAAAAACTGCTCTCTTACAGAGCTATAATTAACATGAGAAGTACATCACAGCAAAGGAACTCATTTAAAAATGAACCAAACTAATAGACACATTAACAACTAGAAAACATGTCGTTTCGCTGGGGAGGGGTTGACACACCTGTCATGCACTAGGGGCGTGATGGCACTTGGCTGAAGTGAAGCTTAAAGTCCTACCCTTGTCACAGACCGTTATTATTGAAATATTGCCCCCTTTTCAAGAAAATGGATTCGTACCTTCCAATATAAATGATGGGAATACTACCTCCAACATTTTCAACCCCAATCTCCTGCCTCCCACATTTAACCGCCAGTCTCTCAAATTTCCCTTGTCTCCCACGTGAAATAAATAACCCATCCATATCCATTGAATTTATTGTCCTCCTTTATCCAGGGAAAACACCTCCGTTCAAGAGACTGAAGAAGACAGATCTCTATTTCTTTGGTCAAAACCCCCCACACCAGCAGCTGTCAGCCGGGTGTTAAGGGCGAGAAAACGGTTGCAGCTAGAGACAGAAGCTGGAGAACAAAGACTGTCAGCATTGAGTGAAGTATGTGCCGAGACAGTCAGTACGGAAGACATACAACATGTATCAGGTGGGCAGCATTACTCTTTATTAACAATTGAAAATAGCACACATATATATTAGCACATATATATCTTCATTGAATGTTGCATGTATAGCTACTTGGGCCTGTAACACACACCGACACTATACAAGGCTCACAATATAAAACTCCTGTCTTGATATGTTTTGACTATAATTATCATGAACAAGAGTGCAGATTATTCATTATAGTACTAGTCATAAAAACATTATCACATACATTTCTTCGACAATATTCAGAGGTAGGCTTGATGAGTGATTTTCTTTATAAACTGGGTCAAAAGGACTGACAATTTTATTTGATAATATTTATTGTTAGTACTTGACATCTGACTTTGTTTTTTGTATTTGCACACAGAGGTCCCAAGTAACACATCTACGCAGACACCTAGAGTCTGCACTGCCAGTACAACAACACAAACCAGTGACTCTACGATGTGGAGTGCAAGGAGGTTCGCTCATGATCATGAAGGAAAGCATTTTTATACAGGCCTGAAACATTTCGAGAAGTTTCTTTTTGTTTTACAATCATTTGGCCCTGCAGCATATAACCTACGTTATTATCATGGTGTTATACCATCTGTATCGTTGGAAGATAAATAACCAACGTGCACTCATTAGATTAGATATACGTATATACGAACATCAACCAGTTCAAGGGACACATTGACAAATATTTACGCAATAGGGCGGAGGATTACATGAGTCAACGTTTGACTCCCTTCCTCGTCAACTCCTTGACTACTACGTAGAAAAGGAGGATTCAAGGTAAAAATTTATTCTTTGTTACTCTTGTTAAGATGCGCCAGCACAAAACTAACTTTGAACTGAGTAGAATTTTTGGTATAATTCAGGTCACTATGTCAAATATTTGTATTACTTGGATAAATGTCATGGTTTGCCAATGGGGGAAACATATTGGTGGCCATCCCAATTTTCACCAACTAACTTTAAGGATATGTTCCCTTCGACAAGACTTACTAATCACGGCACAGCGTCCAATCAAAAAATCAAACGAATCATTAGTGCAACATTAGTGCAACAAGCTACAAAACAAGAATACCGTCAAAGTTTTAGTAGGGGCTTCACCTGGAGGTCTTGTACCCTATGTATCACCCGCATATGGTGAATCAATCAGATTGGTGAAAGAGTCAACATGATGCGGAAGTGTGACCCTAGAGACAGCATCATGGCGGACAAAGGGTTTAATGTTCAAGATCTATTTGAGAGTTACATGGTTAACATTAACAACCTTTTTCGGAAGAAGAACAGACTGTCCGGTGCAACTGTGTTGCATGAACGCAAAATTGCCGGCAAGAGTTCATGTAGAGCGCATGATAGGACTTAAAAAGACCTATAAAATGTTAAAGGATCCTATGAATTAGTAAATAACACTGGGTCTGTACTGGCAACATAGAAAAGGTAATACAAGCGTGTTTCTACTTGTGTAACTTCAGAGCCAACATTGTGCCAAGGCATGTTTGAATAATGTAAATATTCTTATCATGTTTCCCAAAGCATAAACATACTGACTCCTCTGTATTATGTTTCTGGAACTCTGAAGCTTCAACATTTTTTTTACTCCACATTGCGTCAGTTTACTCAGCTGTATAAATGACCGGATACCGCGCTATATAGGAACTTACCTATTTTACCTTTTAGGTTAAATTCAGGTTGGACCTCTCACAGACTTGAAGGTATATACAACAAGCAAACACTCTGATATGTTTGAACAAAACAGTTGCCCTTGGATTTTGTAGTAATAGTCATGGTTTTCTTGTAAATAAAGAAACCCATTAGCCTCTTTCGGGTAAGGAACTGTTAAGGGAGAAATTGTATTTTCCTTTGCTGTATAAAAACATTTATTTTCCAAAATTGTGTGTGTGTCGATTACTCTGTCAGGTGAGGCAGAAAGTACAGGATGAACCTGCCTCACAAATATGCCACATGCCTGAGTCTGAACTTTAAACTGTTTTTCAAATTATTCCACAGCCACATTCTCGTACCTACGGCCATGCAATACAGCTGGTGTTCTAATGTCTACAAAAGTTTAAGTGATTCCATATCTCTCCTCTCCGTGGCCTTGCAGATGACACCAAAGTTTGATGAAGTCAGATGATATAGTCTGACATCCCCCCACTGCTTGTTATTCACTTGCTCCCTAGTTGCCCTTTCCAACTCAGTTGCTACTTTTGATCTTGTCGGATATTCGTATCAGCCATGTTTTCCAAAATGGCGGCTATCTTTCAAACTGGCCGCCATCAATGACATTTTACATATAATCCGCTAAGTTAAATCCATAACAGGGTGATCAAAGCTCGTTCCTTTCCTTCCTATTTTTATGGTATTAAAGTTTATGTTACCCTCAAAATGTCACTCAAGCTTAATATATTGTTTATTTTATGAAGTACAACAATGGGAATATAAGTATTTCATCCAATGTTTTATGACATGTTGTCAGCAGAAACAGCCCACAGCAGAAACTTACTTGTCAGCAGAAACAATCCATTACAAAAACTTACTACGTCATATGTGACATTTCAGTATGCATGTAACGATTGTGTGTATGTCAAATGATAACTGTGTACACATTGTCCACGACAGAAACGTTCTATGCCAAATGTGGCAGTTCACAGTTACTGCACGTCCCAATGTTTAGTGTGTCACACATTAGCTAGGAGCACACTTTCCACCAGCTGTAGTTGTGATTTTGATTTTTCCCGCACTGGACGCCGGCTGAACAGTGGCAGGTAGTTCCTCTTGATTGGATCTGTAATAGGCCGTGTTTGGTTGACAAGCCGCTTGGCGACGTAGGTGTCATACTGTTCTTTCCCGAGAGATTATAATCTGACGCAAAGTGTCGATCACAGCTGGATCTGCAAGGTCCCTGCTACCCAGTACAAGAAAATCCCTGCTGTTCTCAGCGAATGTATTTCCCATCTCTTCTATGACATCAGTTAATGACTTGACATCTTGTCCGAATGCCGGCTGCATGTTTCCTCTGCTCGCGATGTTTTCTTTCTCTTCTGGGTTGAGATCTCGAACTCTCCACTCAGACATGGTCTTTCAGGATCAGAAACCATCCAACGCCGCAGTGCTGTAGGTTTCTCAGTCAGACCCACAGCCCCACCGTCACCACCAAGATATGAGGACAATTGGCTTTCAAAGGCGCCATCTTTAAGAAAAGGCGGATAAGAATATTGGCAAAGACTAATCGTACCATATTTGCGACCTTTGAACTGTAACCAATACAGTGATACAACAATTGCGGTTTTATATGCCAAATTTGTTACGAATATAGGGACAATGAGTTTGGCGACCGCCATCTTTAAAAATGGCGGATGTGAATGTCGGAGAAGGTCAAAAGTAACATATTTGAAATCGTAAACCTATGTTCTGTTATAACTGTCCTGCGTGGCGCAGTTATTAAGATGTGAGGAAAATATGTTTTCGGCGGCCATCTTGAAAAATTGCCGCCAACGCCTTCCAGTGCGAAATCTGAGATGGCCCTATATCCAGATATTTCTGTTTTATAGGCTCTAAGTGTGTGCCAAATTTCATGCTTGTATCATAAAATGCATAATTCATACACAGGCTGGGCTAAAATGAATTGCTCAAAGAGTTGCATTGCATAACGATTTGTAAGTTGAACTGTGTGCTGTGAGAATGTTGTGTTTATAAAAAGTAATCTCTTATATAATAGCGCAGTATCCAGTTCTTAGGACTGCTCAGAGCGCTTTACACTTTACTCCGTAGCAGACTTGTTCAATCGAGCACCATCTCAACTTCTCTGGAAAGCATTCCGCCATGCCACAATTAATGCACGAAGACTATTCGTACACAAATATCCACCACTGTCTATAGCCAGGTACTTATTCATGCATCTGAGTGAACTGGAACAACGCAGAGTGAACGAACTTGCCCAAGGTTCAACACGGCAGCAGTGAATTCGAACCCGGGTTCTCTTGATTGAGAGTCCAACGTTCTAATCACTGAGCCACTGCGATCTTTTGTAACCGTGTGCATTGTTTCAATGGAGCACCTTGTGTAAATACAGATGTATGTATGCATGTTGAATTGAAAAGCATGGAAATAACTAACCATTTCATCTTTCAAGTACTGGTCTTGTGGAGTTTACTTCAAGTAGTCGTGGTCGTTGGCAAGGGCATGTGGATTGGCAGGAGGGAACAGCTGCATCACAGGCATTGGTTGACTTTCCGGAAATATGTATATGTAGAGATACATGGATGCATTACAATGCTGTTCGTTGTATTATTTGCTTTATACATAAAGACAGAGACAGCACAAATGTCCACGTTTGACAAGTAACTATTTTAATGGGTCTGTAAAAGGAATATAATATTTGTTTCGTCAAGTCCTCCAGTAGAAACACATGCAATACATTCCAGTTATTACATTGTGAAATGACCGAGGATACGGTATGATGAACATTAAACATCTGATTGCAAATAGCGTTAAATTATTTTAGTATATTTTCAATGAGAGATGCATTACACTTACTTGACTCATATAGTTCATGCATACATTGCCGGACCTGTTTGGAGTAGAGTCTGCAGTTGCTCTGGTCGAGGATTATAATAAGATCCGCATTGTCCTTCCCACGAATTGCATGTAATTGTACATAGTACATTGAATGCAGAAAATAAGTGTTTTTTAAACTTCTTATCTGTGTACACGTCACTTCTGTCACGATACTTCCTGTTTGACAGGAGCGTGTCCGGCCGAACAGAACTGCTGCAACATGCTTGCAGTGAGCTGTAGGGCCCTGCCCAGCACCACAATCACATTGTGTTTCTTTCACCACTGCATCATTGTTCATGGACACATCTACTTCATAAGAGGCAGACTTCCTCATCTCTGTCCAGACAACAGCTGACCTAAACCAATTTCCTTGTTTGTTGTCTGTGGTGATACGCATATACCGCAATAACCTGAAGAAAACAACGTACTACTGGGCCAAATTGGTGTCCTGTAACTTACACTATATTTACTCCATAACCAGTTTCTTTTTGGACAGTTCCTGTTGATAGCATTTGTGCTGTATCTTAGGCCCATGACGAAAGAAGAGACACAAAAAACACATCCTGCCTGTTTATTGTTGTTTGAATAAATGGTGGTTGTTGACAATGTGGTGGATAACGTAAGTTACAGTGTCCACCATTTCAGGTCCAGAGTGCTCTGATCATTCTTACCATTTTAAAAGTATTTTGGTTGGATTCTGATGAGGTACTAGCATACATCAGTCAAACAAATTTCACAAAATGTTCTCATGTTTTAGTTAAGACACCATGTAACTTACATCATGAACTTCACTTGGCATTGCGCCACATAACAGTGAGTAAAGATATCTTATATTCTTCTTTAATTTTAGGTGTAGATGTATCTTGGCTACCATCTAAGACAGTTTTTCATTTATTTTAAGCACTTTTTAGTTTTTTGCACTTTTGTTTTTGGTGTCCATTCTTCTTTTTTGGTCCAGTATTGTGCGTCACCTATATATATTTACCCAGACACATATATATAATGTAATATCAATAATAATTCACGCGTAAGAAGTTGTTAGGTTTCTTTTAAACTTTTTAATGGTCAGGAGTATTCTACGTTTTTGAGGCAGTGTATTCCAGAATACTGGTCCTGAATATTTGTGATTGTTAGGTTTCGAATGTTTGTTCAAGATTACATTTTTAATACGTATTAATTTGCCAAACGTCTTACAAATAACCCTGCTGGTATCCATTGACAGAAAACATTATTATTTCATCGAGGCAGTGTCATATTTGACAGGGACGTACAAACGGCTAAGTTCATATGGTTACTCGCATTTACCTTTAATCCTACATTCATTTTAGTTTAATGTTAAGATAACTCACCTTTCTTTGTATAGAGATTTGCTCTTTTCCTCCAGCTTTTTCCGTACTGGGATAAGTATTCTTATAGTATCCCCAGTGTAAATTTGTGTAGTTGGTGCATACCACCATGTACGTCCCTATACATGTTATTCTTCAGCAGTTTCATGCTGAACTCCTCTTCAGGCTTTTGACTAGGCCTAGCATGACTGAGGCTAGCATCCAAAACTATAACCGGTAAAATGAAAAACAATGACATTATCCCAATATATGTTCAATATGTGACTAAGATAAAGTATAGTGGGGTCATGTAAGACTGCTCATGATACAGAAGAAAGCACTGTGATCAGGCTGGGCTGGTACCTCCGCATCCCTCTCGATAGTGTATGTTACTCCAAGGTTTTGGGCTGGTTGTTATGGAATATAGAAACACACCGTCCCATTTTTAGGTAAGCTAAGGATGCATTTTATTTATCCCATCAGCAGAAACATAAATTATATAGAGAGCGCGGCTAGTGTAGATTTTATCACCTCCGCCTGATATGCAAGTGCTCTGAGTTCGAAACTCGGACCGAGCAGGCATGATATTTGGTGTAAAAACCAGGCTCTCAACATCGGGGACTCTATATCCCTCGGGACTCGGAGATCACATTAATGTCGGTCCCGTCTCGATTTGGGACGTAAAAGAACCACCGAGTTGACAATTACGCTACATTATTAATGTTAACTTGTTCTATTCTCATTGCCTCTATGGTTCGTTCTTATTAAGTGCACCGCACATATCCGTGTTCGTTCTTTTTCACTGCACCGCACATCAGCATTAAACGTTCAAGACCATCGCTGTCTCATTCTTTAGAATGCGCGGTGCACTAAAATGTATATTTATCAGATAGTACTGATATGTATCGTACGCATATTCCACTAATCGGCAGTAGTTAAAAGATACTACACTTCTTGCCGTAGAAACAACGAAACCGCGAATAGTTCTGTTTGTGAGCGATAATATAGTGTTTAGAATGCTCGTAATGACAGAAACACTGCTACACATACACACAGTACTACAGTGACGGAGGCTCTACCAAGATTGTAGTTAAACAAACATACTCAAACTACATCATCATGGCCAATGTGGAAATACGATGCACATACACAGACTGTGTTTACAAGACTGAAAAACTACCGGTCGAGTATGTCATGCAGCTTCTGGCCATGCACAACACGTCGGAGCACAATGCAGTGCCGCCGCCCACCCAAGCCACCGCCCCCCAAAAAGCGAAGGCAGACCGCCCGCCCATTGACATGGGCATCACGACAGAGCGATGGGTCTACTTCCAGAAAAGGTGGAATACGTACAAGATTGCAACAGGCTTCACCGGAGCGGACATACAATGTCAACGTATGGACACCTGCAGTGAGCAGCTCCGCTACGCCATGTTTCAGGAAAACAACGACATCGAGCAACAACCAGAAAAAGATATTCTCGACTCCATACACAGGCTAGCCGTCAAAGCCGAAAACGTTATGGTGTCCAGGGTCGCGCTCAAAAACCTTCAACAGCAGGCTGATGAGGGAATCAGAAACTTTACTGTCCGGGTGAAAGGTCAAGCAGATCTGTGCCAGTTCACACAAAAATGCACGTGTACAAAAGAAGTGCGATACACCGACGAGATGGTACGTGACGTGATCATCCGGGGACTGTATGATCAGGACACACAACGCGAGGTCCTCGGCATGCAGGAACAGGACATGGAACTCGACGGCTTGATCAAACTACTGGAGGCCAAGGAGATCGGCAAGAAGACACAGGCCTCCATCCTCGGCGATACAGGCCCCGGCATATCCGACAACCAGAACAGGCATTTTAAATGCCACTACTGCAGTAGAACCGGCCACGGAACTAATACAAACGGGCGTACGTTCAACAGACTCCGTAGTTGGATCGAGAGGCCAGTCAAAGGCCAGCCCACAGTCACACTGCAGGCCCGTGTTGTGCCATCAAGAAGAGCGACCTCATTCCCACCCGACTTTGAATGCAGGCCATAGACACCAACCCCATCGAAATCATCGGGGCAATCATTCTCCGCTTGTCAGGATTGGACCGTCATGGAAATTCGCACGAGACAACCCAGATCTGCTACGTCTCTAATAAGATCAAGGGAATGTACCTAAGCGAACATGGGTGCAAACAGCTTGGGATCATACCGGAATCCTTCCCATCAGTTGGCGCTGTCGACACAAACAACGATGCCGCAGCCAGCTCATCTACGCCACCACCATCCACCAGGGACAACTGCAATTGCCCGGGGCGTACGATGCCTCCGCCACTGCCCACGTCCATCCCATTCCCTCCTACAGAAAACAACAGAGGGAAACTTGAGGAGTGGATTAAAGACTACTACAAAGGCAGTACTTTCAACACATGCGAGCATCAACCCCTCCCCTCATGGAGGGACCACCAGTCCGCATCATGGTCAACTCGAACGCCTCACCTGTCACCATTCACACACCTATATCGGTTCCTCTACACTGGCAAGAACAGGTCAAGGCCGACCTGGACAGAGACATCGCACTCGGCGTCATCGAGCCTGTTCCTGTAGGTGAACCTATGACATGGTGCAGCAGGATGGTCATCACCAGAAAAAAGAGAGGGGGGCCTCGACGCTGCGTAGACTACCAGGCCCTCAACAAGTTCTGCAGCAGAGAAACACCACACAATGAGCCCGTTTCTTCAGGCGACGCTCTTCCCGGCGAACATGAAAAAGACTGTTACCGACGCTTGGAACGGCTACCACTCAGTCCCCATCCACGAGGAAGACCGTCACTACACCACATTCATCACCCCATGGGGCCGATACAGGTACAAGACCCTGCCCCAGAGGTTTGTCGCCGCCGGAGACGGCTACACTCGACGATACGACGAAATTGTTGCCGACATCCCGATCAAAACTAAGTGCATCGACGACGTAGGCATGTGGGCACCGACAATCGAGGAAGCATTTTTCCAAACCTGCAACTGGATGGATATATGCGGACGACACGGGATCACTCAGAACCCGGAAAAATTCCACTTCGCGGAAGACACGGTTGAGTTCGCCGGATTTGAGATAACGAAAACAAATATCCGGCCCAGCGACACATTCATCCGCGCGATCCAGGACTTCCCAACATCGCGGAACATCACCGACATAAGGTCGCTGTTTGGACTGATTAACCAGGTCAGTTACTGTCAATCGTCGTCCGAAGAACTACGCCCATTTCGTGAATTTCTGTCACCCTCAACCCCTTTCTACTGGGACGAGACCTTGGATGCTGCCCTTGCACACGCCAAGAGCGAGATCATCAAGACCATCGCCGAGGGAGTCAAGATCTTTGACAAAAGACGAAAAACTTGCTTGTCCACCGACTGGTGCATGTACGGCATCGGGTTCTCCCTTGGACAGAAACATTGCTCCTGTCCATCCGAGGAACCATGGTGCTGCAACACCGGCTGGAAACTGACGTTCGCCAGCAATCGGTATACACACAACGCAGAGGAGAACTATGCCCCTGTAGAAGGCGAGGCCTTGGCCGTCGCCTGGGCACTCGACAAAGCCAGGCACTTCGTCCTGGGCTGTAATGACCTCATCGTTGCCACCGACCACAAGCCCCTCCTCAAAGTGTTGGGGGACCGGAAGATGGAGGACATAAAAAACCCGCGCCTCTACAACCTGAAAGAGAAAACACTACCGTTCCAGTTCAGGATCACCCACGTACCTGGTAAACGCCACTTCACCGCTGACAGCCTGTCCAGATACGCCTCTGGAGACCCCGATCCTAACAAGATGGACCTACCAGATGATGCACATGCGGCTGGCTATTCATCGGTACCGGCTGAACTTTGGTGGCAACGAGGGGAATTTCAGTCACGAGGTTGCCGCACAGGAGGAACACCTAACATTCGGAGCCATGACCACACTGTCGTCCATCGAATCGGTCACGTGGGACAGCGTCAGAGAACAGACCACCAGCGACCCCACCATGCGACAGTTGCACGACACGATCCTAGTAGGCTTCCCGGAAGACAGCAGGCACATGCCAGAACTCACCCGGATCTATCATCAGTACAGGGCTGACCTCTCCATCACCGCGGGCGTAATACTGTACCAGGACAGAATCGTTATCCCGCCATCACTCCGCGACCAGGTCCTGGAAACACTACACGCCGCCCACCAAGGTGTGACGTCCATGAACGCCAGAGCGAAAGCATCGGTTTTCTGGCCGGGAATCAAGATTCAGATCCAAGAGCTGCGCAATAACTGCCAGGCGTGCCACAGAATTGCTCCCAGCAACCCCAAGCCGCCTCCCACACCCTCACCCGACCCAGTCTACCCATTCCAGATGTTGTGCGCCGATTACTTTTGTTACAGCGGCCACAATTACCTCGTCATCGTGGACAGATACTCGGGTTGGCCCTACGTGTGTCAACTTACGGGGGGGGGGGGGGGGGTCGCCGGCACTCGTCAAGAAGCTACGGGAATTCTTTGTCACATATGGTATCGCCGAAGAGTTGTCATCAGATGGCGGCCCCGAGTTTACGGCTGAGCTCACCCAGCAGTTCCTCCGAGACTGGGGAGTTGCCCACCGCCTCTCGTCGGTAGCCTACCCCCATTCCAACACCCGGACCGAGATCGGGGTTAAGTCAGCTAAGCGCTTGATCATGGAGAACACCGGGCCACATGGCGACGCCGACATCCCGGCATTCCAGCGAGCCATGCTCACGTATAGGAACATGCCTACGCCACTTGACAAACGCTCCCCGGCTGAAATCGTCTTTGGCCGCCAAATCCGCGACTTTATACCCGTCATGCCAGGAAAATACGAGCCATACGATACCTGGACACAGCCGCCAACCGGGAGAAGGCTCTCATGGAACGCCATGCCAAGGAGGTGGAAGCCCTCCTACCCCACACCAAGAAACTGCCTCCTCTGAAAGTGGGGAACAGCGTCCGCATCCAGAACCAGACTGGGAATGCGCCACGACGCTGGGACAAGTCAGGACAAGTCATCGAGGTCCGGCAACACGACCAGTACGCCATCAAAGTCCACGGGTCTGGCAGAGTCACCCTCCGCAACCGCCAATTTCTACGGCGCTACGTCCCGTACGTGGTTAAGCCATGCCAACGCCGTATCACGGATGACATCCCCAACAGGTCCGCTGACATAGGGAGACTGCCCCTATCCCTACTTCCCATGGAGGACCTGACACAGGAGATCTCCACACCACTCGGCAGCGACGCCAATCGCTCGCCACCGACCCCGGACACGGCAATGTTCAGAAAGTCGCAGGGCACACCAGTGCGCCGACAAAACATACGCCCCAACCCGCACAGCCTCCACTTTGAGCCCGACACAGGGAATGAAGATACTCCGGTGGCCTCACCAAGATCGTCCGCCGATGAACCGCCATCCGCGGGACCGAACCGGGAAGCTGCACCGCAACAGAAGCTCGCATCGCCGCCACCGTCAGTACCAAACACTATGTTCCGAGCGGACAGACCAAGGCGGCAGACACGCTTGCCGACCCGCTTCAACGACTACGTGGTCGGTAACGAGTGATCGAACAAGGTACTCGAAGAGTTTATGCGTCTCCCGTCACAAGAACTCGGGGCGAGGGAGGACATTGACAATTACGCTACATTATTAATGTTAACTTGTTCTATTCTCATTGCCTCTATGGTTCGTTCTTATTAAGTGCACCGCACATATCCGTGTTCGTTCACTGCACCGCACATCAGCATTAAACGTTCAAGACCATCGCTGTCTCATTCTTTAGAACCGAGGACGACAAGCACCCTGGTAGTGACCACCCTCAACGCCAGCATATAAAGATCGGTTTGGCGATAATGTTCTGAAAAAGGCTGACTAGTTGAATGAGACCTAATAAGACCATTACATTGTAACCACAATAAATCAAACTAGTCAGTTAATAGAACATTGCCGAGCGCTTGTAACAACTAGAACTACAAATATGGAAACAAATACTAAGATACACATTTTACAATAACAATTTACATAATGTCAACAAAATAAAAAACGAATCACTATGGGATGGGAGACTCCACACTATTACCTTTAATAATATTCACTTAAAAACAGCCTTCCCCATGCATGATATAGATTGACTGACGCTCATGCTTCATAGACGAGACTGACTGCACTGACCGTTTTATATACCTATTAGATGGATGTATATGTTGCTTTAACTGAAGTGTAAACGTTGTAGTACGAATAAATATTATTATTATTTACATTGACAGTTTACGAAACATCATGAATTATCGCTCATACACACACAATACCAACCTACCTGACAATCAATTCGCTTTTTCCGCCAGACTGCATGGCACTTCGCATCTTCTGTTTATCTTTGAGTTCTATTAAGCTTCAACTTTGATAAGACTTGGCTCATAATGTGGATGAAAAATACTCGATATAAGTATTATGTATACTGAGTCGTGACGCTGGTGACTGACAACACAAGGCCTGATTTGCGGGGGATACTTCGGTATTTGCAAGTTGGTGTAGTTCGCTAGGGGGCAACACAGCTTAGCTTAGGTCAACGTGTGCATTTTTGAGTAGAAAATTTTTGCGCAAACGTATTTAAGTAGATCTTTGTGTATAAACTTATTCGACCAAACGGCATTCTAGTGAATTATTTGATAAAAACCTTGCACAATGAGAGCGTAAATGAATAATCGAAAGTAAGAATTCGACAATGTCAGCGTAAATGGATAATCGAAAGTCAAAATTCGACAAAATCAGCGTAAATGGATAATCGAAAGTTAGAATTTAACAATGTAGCATTGTGGAATTATGACCCTAATATCGTTCCATACTCGACTGCCGACATGCCCTGACTGTGATGGTCATCTGACATTTTGGTTTTGTATTTGTTACATATTATGATTTGACATAATTAAACGAGTCAATACACACAACTGATGAACTAATAACTGTTATCCACATCAACCTACAAAGCTCTATAAAAAACTGTAATCTACTCAAAGCACATCTTGACTCTATAAATATAACAGTTGTTATAATTCCGATTACTGTTGCAAGGATGAATAACCAAGATAGATGTGCGAATACATTTAACAAATATAATTTCTACGATCATGGACCATTAAATGACAATAAAGGCGGAGTTGCTGTTTATATTAAGAAATATATGTATGTCCACGAACGATTTGACTTAATGCTAAGTCATAACCGTAGGTTGAACAATATGTGGCGTGAAATAATTAAAGATGGCGTCAGATTTGTGACTGGTAATATGTATAGACATTCAAACTATAACACACACGTTATTTCTGATCTTATTGGATCAAAGTTGTCTATTATGAAACAGGAAGATACAATTTGTATTATACGTGGTGATGTTAATATTAATATTTTACAACAGGACTCGTGTCAAACTAAGATATACATGGACACGTCGATGAGGGAAAACTTGTTACCATGTATCACACTGCCAACAAGAATAACACATCACTCTGCAACTCTCATTGATCATATGAATATATATCGACCTTTAAAGTTCATGAAAAATGATATAATTTAAGGAAATCTGTTTATAGATATATTAGACCATTTACCCAAATTCTTCATTATAAAAGGTGTATTCAAAACTCATGACATCAATGACAGACCTAAACTATGAATATTTAGTGAAAATAATATATCAAATTTCACTCGGGAACTGGAGAATTTAAACTGGGACAATATTATGACATGTATGGACACGGATGAATGTTATGATATTTTTATAACCAAATACGACACAATTTTCAAAAAATGCTTCCCACTTACCAGAATGGCAATTAAACGTTTCAAGGAAAAAGAGAGGATGAGTAACGGCATTAGAAATATTATTTTAACAAAAATTTTGGTTGTATAAGACATATATCAACAAACCAAATGAATACAATAAAACAGAATACCGACAATTTAAGAATAAACTTACAACTATCACACGACAGGCGGATAAATCAAATTACAGTAGCTTATTCTCACAAGCAAAACAGTCAATCAGGGAGATATATGTGGAACCCCAAAACCCCCCAAAACAACCTCGCTAACGGCCTGCTGGTGATGTTAATGTGGTGTTTGTAAACAAGATAAAACCACTCGGTCCACCAACCTAACACCCACTTTATTGTCCTCCCATGTAGGAACTTAAATTAACCCTCTGCATTACTGGTTAAATATAACCTCACATGAACGACTGGTGCCCCTGGAGTCTATATTGGAAAAAAGGTGAACCCCCAATGTGAAAAGCTCCGGGCATGTGCATGGGATGGTAAAATCAAATGTATACACACCAGTTCAGATAAATACTTGCAAGATATAAAACAAGTTTTTCACGTAGTTATAGTAACAGTTTTATTAAGAATCCAATAATTCAATGAACAACAGTTACATATCTGAAATACAGCGTTACATAAAACTGTATATAGAAGAATAAGATAAAGAAAACATAAAATGGTAGTGTTCCAGTAATGGAAGACAACGTTAGGCACATATATAACACAGTAGGTAGAGTTGACATAAATCAATAAATTACAAGTTAAGTCTTCAAAATTGCTAATATACATCAGAAGACACTATCAGTCCGTAAACTTGTAAAGTCTGATCAACGTAAAAAGACTTACAATACAATATGGTCACTTAAGATATGCTTTGTTTCTATAATCTAACCAGATGTGGAATAAATGTGCATAACATAGCTGAGTGATGTTTGGAACCATTACCTTACGGATCATCTCAGAACGTCGATGTCCGATATCAGACGAAATTACTTTCGTTTGGGGAGGGGTTTCAGAGGCAGTTTCGTCTGGCGTCGGTTATCGATATTTATTTTATACTTCGGACCGATAAGGTTAATATATTGATATCGTCATATCAAGGTTTACAAACTTTCATCTGAGGGGGCTGGTGAGGCCAGATGAAAGTCGTTTCTTCTGATATCGGACATCGATGTTCTGAAATGATCCCTTAGCCAAATTGCTTGCGTATATTTACTAACCCTTCTACAATTATTCTCATAATATGATATCAACTAACTTATTTAGGACTGCATTTCAATATTGCACCCAATGTAGTACTAGTAACAGTTAGCGGGTGTGAACTCCAGGAAACTGAAGTCATACCCGTGTGTGACTGACCATTTTATTGTGTCGTTAATCTACCAGTCGGCCTGAAGATCGTACAGATATTCTTGTCGCGATCTTAAACGATATCTTTCTTTTAGTTTTGTTGTGCGGTCGTCACAGTAGACACGGTAGTTTTACGCCATAGCAGCTATACGACGACCGTGTGGGTGACTTTTCAAGTGTGCGTTATAAAAGAATATCGGACTCCCAGGGAATCATGGGTGTTTGTCCCAATTATATAGATGATACACAATAAAACCACACTATTAAAGTCACTAGTCGGACCTTACTAGCGAGGTGACCGTTTTAGCGAAACTAATTTCCTATGCTCTACTGTTATTAAAATATGTTGGGCCTGTCCTAATTTGACGTTAAAGGCATGTTTGGTGTAGTCAAAATCCGATAAATACCCTGGCCGTTATTAGTTTGATTAGCTTTGATTTTTTAAGAGACGGAACACATAAATGTCAGGGCTTGTCAATTAATACTAACACCACTTCTACGGAACGCGATCCTTCATCAACGGGTCATAAACCGTCAATACTATTCGTTTATTCCTGTGTTTGTGAAATTAACTTTGCTTTAGACTGTCTTATTTACCACAACATGCTGACCCTCCTACGTGTGGCGCAATCAGTAACGCATACCGTGTTATTTCGCTGGCAAAATAACATTTCTGAAAATGTTACAGGCTAATTAAGCGCGGAAGGTATACCTTTATCACAATGAATTGCAATGTTAAAAACAATACATAAATAAATACTAATAAATCGAAGAACAGTCTTAGTACCGTTATCTACGGTGTGGTTAAAACTAACTAGCTAACATCCATCCGTTGAGAAACGGACCAGTGGCAGCTGTTATCACAATTACAGCATTTGTATCTTAAATTTGTATCTTTAGACGTGGTCACCACTCAATTCTCACAGGTAGGAGAAATGTCCTCTAGAAAAGCATTGTATATCGCAAACAGACAAGCAAATACCTCTACATAACTGTCGCCGTGTTTTAGAAATACAACATGTGACCCAACTCAACATACGATATATATATATATATATATGTATATATATATATATATATATATATATATATATATATATATATATATATATATATACATACATATATACATACATTCATATATATATATATTAATTTTGTTTTTACACACAGTTTTTCTTTTTTCTTTTTGAAATGTTCATTTACACATTTTTACTTCTCTCAGTTATGCTAAGTTTAAAATGCACTAATGGGGAGCATGCGGCATCTCCTTTCAATGTATTATTCAGACGCTACGCGTTATATGCGTTATATATATGATTTTCCCAAAATGTTTTTTTTTTAACAGTAATATTAGTCTTGTCATGCTGTTTAATTTTATTAATTTGACAAGCAATATATTGTTTTAAAAATGATCAATACTGAACGTTTGTTAAGAAGTTACGGTGGTATAGAAAATAATTATTTAAATAATATTTTAAAAATAGATACAAATGATGAAGATGGTGAATTAAATATAATTCACCAGTCACCATATTTTAATGATCACGACTTAATTAATCACATAAAAACAAACAGGACAAATTCACAATACTAAGTCTAAACTGTCAATGTCTAAACGCAAACATTGATGAAATTGTTATTAAGACAGACATACTTAGAAACAATAATTGTAAAATCAACGCTCTTTGTTTACAAGAAACATGATAAAAATTACAACTATAAATAGTTAGATATTTATACAACAAAGTCAAACATATGGGAAGGACAATTTATTGATATAACATCAAACACCGTCAAAAAAAAATTATCCTTGGAAATATATACCGACCTCCTAGAGATGTCATTGAGAATTACAAAACATTCATAGAAAAATTATGCCCTAACTTAGACCATCTGAAAAACCTAACTTGCGAAGTAATACTAGCCGGAGATTATAATATTGATCTACTGAAAATAAAAAAATAAAACATAATATGTGAATATTTTGATACAATCCTAAAACAATTCCTAAAATTACTTTACCAACACGTTTTTCAAATACTAACTGCACGCTTATTGATAATGTTCTATGCAAACTCTCAAAAGGTCTTTTTAAATCAACTGCCGGCATTTTAATCAGCAGCATTTCTGATCACTTTCCGTATTTTATATGCCTTGATTGCAATGCAACTGTTACAAATGTCCCTAAATTTATCAGAATTAGAAAATAAAACACTGACAGCCTTGAACATTTTAAAATAGAATTGATGCGTTCAAATAATTATAATAAACTAAATAAGGATAGAGATACTAATCCCAACGACAATTACAACCCCCTTAAAGAAACTATTACTACTGCTGCGAATAAATTCTTGCCTACTAAAATCATTAAATATAATAAACACAAACACGAGAAGTCAAGCTGGATTACATAAGGTATCATTAGATCTATAAAATGTTAAGATAAATTGTATTCAAAACTTAAACATACTCATATAGGTACAGCAGAATATGTTTCGCTCAATACAAATTTTCGTACATATAATAAAATTCTTAAAAGAAATATTAGATTAGCCAAACAAGCATATTAGTATTCCAGTTTTGAAAGAAGCACGACATTAAAAAACGTGGTCTATGATTAAAGAAATTATTCAAAAAAGACAGGAAAAGAAACATGTCCTGATTTCTTTCAAATTGATGGGAAAAAGTAACTGACAAGACTATTATTGCAAATAAATTTAATTCATTTTTCATCAATATTGGTTCTTCACTTGCATCACACATAACCAATACTAGAGATAACTCTAACAAAGACTATTTAACAGAGAGACGTATACAAACTTTCAACTTTAAGCCAATAGACAATAGTACAACGATTAGCATAACTGATAGCTTGCATCCAAAATCTAGCTGTGGTAAAGCAAACTACTAAAGCTAATAAAAAATGAAATAAGTGAAGCAGTCACTCTTATCATTAACCAATCAATAACAACTGGCATATTTCCAGATAAAATAAAAATTGCTAAAGTTTTTCCACTTTTTAAAAATGGTGATGAAACAATCTTTGATAATTATCGTCCAATTTCTATCTTACCAGCTATTTCCAAGATATTTGACAGATTTATGTTTAATCAAATACACGAACATTTCAATTCCAATAATTTATACTGTGAGAATCAATACGGGTTTAGCGAAAACCATTCCACGAAACTTGCCACTCTAAAAATAATAGACAGAGTTGTCCAACAACTTGACCAATCAGCAACCCCAACAAACATATACCTAGACCTCTCTAAAGCCTTTGACACAATTGATCATAACATATTATTACAAAAACTAAATTATTATGGAATAAATAGTGCAGCACTAGATCTATGTAAAAACGACTTACACAATCGTAAGCAATATGTTGAAACTGGCGCTTACAAGTCGGAAGAAGCTGCCATAAACACCTGTGTCCCACAAGGGTCTGTTTTAGGACCCCTTCTATTTATCATATATATTAATGACATAATATTTTCACGTGATCATTTTAAATTCATAATGTATGCAGACGACACCACTCTTTTTAGTACATTGAATAAATTCCAATCTCCGGATGGCCAAGTCCAAAATCAGAATATAAATATAGAATAAAAAAATATATGCAGGTGGCTAAAGGCAAACAAACTTTTTCTTAACAATAAAAAACAAAATTCATGGTATTTCACATGCCCCAAAAGGAAATCGAACTTCTAAAATAGAAATAGATGGGACAAATATTGAATGTGTACATGATTTTAATTGTTTAGGTATCACCATAAACCAACACCTAAATTGGTACAGCCATATAAACAAAACAGCGAATAAAATAAATAAAATAATTGGAATATTAAATAAACTTAAATATGTATTAACTAAGAATATATTATCTATAATGTATAATTCGCTCATTCTTCCCAAGATTAATTATGGCATATTGGTGGGGTCATCAAGCCCATCGCATTTTTAAACTTCAAAAGATAGCAGTGCGAATAGTTACTTCAAGTAAATACAATTCTCACACAGATCCCATCTTCAAAGAATGTAAATTTCTTAAGCTGGATGACATCTATAGATTCCAACTGCTCAAATGTTATTACAAATTGATCAACAAAGTTATACCAGAATATTTCAGTCGTATTCCATACACATATAACTTTGCAATTCACCAATACAACATACGTGGTAAAACAACTTATGTATTGCCATAGTTAATCATCAATATGCAAAAAAGTACATCAGACACAACATTATACAAACTGTTAACAATACTCCAAACATCATCCTTAATAAAATGTATACATTTAGTTGATACGGTTTTTCCACTTATACAAAAAATTACTTAATCAAGAACTATGAATCATGTTGTCATATTTCTAACTGTTACATCTGTCATTCTTAAACTAGACACGACTTTGCATTTGTTTAAACTAATTTATGTATTATACTATAATATAATATACAATACTAAACAAATTATGCTTACCTATATATGTATGCATATATTATAGTTGATCACGTAATAATCATATAATTATGTTACATCAGTGGGGTGGCATATACTTGTCTTAATGGGAGCCTCCCTGACCTTACAATGAATTTTATATATTGTAGTTTATGTACTTATGATGGTCAAAATAAATAGTGTCTGTGTGTCTATACATACATACATACATATATACTATGTTTAACATAACACTGTTTTAATGCCGAAAACAGCAGGACGTGGCAAATCATGTCGTCGTTACGATTGGCGTGTTTTCTCCGCATTTGAAAAATAGTTTTCGAAGTTCCTTCTGGTAAGTCTCATATTTTAGTGCGTAAATGACTGGGTTGATGCAAGAATTGGCAAACATCGCTATGACTGTGAAGTTATAGAACGTGCTCGAGAAATTTATGGGGTGGCCGAAATTATGCGCAAGAAACAGGAATTGGTTCCACGAGTTACAGAGTATGTAACAAAGAACGATGATCACCAGAGTTTTCAGAACGTTCCGTCTGGCGCGGGCCTTCTTGGATACAGCCTCATTGCCAACGGTTTCTGGTAGTGGACTCACTTGACTTCGAAGGTGCGCAATAATTCTGCCGTAGCAGGCAATATAGACAGCAATAGGAATAAGATACTGAATGATGAACAACATCACGCCACACAATTTCTTCCACGAAACACTTGCGAAGATTGTCATGATATTACAGTGGCCGTCAATTATACCGGAAGTTGGTACCAGGAAGCACAGCATGTATATAAATCCAGGAAACCAAGAGGCGATGGCCAATGCAAGAATTGTTTTCCTCGTAACCGAGGTGTGGTGGAATATTGGATACACAATTGCTACGTAGCGTTCAACTGTCAAAAGAATTAATGTGTATGATGAAGATATCATAAGGCTCCACATAGGCAGATCGCTAAGCCAGAATCTACAATAAATGTCTCCCACAATTCCGGATAAGTCGTCGACTTGCGTTCGCGACGTGGTTGTTATCATGATAAAGCATGACGTCACAAAGTCTATGCAGCTCTGGTTCAATATCAAGATATTAGTATATGTCTTGCGCATCATCGTACTCTTTGAAATAACGACGATCACGATCAAGTTTCCGAGAATGCCTAGAACAGCAACTGAACTGTACGCAATCTTCATGAATCCGTCCGGCATGCGTATGTTCTCCGTTTCGGTGCTTGTCGTTGTGTTTACAGTTTGTGTCTGTCGTAGTTCAGGAACACTGCCAACGGTTGTGTTCATGATAGCTGTCGTCATATGTCCCAACAATAACCAGTGCGCATGCTAACAATGTTCTTTAACATGTAGTAAGTCGTTATATTTGTTTAGACAAACGTGTAAGAGTCCAATGCGGAGTCGATGTTCACTCGTTCACTCGCCTAGAAAGAAAAAAATAGACGATCATTAACTGGACAGCAAAATTTGTTTACTAAGATTTAATACTATTCTCGTTCTATATTTGAACGAATTACATGCTTAGTATGTGGAAGGTACACCGTCTAACATCTACATTCGGTGGAACTAAATCTAATCTGTTTTCAAAACAAAATAGCATTAGAAACTTATGCATGAGCACAAGTGCAATAATTATTGTGATGACCTGTGCTTCTGTGCTCGCGATAGTAAACCAACCTGAATGATCATTGTGGTTTGTGCGTGTGTGTACGTGTGTGTACGTGTGTGTACGTGTGTGTACGTGTGTGTACGTGTGTGTACGTGTGTGTACGTGTGTGTACGTGTGTGTACTTGTGTGTGCGTGTGTGTGCGTGTGTGTGCGTGTGTGTGCGTGTGTGTGCGTGTGTGTACGTGTGTGTACGTGTGTGTACGTGTGTGTACGTGTGTGTACGTGTGTGTACGTGTGTGTACGTGTGTGTACGTGTGTGTGTGTGTGTTTGTGTGTGTGTGTGTGTGTGTGTGTGTGTGTGTGTGTGTGTGTGTGTGTGTGTGTGTGTGTGTGTGTGTGTGTGTGTGTGTGTGTGTGTGTGTGTGTGTGTGTGTGTGTGTGTACGTGTGTGTGTACGTGTGTGTGTACGTGTGTGTACGTGTGTATACGTGTGTGTGTACGTGTGTACGTACGTGCGTGTACGTGCGTGTACGTGCGTGTACGTGCGTGTACGTGCGTGTACGTGCGTGTACGCGAGTGTGTGCGTGTGTGCGTGTGTGCGTGTGTGCGTGTGTGCGTGTGTGCGTGTGTGCGTGTGTGCGTGTGTGCGTGTGTGCGTGTGTGCGTGTGTGCGTGTGTGCGTGTGTGCGTGTGTGTGTGTTTGTGTGTCGTCGGAATTTCCAAAATGTTCATTGTTCGAAAGCCTGAGGCTGAAATAGAGTCATTCTCCAGATGTTGCAGAACCAAATGTAGCTGACCCACATCGTCAAGTCTGACAGGTAGATGCATGAGCCATGTCATCCCGTAAGCATGATACTGATGAGCATTTACACATACAACAGTATGAGAAATTACTTAAATGCAAGCATTGCAATAGCCTGAATTTCGTCATTCAACAGTGTTGTGTTGTTATCTTAGACCAGCTTCTATTGTTGTTATTTTGAACAACAGCGATGAGCAATGTCGTCTTTTACTTGCAGGTACATTTCTCGTATTCATATCTACATATATGGTTTGGTGGTATGCGTTGTCTTTCAACAGATTAATACTCAATGTAATACTTGTTATTTTGTATGTTGACCAAAAGTGTTTCAAAGCAATATGTCAGTGGTCGTACCCAAAATAGGATTGCTACTGTTGCATAAATCACCAAGGTCTTGTTATTTGCAACATGTGACAGTTTCCAACATAGCGCACGCAGTTTTGAAAATCAGATAAATATCTTTATATGAACGCTTCCTACAAATGACATGTATTCACCAGCAGTCAAATGGTGTGTGTATTCCCAGTAAGTGATGTTACGTTGACGCATAGACGGATAAGCACATACAATACACAATATTATTTACGTAATAATCGAATTGTGTCACTTTGTTTGTATTCGTAGATCCTCTGATGATTTTCCCACTTATAGAGCCAACTAAACAGCTCTTCAGTGCAAATTAGTACTTGAGAAAATAATAGTACTTACGTTGCTAGAACTGGATATTTTTGACAATATTTGACCAACAGTGTCTTATATTTATTTACGTGTTATGCAGTCTTGCTTTATTGAAGTACCATTGCCAATGTTTTATTAAGACGATATGTGAGTAATTTGTTAAAACAATGTACATAATGTTGGGTTTTGTAATACAGCAACACAAACTTTGCTGCAAAACAGCATAGCTTAGTGTCAGACTTGGTTAAATCCATGACATGTGGCTGAAGTTTTTAATATCTTGTGAAAATCGTACATTGAGCATTCAAAGACGTATCGAAACAGTCATCAGAAACAAAGATTACGTCTGCAAATATTGAAGCTACATATGTCCTCTTGCTTATATTTCCCCTTCAATGATTGTGAGACCCATCTTAAGTTAAGCTGTTGTCAAAGCGTACTAGTTATTATATATTAAAACAACAGTAGTGGTCGTATTTCAGTGAGCAAGATTGTGAGTTAAAGCAAAATATCTCTTCACTAATCTGACACATTGTCTGCGCAAACGCATATTATTTTATTCCCGTATGTGTGTGTGTGTGTGTGCATGCGTGCCTTCGTACGTACATGCGTACGTGAGTGCGTGCGTGTGCATGTGGTGTGTGTATGAATGCTAAGAGCGCGTCACAATTTACTCCTTGGCAGACCTATTCAACCAAACATCATAGTGACTTCTCTGGAAAGCATTCAGCCACTCAGTAATTACTGTGCGAAGAAAATTTGTTTACAAATAACCACCTCTGTCTATAGCCAGATAATCATTCGTACTACTGAGAGAACTGGAACAACGGTGCGTGAACGGACGTCCCAAGGTTCGAAGGGACAGCAAGAGAATTTTAACACGGAATATCTCAATTAAGAGTCCGACGCTCAAACACTCCACCCCCGTGCGTCATTGTGTAATAGGCAAAGGTGAAAGACTAACAGTAATCAAACTTTTAGTGCGAAGTTGGTTATCCAACATGAATATACCACATCTTGCCGCTTTCTAAGTACACAATACCAAGATTCACAAAACTGTATGTACATGATATAAGTCCATAATAAATTAGTTCCAAGATAATATATGTTTACCATGTACTTACCTAACGCAAACTGAATGCGTCCGTCAGCAAAGGAAATAGCACTACTGAGAAGAGAGACATCGAGTAGTAGCACTTTTGCCGCATCTTTATGCTGTGCTAGCACGTCCTTGTCGGTGATAGGCCAGGCAGAGTGCCAACGAGATATGTCAGAGTAACGACAAGTCTGGCTTCACGTGTGATTGGCAATCACACGTGAAGCCATATAACGGATGTCTTTTTGTAATCAGCGATTTTATGTTGTCTTTGAACTCGGAACAGCGTTCGAAATCTTGTTGAATGTGTAAAACATAACAGCTGCAACTTTCCAAAAGGCGTTGTTCTTAAAATTGTTTAACTATTGGTTACCACGGTGTAGTCCACCGATACTGGACCTAGCATGTCATTCAGATCCAATGAGTAAGGCATCATAAGTATCTCGTTAGCCTGCCGCATCTTTCTTGGCTCCATCCATTTCCGTTGAGTTGCGGATAAATACATAACGGTCACTGCCATCAGAGTAACTCTCAGGATTTTTAAATAAAAGTATATTTTGCTATATGTAGTTACCACCAGTGCATCATCTATTATCGCCAGTTAGTCATATTTGATTGGTACAAACAGGACGTTTATCGTAGAGCAGTGACATCATATTGACAACAAATGTGTAATTTAGTACATGCATATCATACCCTAATGAGCTATTAATGTGCAAGATGAACCTTTCGGCGGAAGTAACTGCCACGTGATTTTGTTGTTTATCGTAAATACCGTCCACCACAAAATAACACCATTAGTCGTGACATTTAACCACAGCAGGAGTTGAGTTTTTATTTACCGTGCATTAGTGACATTAATAATGTGTCATGATCAAACGTTCGCAGAGAAAAAATCACGCATTGCTACGACAGGTGAGAAGATCAAATTAAATTACGATTCCTAATTGAACTTAGGGACGTGAGGAGCGGTGGTCACGCGTTAGAGCGCCGGTCGGTCGATAGAGGGGACGGTGGTTCGATTCCACCTGCCGCCGTTTCGAAACTTATGCAATTTCGTTCACCTCACATCGCTGCAAAGTGGCGGCATTTTTCAGATTGTTATGGGCTTTGTTGCAAGTTCTATTCAATATAACTGCTGCACCACTACTGTGTTCGTTGGAAGAATAATGGGCGATTATTTCACTAAACATTAGTCGGGACAATTCATTTTTATTGAGTGTAATTCTTCTTAACAAATCCAGAGATTATATTACCAAATATATAGACTTCCTCTTCCTATCAAGATATAGGGGTGTACCTTCCAGTCAGCTATTGCATGTATCCCAGTTAGTGATGCCAGGTGATGTGTTCGGCGATTTTGGGGAGTTTGAGACTTCAGTGGGTTCAAAGCGGGTTGTGCAGTTGGTATGTTGTACGTGCCATTCCCTTGCTCTTCGAAACAGTCCATCTGATGTCCGAGTGGGGCTATGCCAGCCAACGTGTGAAGATTCACTGTGCATGGTGGTTTCAAGCAACTTGTTATAATCCAGCAGTAGTCATGAACGGTAGGATGTCATAGTGAGATCGTCTTCTAATCCCTATGCTACCTCTCTGCACTGGATCTCTCAAGATCCACACGATATGAAGCAATAGTTTAAGCTGCTCCTAAATCAACCTCATTAGTGTGGTCTTTAATTAAAAATAATGTAAAACTTCCTAACTCAATGGTATATAAAGGCACTGAGGCAGACAGTCCAGCTGACATAGCAGAACTATTTTCTGACCACTTCGAATATGTCTTTACATTAGTAGAAAACCTTGTTTATCCAAGTATTCCCTCCTAGCAATCCGACTCAATGACTAATATCAATGTATCTTGTGATGATATCATCGGAGTACCAAGAACCACTGATGTAAACAAAGCATGCGGTCCTGACAATATACCAGGTGTAATCCTTAGGGAATGTGCTGCCGAATTAACAGGTCCGCTAACTATGCTTTTTAATATGTCCTTAAACTGTGGAACTTTTCCAACTTGTTTTAAAAGAGCAAATGTTGTTCCTGTGTACAAGAAGGGAGATAAACGAAATGTGTGCAACTACAGACCTATCTCTCTTTTACCGCTATTTAGCAAAGTCTTTGAGAAAGTCGTATACGACTCATTGTATGAGCATGTGTGTAACACAATTTCGGGCAACCAACACGGATTTGTGAGGTGTAGAAGTACAGTATATAATATTGCTTGTTCTTGAACGCCATTTCTGAATCTATTGACCACAAGAAACAGGTTGATTCTGTTTATTTGGATTTCAGTAAAGCCTTTGATTCAGTATGCCACCCATTGTTAATTCACAAGTTTAGATCATATGGCTATTCTGGGCAATGCATAGAGTGGTTGCAGTCTTACCTTGTCAACCGAAAACAACGTATGGTCCTCGAAGGCAAAACATCTAACTGGAAGCCAGTGTTGTCTGGTGTACCACAAGGTTCACAAATTGGTCTACTTCTGTTAGCTTGTATATTAACGATCTCACTGATCATGTTGATTCATGTGAAATGTCATTGTATGCTGATGATTCCAAATTGTTTAAAGAAATTACGTCGGTGACCGATTGTCAGTTGGTGCAGAAGGATCTGGACAGTGTATGTCTTTGGTGTGAGACATTGCACCTTAAACTTAACGTTGAGAAATGCTGCATAATATCATTCACTAACAAAAAGAAACGTATATCCTATGACTACACGATTTTAAGCCAGTCTATGCCCAAGGTCACCGTTATCAAAGATCTCGGTATCACATTGACCGACAGTTTGACTTTAAAGATCATATTAATCGTTGTGTTTGTCAAGCTTTTAAGATGAGTGGTTTTATTAAGCGCGTTTGCACAACATTCACCGATGTACAGGCTTTGCGATCCTTGTATATATATCTCTATTCAGAAGTCAATTGGAGTATTGCAGTGTTATCTGGAATCCCTGGCAACGTACGTTTATTGACAAAATCGAATGAGTTCAAAAGAAATTCATTAAATATCCATGTTACAAATCCAAAATACAGTACTCCTCTGACAGTTTTCCTGAGCTTTGCCATCATTTTAGACTACCTTGCCTTCAACATCGTAGGCAAGTTGCAAATCTGACGTTTTTACACAAGTGTGTGCATTCCCAACTAGACTCGTCGTATCTGGTAGGGGCTATCCAATTTCACTGTCATTCACGATCTCTACAAAACTACATCCCTTTTAGAGTTTCCAACAGCAGAATCAACATTATAAAACACTGTGTGTTTAAATATATGTATGACTACTTTCAACACATTGTATTTAAGTGATCCAACTTGTGATACATATTCAGGAGCTGAACCATTTAGATCCTTAGTTCAAAAACATTTCTATGTATAACATATGTTTGCCTGGTATATTTGATGTTGATATTGTGTGGTTTTTATGTCCTTATTGTTCTTATTGTTTTTATTATTATGTTATTGTTTTATTATTTATATATATATATATTGTTTCAGTTATCAGTCCTGTTACTGGGTCCACTGAATCTGAATAAATACAATACAATACAAGTAATAGGGAATGTCAGGCTTCCCACGCATGCACCTTATCGGCACGTCTATGAGAGTGGACAAAACATGCGTATGATGGCATGAATGGTGTAACTTACCGCTATAATCAAGAGAGATGTGCACTGACGATAAGCCGTACCGTTTATCAAGCACATAAGTAAGAAATTACAAGCAGGTTTCTTTCGTAATTACGAATTGTTGCGGGACATTTTTATATGTGTTCATCGTGCCAGAAATATCATAAAAGATTGTGACGGTTTTGTTTCAAACGTTCGTATTTCATAGTACAACGGCTAAGGGGCAGAAATTTGACGAATTATACACCTTTTGACAAACGCAAGAAATTTTGCACATGTGTAGTTTATGATATGTAGAATAACATAAAACCAGGTAGCCATCGCTATCGACAAGGTACCTCGCCGCCATCTTGATATGAAAAATGGCCGCCACGGAAATGCAATAGGCAAGTATATCAGCTTGTAAACAATATAGAAATAGGCTCCTTCGGTCCAAACCAACATTTCAAGGGTCATTGAATCCATTTCTGTCTTATACAGTATCGAAGGATGCTGGCCATATTGAAATTCAAGATCATTTATGTTATATACAGTATCCATGGATGTCGATAGCGATGGGTACCCAGCTCGAAATTAATCTAAATATCATAATCTACATGCTTTTGTCAAAATGCGCACAATCATGCCCCTTAGCCGCTGTACTATCAACAATTTCACCAGAAGTAACTGGGTCGTTTCACTGAAGGACACTGTCTTTATATATCCTGCTGCTGTTATTATGCTTCGTGAATGTTCGACCTCCCTCTGCCCACTCTATCTATCTCTCCATCTCCCCCTCTCTTCTCTCTCTATTTCACTCTCTATACCTTCCCTCCCTCTCTCTCTTTGCCTCCCCTCCCCTCCCCTCCCCTCCCCTCCCCTCCCCTCCCCTCCCCTCCCCTCCCCTCCCCTCCCCTCCCCTCCCCTCCCCTCCTCTCCCCTCCCCTCCCCTCCCCTCCCCTCCCCTCCCCTACCCTCCCCCATGTCGTAGATTAGACTAGTATTCCCATTTCGACGACCGGCTAACTGGAAAGAGTAAAATGTAAGTTCTTATACAGCGCAGTATCAATCCCTTGAGATTGCTCAAAGCGCTTTACACTTTATTCACTAGTTGACATAATCAATCGAACACCATTTGACTTCTCTGGGAACCCCTCAGCCTCGCTGCAATTAAAGCGCGAAGAATATTTGTATATCCACCATTGCCAAGAGCCAGGAACTCATTCATACAGCTGAGTGAACTGGAACAATGCAGAGTGAACGAACTTGCCCAAGGTTCGACACGGCAGCATGGAATTCGAACCCTGGTTTGAGAGTCCGATGCGCTAGCCGCTGCGCCATTGCAAAGAAACTCGGTGACGTCAGCTTTTCAATAAAAATTGCGCTGTCCCTACAACTTGGATATTGTGTCTTCAACAAGGTTATTTTAGTAAACTACTGGCATAATATTCTCAACTTAGTTGCAAACGGTTATTTTTTATTAATACTCTCAGAAGCACAGACCAAAACAATTGTTTTTTATTTCCCTTTAATTGTCCGGTCACGCCGATTAACCTTACACAGTTGGACGCTCGCACGCATGTCTTTCGCTAATCTGACCCAAAATCAAGACACATTGCCGGCCAATCGCCAAATACGGCGCCAACTCAAAACGAGCGATGATGATTACATTCTGTAATTAGGCCATGTAAGCTATAGCGTGCTGATTAAACACGTGTTATATTACACGTAATACCCGTTCATGTTCATACAGTCGGATCATCCACCTGCTGTTTGCTGCCAGAGTTTTCTCTCTGATTTATCAGGGGCGGATCCAGAAATCGAGTATGTGGGGGCATAAAAACCTCCTCTGGTGGCCTCGGTTGGATTGAAGATATTGGAAGAGGATGGTGGGGGGTGCTGTTGAAAAAATGCACCGTCGCGTGGGCCCATTATAAAAGGCACAATTCATAAGGTCTAGGGGGCACGTGCCCCCCAGGTCCCCCTGGAACCGCCTATGTTTACATATATTTATTTATCCTCTGCCGCTAGTGATTCATGGTGAAACATTTAAAATTGAAGATCATTTCAAATTCTTGGGCACAACCATCTCCTTCGGTTTGAAATGGGAGAAAAACACAGAAAACACTATCCAAAAAGTACAACAGCGGCTTTATTTCCTCAGGCGTCTCAAAGCGTTTGGTGTGAGTAGTCAGATTATGGTAAACTTCTGCAAAGCTGTGATTGAAAGCGATTTGACCTTCTTTATTACAGTGTGGTACGGCAGCGTGTCTGTCCATGACAAAGGGAAACTGAACAGAGTGGTCAAAACTGCCTCCAAAATAGTTGGGAAAGAGTTGTCCTCTGTGGATACTCTCTACCAGCAGCGGCTAATCAGACGTGCTGGTCCCATTGCACGTGACACCTCCCACCCTAGCAAACTATCTTTTCACCCTGCTTCCGTCAGGCCGCCGCTACAGCGCACTGAAAACTCGCACCTCACGCTTCGGCAGAAGTTTTTATCCACAGGCTGTCAAAGCCCTGACAGAGCTGTAAGAACAATTTACTGATGTGGAATCCATTTTGCTGTTTATTAGTTACGGTTGTATCATCATCTCAACTCTGTACTTTTATGGTGTATCTCAATCTTAACAAGTGTATTTTATTAGGTTTTAGGTCCTTAGCTTGAATGTGAGGCAATGAGGGAGTGATGGACGTGTGTATGTGCTTGTTAATATATATTGCCTATGTTACTTATACTTATATTGATGCTTACATTATTATTTAATTTATTGACTGTATAAGTGTATGGTGCTGACTGTGTGGGTACAAGTCCGACACCGCAACGTATTCCTATGCTTTTATTATATTTTACAGCATTGGCACATGGCAATAAACTTCTCTTATCTTATCTCTCTTATTATCTTAAATATCAGTCAGCGTACGACTTCAGTGTCGAACCTGACTTTGCTATCCTCTGTGATCGAGAATAGCACTTTTACGCCGTCCAATAATAGTAGATAACATAAGTCTGTTTTTACCAGTGCTGCATGACTGACTTTAGTACAGTAAACATCTCGCGAAGCTACGTTGTACGACCCCATCCACATACCGTGTATTAAAAAGAAGTTGTATTTTCTGTTACCCAGAACCAGCCATCATAAATATTCGCAGGAAGTTCGCTGTACTTCGGCCGACTTGTACTTCGGTGTGTGGGAACCACGAACATCAAAGGCATTTGCGGATAGGGGCGCTTGTCTCAGCGATACGTATCCATTACATGAAATAGCGGCTGCTTAACATTTAAACCATATTTGTTGTAGTATTAAGGACAATGTATATATAAGCTTCAATAACTGAGGAACTGACATTGAACATGTTAAATGTGTGCTTGACTGTATTGAATGTGACCATAACAAAATTGAAAATTCTTCACTGCCACTGCCACCATGTCACTGAACTGCTCAGATTCGCGCAGGTCCTACCTCCTGTACTTTTAAAGCGACGACGAAATACAGCCATGCTTTATAACGGCTTAAGTACACCATTTTAATGAGAGTACACGCTGACATTACATCTGCTAATATTCCTGCTCATTTGCATTCAGTTCACACCAGCCAAATTTCTGCAAATTTCATCACAACTAACTAGAAATTCGAAAAATGACAGTATCACACTGTACTATGACCCACACGGACAACACAGCACACCACACTCACCCAGCGACAGCAGATAACACATTATTTGAACCCGAAACACAAAGCGACATTTCTGTTTTAGCCCCTGCAAGTGTTATTACGTCCGCACCTGCGGGTGTTTGTACCGCATTCTTGTCAAACAATGACATAATTATCATCGTATGCAAAACACATTTTCCGCACGTCTAAATCCTATTGAAATGTTACATATTCAAAAAGCTTCGTACTTGCCATTTTGTGTTTTGCTCTGGATGGCAATCTTGCTAAATCGGGTTAAATTGCGGTGTGGGAGGTGCGGTAGCTACTATGGCATCATGCGTGTCGATTTAACATATGTCAGTGGGACTTACAAGTACACAGCTGTAGGCATTTAGCAGGCAACATAAACGAAAGGTCTAAGGCTACAAAAGGTATAACATCTGTCTTATTCTGAAGACTGATTAATACAATATTTCATGACAATGAAAAATGCCATTTTACTCGGCACGCACGCGTACTTAGGGCTGACACTTGAAGCCGCACACGCAATGTCTGGGTGATTTAGACCTCGGAGCTGGCCGGTTTGCTGCAGCTGTTGTTGCCGTTTGTTCGTGATCTTGATTGGTGATGTTGAATTGAATTGAATTTTTATTCAACATAACATACATACATACATACATACATACAACATAATTCCTATAATACATACTAAATAATATAGTATATGATATATTGAAACGTTGAAAGGAAAATGCAAGAAGTGCAATACTTATAGTTAGCATTTCCCTTTCCATAATACATGTACTTAAAAGATAATTTGACGAATGAGATACATGAAGTATAATTTAGTAATCCTTATTTTAACTTAGGACTATACATGCTAATAAGCATGTTTTACTAATTATAGACAATGCAGACTTGACGACATCAGTCATCAGACAGGAACAAGTATCTTTGATGTAGATCAATTTGACACATGAAAAGGATTTGAACATGACGTATAACAAGAGTAAAACAAATATATTTTTAAAAGAATTCGAAGAGTACATAATGTATTTATTGACCAATAGGAATAAGTATCGTTGATGTAAGAATACTTGATACAAAATTTACATTTGAATACGATTATAGCGATAAAATAAAATGTACTATATATTGTATTTACTGACCAGTAGTGATCTATACCTTTTCTTATAGGCAATTACATTAGTGCAATTTTTGATATTCGTATTTAAACAATTCCACATATTTACACCTTTTATACTGATACACATCGCTTTCAGAGTTGTTCTGCAATACTTAGATTCAAAGTTATTTTCTTGACGAGTATTATGGGCATGGGTGGTGTTTACCACTTTAAAACGAGAAAGAAAATTATTTGGCATTAATCTGTTATATATTTTATACATTATGACCATGGATTTTAAATCAATCAGGTCAAAAATAGTCAGTGCATTCATTTTTTTAAAAGCTGGCTTTGAGTGAGCTCTATACTCCAACTGACAGCATATTCTGATTGCACGTTTCTGTAGAATATACAATGGCTGGATCCTATTTTTATAAGTGTTTCCCCATATCTCACAACAATAGTCAATATAAGGTAGTACAAATGAACAATACAAAGTGTACAATGCAGTCTCATTCAGCAACCATTTAACACGACGCATTACTGACAGATTTTTTGCAATTTTAGTATGTACAGCATTCACATGTTGAGACCATGTAAGTTTGCAGTTAATATAAACATCAAGGAATTTTATACAATTTACTTGTTCAATATTAGTGTTATCTATGGAGATATTATATTCACATGGGGTATTAGTGTGACTGAAAACCATGACATTTGTTTTTGATAAGTTTAGTGAGAGCTTGTTTACTTTAAACCATTTGTGTAGTTTGTTCATTTCACTTGGCACTTTTGTACACATTTCCAACAAATCACTTCCTTCAACAACAAAACTGGTGTCATCAGCAAACAGTATGGACTTTAAGTGTGACGACACATTACATAAGTCATTAACATACATAATAAAAAGAGTTGGCCCTAAAATTGACCCTTGTGGCCGTGTTATTCTTGAACGTGGGTGCTTCAAGGTGATCTTTGTATTTTTGGAAACGGTGTGCCTGTCTGGCCCCTATTTTCGCCCAGCCCCGTATTGGACACATCGGGTCCTAGCTAAGTGTCAGTCGCAATTATTATAACAACATCACACTGCTTGTTCCGTTCCGCTCGCCAAAACATGTCGTCCGAAGCCATTGACGCTGTCACCCAGTCGTGCTTCACGACAGAGCTGGAGGTGCTAAAGTCAACGAGGGGGCCACCTCGTCGACTTTAGCAGCGAAGAGTGTGAGACCTCCAGGCAAGTCGACTACTGAGCCGGACACATGCGAAAGCGTAGTATTTGATGTAACTGAACTGACTGCTCCGATGCTGATTAAGACGATGTCCGCTGCCTTGCAACACCACGCGACTACCTTTCGGCAAGATTTCGGTAATCTTCAGGCACTCGTCACAGCATCGAAAAGCGAGGCTGGTGGGGTGCGAACAGGAAAATGTTAAATCACCAGATTCAGCGCACACTTGTGTTGTGTCCCCGAAAGCTAAAGACGGCAAACATATCGCCTGCACGAGACTGTTGTATAAAATTGCCGCAGACGCCAAGCGTCGGCCGACAAAATACTTCTGCCGTGGAATAGCTCAATCTTTACAGGGCCCCTTTAATCTTATTTATTTTAATTGTTTTTAATTTGATTTATATTACGGTAAAGTGATCGATAAGTGCTATTAGTTGGCGTCATGTGAACACAAATATATATTTAAAAAAATCTTTCTAAAACGAACATTATTTAACAAGACACTGTATTATCTCCCAGTAAACAACTGGTAACCAAGGCACCTATGATTCGTTAAACTACATGCAAATCGGTTAAAAATACACTGAGACTGGTACATATACATAGGAATTAGTTAGACACCTGTTTTAGTATAAGTTTACATTAAAAAAAAGATGTCCCTGGCTTGGGTCTGCCTAACTTGGCCTCGTAAATGGTGCTGCTCTTTGTGTGCCCAGTGTAGGACCTGGGACGAAGACTGTACATTTCCATTTCAAGTATTTCTTCTATAATGTCTACTATTGTGCTTCTGTCCTTTAGCACATAGCAGTACCATCCATACTGTAGCACTTCCTAACTAACAGAACAAATTTTTTTGTTTTTAGAAAACATACATTTACAGGATTTTTACCTGGCTGTTGTTTTTCTCATGGTTGTATTTGCAGAGATTAAAAATAGTTATGTAACTTCACATGAAATTTCTGTAAAGACATCAGTAGGGACACTGATTTTCCGCGATCGCGGAAAACGTGAAGAATTCGCGGAATCGGCGTTTTGAAACGGAATATGCCTTTTCAAACGGAAATTCAACGATCGCAAAAAACGGACGCGGTATTTGCGTTTTCGAAAGGATCTTCTGTCTTTCGCGGAAAAAGAGCAGAAGCACCGCCTGTTTCATCAATAATGCCTTAAATCGAAAATACGTCGTTTGATACGGAGATATTTTGAAACAAACTGTTTAATATGCAACGATGTTATTTATTTTGATGGATTTATGAGGCAGGATTTTTAAAATGCGCAGTGCAAATCGTTGTGAAGTGTCGTGGCGCCTGTGCTACCTAGTGTCAACCGTCGTAAACAGGGACACGCACAGAAGGCGCTAGCTAAAAATTTAATGGTTGAACAAAATTATTAGTGAAAGAGCAAACAGTGATTTGAATATTCATAATTGTTAATATGACTGCTTGTACAATTTACATTTGCCAACTAATATATTAAGCACGGTTTCATTAAAAACAACCAGTCATTTATATGTAATTGTGTCAGAAGAATTATGTTATTATCTAAATTGAGTGTGTAATGTTGTTACTGTGGTGCAAATATTGCACAAATTGATGTTGTTAAAAAAGTTAACCACACCGTAAAACAGTATTATTTAGATGCAGAGATCACAACGTTGTGGTATTTTAGATATTTCACAGAATGTATTATTTTTCAAAGTTATTTTTTCTTAACAGAAATGGGCTTCTTTAGCCAGTATGCCATTTTAAACGGAAAATGCGTCATTTGACACAACAAATGCACATTTGAAACGGAATTTGTTTTTTCTGAAACAGAAAATACATCGTTTGAAACGGAATTTGCCTTTTTCTGAAACGGAAAATACGTCGTTTGAAACGGAATTTGCCTTTTTCGGAAACGGAATTTTGAAACGGAAATGAAACGGAATTTTCCTTTTTTGAAACGGAAAATCAGTGTCCCTACATCAGGATCGATTTCTCTCATCAAGGCATTGTCCATCAACTTCCAGCACAAACCAAGGATGTCCAGAGCAAACCCCCCAAAATTTCCATCATACTTTATGTTATATCTTCCTGTACTGGCAAACGACATTGAATTAAATCAAGGCCCCAGAGCACCCAAGTACTCTTATGTTGTTTGCCAAAAACAGTAACGTGGAAACACAAAGCAATTTGTTGCGACTCCTGCAATACTTGGTTACCCAATGCGAAAACGTCAGACACAATATATGAAACAATGCAAAATACCAACACACCGTGGAATTGCCTAAAATGTGGAATGCCTAATTTCAGTAGTACCCTTTTTAATTATGATGACATTGAACTTTCTGAAAATATATATATATATGATGACTCCATTCAATTCCCTATAACATTAGGGTTAGGACATCCACTTCATACATCACCTTCTTCAAATCAGAGGTAACAGCACAATTACCACCATATTCCTAATATTAAAAAACCATTGAGAATCATCAACCTAAACTGTCAATCACTAAAAAACAAGAAGGCTGTATTTATTCCATCCATTGATAGCTCCGAGCCAGACATAATTATTGACTCTGAATACTGGCTTAGCAATAGCACATGAATATTTCCCAGATATATTCAATGTATATAGAAAGGACAGAACTGAAGAACAGAGAGGAGGAGGGGTATCCATTGCAATATATTCTGACTTGATTAGTGAAGAGGAATTTGAATTAGAGGCAGACTGCGAAATCATTTGAGCTAAGATTAGTATAGCTGGTTGTAAATTACTTCATATATGTGCCTACTACAGACATGACGTAAATGAAGAACACAGCATAGAACAACTTGAAATATCACTAGGCAGAGTAAATCAAAGTCAACACTTATTCATTGCAGGAGATTTTAACTTTCCTGGGAGGGAATGGCAGAATGGAATTTTAAAGCCAAACTGCCAAAATGTAGTACTTCATGAACAATTTCGAAACATTCTAGATGACTTTGGTCTTATTCAGATTGTAGACAAGCAAACAAAGGGAGAAACCACCCTAGATTTAATGATCACAAATAACCCCACCAACGTCAACTGAACAGAGATATTATCTGGAATCTCAGATCATGACTGTTGTTACACAGAGCTAGAAATAAACCCAAAGAAACACAAACAGAAACCTATAAATATTCCCTTTTTTAATAAGGCAGACTGGAACAAATTTAGAAAACATGTGAAAGATGTAAGCAAAAATCTTCAAAATTGCTATGAAAAAAAGTGCAAACAAATTGTGATGTACATTTCGGGATAGCAATGTCAAAGGTACTGGGTTGTACATACCATCCAGAATGGCTAGACGTAGGAATGTATAACCTTGGATTACACCAACACTAAAGAAAGAAAGCACACTCCAAAATAGAAACATGTAAAACAAACTATACAGCAGCAACTGAGAACTGCCTACTGGAACTATGTAAATAAAAGTGTCACCGCTACTGAAGACAGTCAACAAAAACAAGGTTTGCTAAGAGATTCTGGACTTACATGAAACACTGCCGTACAAACCACACAGGGGTATCGCATCTTAAACACAATGGAATCCTTCATTAAAACTCTAACGCCAAAGCGGAGATACTAACCAGTCTTTACATATGATATATCTCCCCAAGTAACCAAACTACCCAATCCAACACATTACAGAAGCTGGTGTACTAAAATTCCTACAAACTCTTAAACCCTATAAAGCACAAGGACCAGACAACATCAACCAAAGAATTGGCTGTTGAAATTGCGTCATCGCTAACTTTAATCTTTCAGAAGTTATATGCTACAGGAGAAGTCCCCACAGACTGGCTAAAAGCAAATGTCTCACCTATTTTCAAGAATGTTTAAAAATACATAGCTTCAATTGATAGGCCCATTTCCCTGACATGCATGGCATGACAACTAATGGGACATATATTGGTTAGTAGTATAATGAAACATGCACATTCACACAACATTCTTTGTCATCTTCAACATGGCTTTCTATCACAAGTATCTTGCGAGACACAGCTTATTCAGTTCATATATGACTTTAGTTATCCATATGCAGTCTGGCAAACGGATGTCGTAGTGATGGATTTCTCAAAAGCATTTGATAAGGTCAGCCATAGGAAACTGATTTACAAACTCCATCATTATAGCATCCAAAACAAATTCCTGGATTCGATCATGTTTAACAGACAGAACTCAAAGACTCTTAATAGAGGGCGAGGTCTCCTCTGAGGATCCCGTAACATCAGGAGTACCACAAGGCTCTGTACTTGGCCTTAGACTATTCCTCTTTTATATAAATGACATCCCACACAATATTACATCGACAGTGAGACTTTTTGCTGATAACACCATAATGTATATAGCCCTTAAGCCTAAGCCAAATACAACTGTGCTCCAGGAAGATCTTCACAAACTTGGAAAATGGGCAGTAACCTGGAACATGGAATTCAATCTTCAAATGTACCATGTAATACCTGTAACAAGTAACTGTCATTAACAACCAATACATGCTCCATGGTCAAATACTAGAAACTGTTTCATAGGTAAAATATCTTGGTATAACCATAACCTCAGATCTCCGGTGGAATGCCCACATAAATAACATTTCTCTAAAAGCAAATAGATCACTAGGCTTTCTCCGCAGAAATCTAAAAGTTCCATCAATTCAAATAAAAACTCAGGCTTACTTCACCTTTGTCAGACCCATCCCGGAGAACAGCTGTGCTGTCTGGGATGCCTATATCCTTACACACACAAGAAACTAGAAATGATTCAACAGCCCGATATGTCTTATATCGCCACCACAATACCTCCAGTGTAACATACATGCTCCTGACATTAGGATGGAGATCCCTATGAGACAGAAGAACCGATGCAAAATTATGTATGACGTACAAGATAGCATATGGCCTAGTGGATATACCAGCAAACCAATACCATATTCCTGTAAATATAGTCATTAGAAAACTGCATTCCTTATCTTACCTTATCCCTCACTCCAGATGCAACTACCACTTGTATTCTTTTTCCCAAGTACCATTCGACTTTGGAATTCCCTTCCTCGATATATCGTTAATCAGAACAGCCTGGATGCGTTTAAAAGCAACATCCATACGTTGCACTGCCCCAGATTTTAGACGTTAACTAGTTCTTCTGCACGTATTTCTGTTTATTTACACGATAATTGTGTTTTTATATATTGCACTATAAAAACACTTTTCCTGTTCGCCTACCATGCCACGTACCGCCTGTATCCTCAGCATGTTGATGCTAGGCGTCAATTGGAAGAAGAAGAAGAAAGAAGAAGAAGAAGAAAAGACGAGCGTATCCGCTGCCTGAAGCAGAAGGTTGTCACACTGGAATCGGAGGCGGGCAGCTGCGAACAGTATTTCCGGCGTCCCAACTTCCGTATCCAGGGAATCCCTGACGCGGACAGGGCGAATACCAACGATCTGGTGCTCGCTGTGATGAAAGAGAAGATGGGTCTGATGGGCATCGTTCCAACGGATTTGGAACGAAGCCACCGGATTGGGGCAAGACAAGCAGGGTCGCCCAAGAAAACGTCCGATCATCATTCGATTCAGGAGCGAAGCGATCTGTGATGAAGTGTTCCGCGCTCGCGGACAATTGAAGCAGCACAACAGGCACTTGACGAACCAATATATGTAAATGAAGACCTAACGACGAAGCGAGCTGCACTGGCGTTTCAGACGCGAACTCTGAAACGTCAGAAAACGATAATGGACTGCTGGACAAGTCCTCGTGAAAACCATTGGCGGTTTGATTAAAGAGATCCACACCGTGAAAGACTTGAACGTCTCGTAACCGGTCAGCGCGACGGAGGGCCGGGCTGGTGCCGCCACCCCCTGACACTCGTCATCATCAACACCAGACTGTCATGTCAAATGTCAGTCGGCCTACACTATGTTGAATATTAATGCAAATTATATTCAGTATTTTATTCCTCTTGTATTGTAATTTGGTCGTACTATTCACAAAGTGAAAACTTAAGTTATTTTTGTTACAAATACAATGCCTTTTTAGCCATCAGTTTTATTATTTTTCATTTTTCCTAATTGTTTTCTACGTACTGGACAGTCGGCTAGCAGAAGTCTATTATTTTGGATGATTCTCACACGGACAACCATGTGCATAATGATGTTGGACTTAAGAAGTATCATAATTGCATACAACTTGTATTTAAATGTAAGTAGTTTAAAAACGTATACATACAGTTCTTTAAGATGTTAGTGTGCACACAGAATGGAGTTTAAACATCCTTCTTTGTATTGATAACTTCTTGCGTCTATGGCATTGGTGTATAATGAGACTGCCGAAATATGTGATTTACTTACTTAATTAACCTTAGCAAAGAAACTGTCAGGAACCAAAAGTTAAAAAAATGTACGTGAAGACAAACTGTGGTTTGTCTGGATAAATGTAAATAAAAAACATACAAGATCAGCAGAAATTGTAGGCCTACATTCCCGGTTATGTAATATTATTTTCATGTTTGTCGCGAATAAATAATTACTAAAAACATTCGATATATCTAATTATAAACAGTGCATCATATTGTAAAAATGGCTTGGTTTATACTACTTTGCGAAAAGATAAATAAAAATACACATTTAAAAACTTGGTGTTAGGCTTGAACCCGTATTGGTAGTAAAACCAATTGCACTGAGCCAACGCACTTAACCACTCGGCCACAGGGTTGATGGAAAAAGGAGTTCATTTACAGTTAATGAGTGCATGATGTATCTACAACAATAAGTCTACCATTATCAGCGGTTTTCAGCGACCAGTTACTCAGCTTATTTTCGTTTATCGAACCATTGATTACGCATATAAACTGGTAACATCCTTGGCTCTGCTGCCTATCAGGAATTGTATATATTGCATATTCTTTGTTATTCAATTACGTTATGTATTATTCCGAAATAAACATTCATTCCTTCACACACACGCATACGCACACGCATACACTGTAGATAGAGAAATGGGCGGTAGTGTGTGAGAGAGACACAGGGACACCGGGAGAGAGGGAGTGAGTGGGAGAGAGAGAGGGGGGCAGATAGAGAGGGGAGAGAGGAAGAGAGAGATATAAGGAGCGAGGGAGAGAGGGAGAGAGAGGGGGAGAGATGGATAGAAAGAGAGAGAAAAAAAAGAAAGAGAGAGAAAGAGAGAGGGGAGAGAGAAGGGGGTGGGAGAGAGAGGGGGAGAGAGAAAGAGAGAGAGAAGGAGAGAAAGATCGTTGAACATTTGCCTGACAATTATCGGTAATTGTGTCTCGAAGGCAATGGAATAGAGCCATGTACGACCAATCTTGATTCTGAAAGCTAATTTACATTGGTAATGTAGGTTTATTGCACTGATTAATTTGAAGGTTAATCCATCTGCTATGTACACACTGTAGTATATCATAATTATATATGTGAAAAGAAACTGCGGTTTATCTGGATAAATGAAAATGAAAAACTTACAATATCAGCGGAAATTCAATTTTCCCGGTAATATAATATTATTTAAATTTTTGTCGCGATAAAAAAATTACTACAAGACATTCGATATATTCATTTATAAACAGTGCGCCATGTTGTAAAAATGACATGGTTTATATTACTTTGCGAAAAGATAAAATACACTTTTTAAGAAATCTGTAATCAGGCTTGAACGCGTGTTGGTAGTGAAATCAGATGCGCTGAGCCAACGCACTTAACCACTCTTAACACGGGAATGACAAGAAAAAGGGTAACCGGATTCAGGGCTATGCTAAATTGTAAAGGTTTTTTCTTGTTACAAATGTTATGATATCATATAACGTTACTTTCTGTACTTGGATACAATATTTTCGTGTGTGTGTGTGTGTGTGTGTGTGTGTGTGTGTGTGTGTGTGTGTGTGTGTGTGTGTGTGTGTGTGTGTGTGTGTGTGTGTGTGTGTGTGTGTGTGTGTGTGTGTGTGTGTGTGTGTGTGTGTGTGTGTGTGTGTGTGTGTGTGTGTGTGTGTGTGTGTGTGTGTGTGTGTGTGTGTGTGTGTGTGTGTGTGTGTGTGTGTGTGTGTGTGTGTGTGAATGTTTACTGGTGTAGATTAGGTTCCCTGGGTCGAAACCATTTGTTTTCAAAATGAGCTGAAGCGGCGAAGGTTTTTAAGGTCGGCTGGTCTTGTTGACTTTGTCGGGTTGATTGGAGGTTCTCTCTCTTCATTTGTTCTATAAAGTTGGATTTGTGTGGAATCGTAAAATAAATGCTTGTTCCTCTATTATGACTAGTGTATATCTACTGCATCGGTTTCACGCATGATAACGCATTCTGACGCTTGCTTCCTCAATATCTATCGTTGTAAACATTCTGTGAATGTATTGAAAATGCTGGCATGTTGCGCGACAATCGCGCCTCCGACGTCACAATACCACGTGATCGTCTAGCTCATTTACTATCAAGTTTCCGCGGAATCGCGATACAGATATGATTTAAAATATCAATGCATTTTCTATATGTTTTCAAGCTGCCAAATGTTACATACAATGCTATACTTTGTGTGCCCATGGAAAATGGAATTTAGCTGCTGCCTTGTTTTTAGTTTCTTTAAGTACTTTGTTCACTATGTAAATGTCGTGATCTCGAAAACAACACATATTTTGGACACATTAATGTTAAAGAGAGTTTATCAGCATGAAACCAGTCGGCTTATACTCGCAGTTCTTTATTCATGTCATTATAAAGTTTAGTAATATGATTTTCAGGCATATATACCGTGGTGTCATCAGCAATTAATATTATTTTACTCTGTTTAAGACAAAAGGGAAGATCACTTATATAGAAATAAATAAAAGCGTACCGAGAACGGAGCCCCGAGGCTCACCGAGCGTAATATAATGCGGAAGCGAGGTTGTTACAGCTTACATATTGTCTTCTATTAGTAACATAGCTCCTAATCCCATTAACACGGGTGCCTCTTATTCAGTAGTAATGTCACTTATCTATAAAAAAATTGATGGTCTATGGTATCAGAAGTCTTACGTAAATCAAGGAATACACTAACGAAAATGTTTTCTTTCTAACGCATTCACAGCATCATGAATTAATGTAGATATAGCATTAATGGTAGAATGTTTCGAGCGGAAACCATATTGATTATTATTTAAGATGTTGCTATTTATAAACAAAAGCATAAGGCCTTTTGTATACAACCTTTCCCAGTATCTTTGATATAGCGGGAAGTAAGTAGGTTTGTAGTTAAAAAAAAAAATTTTAGGTTTTGATTTGTGGACTGGTATAATTTTAGCAAATTTTTATTCGTTTGGTACGATTCCGTCACTTAAAGACTTATTTATCAGAATCGCTATTGATAGAGATACTTGTTCACCAATTTGTTTAATAAACCTTGGACTAATTTTGTCAGACCCACAGCTTTTCTTCGGTAGAAGGGTCCTTGTTATTTGTTTAACTTCATTTGCATCGATATGATTCATAAACATACTATTTATACTTTTCCCTGGGCTTTTTCTAAGATAAGGGTAAACTTAGTTTGAGGTTTTGAAATGCTTTTGCATAATTTGGCCCAACGTTTGTAAAGAAATTACAAAATGTAATCGAAATATTATCAGGGTCATTAATTAAATCGGTGTCGAGTTTGAAATGTGTAGAAATACCTGCTTTATCATTGTGTTTACCAATTATCGCTCGAAGTGACTGCCATGTCTTTTTAGAATCATTCTTGAATGCATGTAATAGGCTAGCATAGCAAGTTCTTTTAGCGAGATGCCTTAGCTTATTATAAAGACTTTTGTGCGTAATATAACTAACGTAAGTGGAATGTATCCTTGTTTTATCTACACCTTTTCGATCAAGCTTATTGGATGTCGTGAATGATTTCTCCAGGTTGTGATACGCGTTGTCCATCAGTTATCTTGTAGACTGCTGATGTGCCCTGGAAAGGTCCAGTTCTGTCTTCTGATTTATTCTATCACGTCTATGACCTTTGCCTACTCTCTTACCCAGATGCTTGTTTTTCTCTCCCGATATGTGATGTTTAACATACTTCTTTCCATCTTTATTTGTGCGGCTGCTAAATTGTTCTTTGCCTTGATGGTGAGTACCCATGTTACCGCGCCGTATGTCATCGCTGGAAGTACGCATGAATTGTAGACTTGTCTGTTCAAGCAGGTTCCAAAGTTACCCTTGAAGATGTCGCGGTGTTTGGCGAATGATGTCCAGCCAGCGGTGATTCTTCTTGGAATCTCCTTCTTTTTTTGTTTCTGATACTGTATCGCTATCCCACACAGACGTAGCTTTCAACGTTCTCTATCGGCATGGTGGTGATTTATTGGTGTGCCTTTTCTATCATCACTTTTGTTTCCGAAATGTTAATCTTCAGACCTTGTTTTTCACTTTCATCAACTAGCTCCTGCAGCATTTTTTGTAGTTCTTGCAGTGAAGTAGTGCATATGAGTTTGTCGTCGGCGAAGCGAAGATGACTGAGATATTTTCTGTCTATCCTCGAGCCTCTGGTTTCCCAGGTCAGTCTGCGGAATATGCTTTCGAGTGTTGCCGAAAACAGCTTGGGTGATATGGATTCACCTTGTTGTACTCCTCTCTTGATGTTGATCTTGTTGCTCTTTTTGTGTAGGTGGACTGTCACCGAGCTGTTGGTGTAGATGTTTTTCAGGAGTTCAATGTTCACGTCTTCTATCCGTTGTTCTTAAAGCGAGGTCAGTATTGCTTGAGTTTGCACCGAGTCGAAAGCATTCTCGTAGTCGATGAAAGCGGTGCAGATATATTATATTATCGGCACTTCTCTTTAAGTTGGTTTAAGACGTGTATGTGTTCTGTCGTTGAGTACCTGCTTCTGAATCCTGCTTGCTCTCGTGGTTGGTTTTCGTCGAGTGTCTTCGCGAGCCTATTCGTTAGTATATGTTTGAGTAATTTGTAGATGTTTGACAACAGACATATTGGTCTGTAGTTCTTTGTCTTTCTTATTTCGCTTCTTGAAGATTATCACCATCTTTGCGTTCTTCAATGCGGTGGGTATTCGTCTTTCAGATAAGTATTTAGTATACAGCTTAGCCAGTGCCTTCGAGATGGTATATTCTCCTGTTTTTAATGTTTCAGTGTTTACATGGTCATGGCCTGATGTCATCCCATTCTTCATATATCTTAGCGCTGCTTCTGCCTCCCATAGTGTTATCTCTGGTATCTGTTAGGGGTCGGTGTGAATTATGGTACTCTGTTCACTGTCATATAGCTCGGCGTAGAATTCATCTATTCGTTCCATGATCATATCTTGGTCTTGTATTTCTCTACCCTGCTTGTCTAGAAGTGTAATCAGTCTGTATCGGCCTAGTGCCTGTGTTCATCTGGCTTTCTTCAGGCTCTTTGATGCCATAATCGTTTCTCGAATGATCTCTTGTTTGTACTTCCTGATGTCCTCCTTCGCTTTCTTTTTGATAGTCTTGCATATTTCTCTGTACTCTATTTGTTTTTGTGGTCGCCGTTATAATAATAATAAGAAGAACACTTATATAGCGCCACAAAATCGAGATAAATCCATTCGGAGGCGCTTAGAATACATAATTATATATGTGTGTGTGTGTGTGTGTGTGTGTGTGTGTGTGTGTGTGTGTGTGTGTGTGTGTGTGTGTGTGTGTGTGTGTGTGTGTGTGTGTGTGTGTGTGTGTGTGTGTGTGTGTGTGTGTGTGTGTGTGTATGTGTGTGTTTATATATATATGCAGAAATTAATAATTTACATAAAATTAATAATAATAAAATATTAAATTACTTAAAATAATTTACAATATATACACAAATTTAAAAACGTTAGAGCAAAAGATGATCGTTAAAATTAAAGGTATATTGATATTGATAAATCAGTAAAGATTGTGTAAACTTTGTTTAAAAACATGTACAAGATAATCAATAATTAAAACAAAAGAAATTAACTGGTGGACCCTATGTTGCGTAAACAACCCGAAAAAGATGGGTTTTCAAAAGTCTTTTGAAAGTCACAAGGCAACAGGTTGTCTTCATCTCGCTTGGAAATGAATTCCACAGTCGTGGAGCAGATACCGAGAAAGTTCTGTCGCCGTATCGGCTGCGAGATGGTGGCACGTTCAAGTCATTGTTTGTAGTTGAACACAACAGTCGAGTAGCTCTTTGTTCTTGGAGTAGGTCGGTGATGTAAGCTGGTGCCAGTCCGTGTTGAGCACGAAACGTCAGTAGCAGAATTGCGTAATGAATGCGTTGCTTCACGGGAAGCCAGTGCAGTTTCTTGAGTACCGGTGTGATATGGTCCCATCTGTGGCAGCGGACCACCTGCCGAGCAGCAGCATTTTGCACTTTTTGCAGCTTGTTGATTAGGCAGTCGGGGATGTCATATAGCAGACAGTTCGCATAGTCAATTCTCGATATAACAAGAGAGTACACAAGACGGACTGCGGCTTTCTGGGTTAGGCACGTTCGGATCGACGCAGTGTTCTGATAGTAGGCTACGCAGCACATGTGCTTTACATGAATGACCATCGACATTTCCGAGTCGAATACAACGCCGAAGTTTCTGGCAGTAGGACTTGGCGTTACGTCGCAGTCGCCAATTTTGATCACGGTTGTGTTTCGCTTGATTGTTTAGTGATGTGCAACCGTTTTGTTATCATTCACCTTTAGTCGATTATCGGCCATCCACACGCGGACGTCTTTGATGCAGTGCTCAATTCGGCGTAGAGACAGCATTCTATTGGTTTCGGTCATCTCAAATGTAATATATAGCTCGGTATCGTCCGCGTAGAGGTGGAAGCCCAGTTTGTGTCTTCTGGTGATATCACCGATAGATGCTGCGTACGCAGAGAATAACAGAGGCCCCAGCACCGATCCTTGAGGGACGCCACAAAAGTTGTTTTGCTGAAAGCGCCACCTGGTACATTTATTGACTGCGACCTATCGGTGAGATATGATCGCATCCATGCTAGCATGGAACCAGCTATTCCGAAGCGTTGTTCTAATCGGCTGAGCAGAATGTCATGGTCAACTATGTTGAAGGCAGCCGACATGTCAAGTAAAACCAGGATGACTCCATATCGCCGGTCTAGCGCCTCGAGGATGTCATTCTGTACCAGAACTAGCGCAGTTTCCGTGGAATGATGCGATTTGTAGGCTGATTGGTATCGTTCAAGAAGATTGTTATCAGTCGTGTGGTCAGTCAGCGTGCAGTGTACCTTTTGAGTGGCTTTGACACAAAAGGCAGGTTTTATATTGGTCTATAACTGTCCATATTGTCCTGATCGAGATTTGCCTTCTTAAGCACAGGGGTGACGTTGGCATGTTTCAGGCAGTATGGTACAACACCAGATGCTATAGATGAGTTGACGAGTTGCGTCAGGAACGGTATTAAGTCGTCACTGACGTCTTTTAGCAGCCATGGTGGTAGGGGATCGAGCGCGCACGATGTTATTGGTGATTTGTTGAGCAGATTGCGCATGTCTGATATAGTCGCAATCGGAAGTGAGCCAAGTTGAGACACGCAGGGTGCTGGATGGCGGTCTGTGGTCGTGGTGGATGTTGAGTGAACTGGGTATGTAACGCCACACGAATCGTCTCGATTTTCGCAGAGAAGAAGTTTGAGAAACTAGTTGCGAGATCTTGGATGTTGTCGTTAGCTGGTAGATATTGGGACTTTCTTCGCTGCAGCAGTCCGTTTAGCAGACGATACAGTCGCCTGTTGTCACTCCCGCACTGTTATCCGCCACTTCTCGTCGTTTCTTCATTAGTGCTCCTGCCAGTCATTACATGCCTGTTGATTGCTTTGGCTACACTTGTCGCACTTAGGTGTCGATGTCGTCTAGTACTTGTAGTGTCTCGAATCGATTTCGCAGTTCGAGTTGGAATGCGATCTTTTTTTCCAATTTGTGTGGTATCTACACTTGGTGGTCTCCTGTTTATCAACTTCTTCCTTTCAGCCTTGACGTCCGGTCCAATTTGATGTTGCTCATTACCATTCTGTGGTCACTTCTGCTGTTGACTTGGTTGATGACAGTTACGTCTGTGACCATGTCTGGCCTGTTTGTCATATATATATATATATAATTATATATATATGTAGATATATATATATATATATATACATATATATATATATATATTAAAGAAGCGAATGTCCTTGATTTTCGCTCAAGACGAAAATATCCCGCTTTTTAAAGAATTAGATGTTATCTGCATACTCAAACAGTATCACCACCCCGTATTCTGAAAACTATTTTAATAAAACCGAACTGTTGAAACCATTGGTCATGAAATATTTAGTTAAATTGCATATATAATGCATTGCACTTATCTTACACATATAGTTTCATTACTACGATATTGTTCCATTGATAACTTTAAACGTTATGTTATGTTATGATACAGCACAACGAAGCGCCACCACAGGCGAGAAGAGGCGATTGTTACGTCATTAGAAAAGGTCAAGGCCATTTGAAGATGCCAGCGACGATCCTTTTTGTTATAGGGACATAGTCTGTTCGTCTACCCTGAATTAGCATGAGTAGTAATTTCTAACTGGAAGTCTGCTGTGCTGATCATGGAAAAGTGAGCATCGTTGAACGTCAGCGGGTATAGCAGTTACCTCCGCCCGATTCTGCCGTATTAAGATAAGATAACTTCTATTGCGCCTAAATTCTTAGAAACCAAGCTCCGAGTCGCATCAAAACAAAAGGATTGGTCAGTCTCAAAATCCATAAGCAGTATTCCAGTTGTCAACATTATTACTTCCCATTATATGATCAAGGGTTGTGTCCTGGCGCATATCGTAGGAACAGCCACCATGCATACGTATGCACGCACACACACACACACACACACACACACACACACACACACACACACACACACACACACACACACACACACACACACACACACACACACACACACACACACACACACACACACACACACACACACACACACACACACACACACGTACGCACGCACACACACAAACGCATGCACGTACGATGCAAACACAAACGATTATTATAAACGATGAGTTTGCATTCCTTTTTTATTCTTCTTTAGTTGATTCTTAACATTATCTCATTACCAACATGCATATTGACGTAACGAACCTGAATCTGTATCTGTTGAGTTGACGTTTCGTTGTCGTGTCTCTCGTTGTACTGCCGATATGTTATCGCGATACCACTAGCTGTTCGACGCGATTGCGTTGAAAATAGGAACAATTAGACGCTAGTGGAATTAATAGCGAACTACGGCCACAAGAAGACGTTTGTATTCTCCACTTGTTTCGCTCTTGATAGCGTCGGCCAGTTCCTTGCAAAATTCCTTCTTGAATGCCTCCTTGATGTTGGCCAGATCAATCTGGTAAAGTAACAATGCGTTTATAATACACAATATACATATATATATATATTAGGTAAAGCGTAATACTGGGCCAAAAAAGGAGGACACCGAAAAGAACAGTGCCAAAAACAAAAAGTGCTAGATACATCTACACCTAAAGTTAAAGAAGATAAGATCTCTTTATTCACTGTTATTTGGCGTAATAAGTTCATGATGTTAGTTACATGGTGTCTTTTTACTAAAATAATAGAATGTGAAACCTTTCCGAAATCAAAATTTGCTTGACTGATGTACGTCAGTACCTCATCAGAATCCAACTAAAAGACTTTTAAAATGTTAAGAATGATCAGAGTACTCTGGACCTGAAATGGCGGACACTGTAACTTACGTTATCCACCACAACCACAATGTTTTTTTCAAACAACAATAAACAGGCAGGATGTGTTTTTGTCTCTTCTTTCTTCATGGGCCTAAGATACAGCACAAATGTTATTAACAGGAACTGTCTACAAAGAAGCTGGTTATGGAGTAAATATAGCGAAAGTTACAGGACACCAATTTGGCCCAGTATATATATAAATATATATATACATATGGGTCAGGCCACGGAAAATGTTCCCATTTCATATTCACCACCTTCTTCTTGTCTATTGGTCATTAATTTAAGCCACATTACCGTATAATTTTAATTGGATAACTGTATGGCATATGTTATCAGAAACACAGACCTATTTCAGTATTACTTATGACAGCCGGTTCCTAAGATATGATTGATCAAACTGGAGCAACCACCCAAATGTCAGTTGTCTATTTGTGTTTGTCCATGTTTCGTATAATATCACAGGAAGGCTTTTGAATTTAGAGACTTGCCATTTGTCTTTTCGGTTCAATGATGAATTGGATAGATGTCAAGAACCATAATAAAAAATTTAAACCTGATAACAAATTACACATTTTGCATGATGTTCGTAACGCGGATTTTAAATAAGCAGCAAGGTAACATATTGTACTATTTACAGTCACTTGATGTAGTATCACATAATCTTACTCATCCTGCGAAAAACGTAATTGACTATCTTTAAGTGGCATGTACAGGTGAATCATGAAACATCATATGCCTGTTTAATGCAAATTTCATGACGGACATCATGTTCAGATTTCCCTCAGCTTAACTATAATAAACTCAAGATTGACTTTACTACCTCTATTGGCTGGTTTATCGGCATTGTCTAACGTGTAATGTAGCTTGATATTGATTCAATATGTGCGTGCTTAGTTGTACTGTACATGCAAACATGGCATGGTCTCCTTCAGTTGCGCAGTTAGCCGTGATGTCCGTCACGAAAGCAGTTATGATCACTTGCATATGCACATTTTGGTGGCTGTTCGTACGATATGCGCCAGGACACCCCCCCGGTCGTATCATGCGAAATAGAAGCATTATTGGCTGAGTTAACTGCTATACCATTTGACGTTCAACGATGCTCACTTTCCCACGGTCAGCACAGCAGACTTCCTGTTAGAAATTACTACTCCCGCTAATTCAGGGTAGACGTAGTTGATATGCAAGCTTAGCATAAAGGTAAAAAAACTGAGTCAACTTTGCTGACAGTATTTGCTATACCGTCAAGCGAACATGAGCAAAACGTGCAAATATAATTACAGGGAACGTAAAAGACCTTATCTCTTCACTTGAACTAAAACAATTAGACCTCCTAGGACCACGAGGACCTGATGTGTCCGGATCGTTGACCGTAGGGTGGACAACAATGGCTTCTGGGAGTGCGGGCATAGACGGTAACACCGCCTGCTCTGGAGTTGCTGTATGGTGAACAGGGCTGACTGGTCTAGACGACTCTGACTCCGAGTCAGATGACGAATTAAAGCGCACGTCTTGGCCACGGACGGGGCCGTCGGGGACGGGAGGCAAGCGCAGGTGTTACCTTGTAACAATCGGACATTCGTCAGTCTTGCTAAGGAACTGCGACTTTGTGAACTTCCTAAGTCGGCGCCACCCCTCACTGTTGAGCAACTGTGTAACAATGTATCTATCACGTGCTCTACATATGTCTCTGTCACCTTTGAGGTAAACGAGGTCGCCAACGGAGATACTGGTGGCATGCGGTGGGTCGTATCCGTGCGGTTTTGACACGGCGCTGCGTGTATGATTTTCTGATCTGCTCGAGTGTTGGTTTAGGATCAGTTGCCTATCTGTGATCGGTAGCTGCTCAGCCGTGACTTGATCTCTCTGTGTCCAGACCTCACGGTCTGATAACCCATCTCTGTGAATGCGAGAGTTCAAGTTCCCTGTGGCAAGCGCGAGTGTACCCTTTGATATGGGACCACCATCTGGAGAAGGCTGCAAGAGCTCAATGCCCAACTCTTTGATGGCGCCGGCAGCCTCAAGCTCGTCGAATTTGGGAGTCCTCCTTTTCGTTGTGGGGGCAACGCGGATCCCCATGTTAACGAAGGTTTGCAACTTCCCGCTAGCACCGTTGTACAAGGTAGACTTATCATCGAACACGTCATCGAAGTCCTGGTGGAGTGTTCTGAACTTGATTGATGGAAACATCGGTGGAGTGCAACTTGGTACCGTTGCTGCAGACGCTGGCTGATGCATGGGTTGACCGGAAGTCAGAGTCCACGATATCGGGGACGGAGGCAATCTGCCATGCCTGGCAGATGTGCACACAGGTTTTGCCACGCCCTGTGCCGTAGTGGACAATGTCAGCATCGCCAATAATGATTTGCTTCGTGTACGGGCGGATAGTTATATCGTTGCGAGTAAGGATGGGATTTCCTGCTAAACCGTCGACATCAAGTTGCTTGACAACCAGTGCATCGAGTTGAAACGACAAGCTACCCCTGGTGACGGTGCAGTGTACTTCACCAATAACGTCCAAAGGGGTCACAACATAGAGGGTACAAACGAGCTGTGGACGCACGTATCATGTTCGTCGTAGCACTAGTATCCAGGGTTAATGCCATAGGATGATGTTGGTAGAATGTGTACAACACAGGGGGTTGCACTACATTGACTCGGCGAGAAGAGAGATCACACTGTACGTGACGTGCTGAGAAGTAAGTAGTAACGTTCTCAGGCTCTTCAACGTCACATAGATCGATCTCGTCTTCATCACATGCATCGTTGGTCACCAGTCTTGACCAGCCCATGGACGTCTTGTCACTATCAGGTAAGTAGCGGCATTTGATCAAGTTATGAGTGCTTGACGTCCGCCCTGCAGTTTTGCACAGAACACACGACTTGTGAGGGAATGATTGCCGTCTGTTAGATGAGACAGGTTTGCGGTTATAGCCAAAGCCACCCCCCGATACGCATAACCCGAGTGTCCTCGATGGTGTGTAGCTCGTCTTGAAGGGACGCCACTGCTTGAGAGATCTCTGGTTTTAGCGAAGCCAAAGATCAGTTGCGTAGCTCTGCCCAGTTTCTTTGCTTGACGAGTAGAGGAAGGCCGGGATTGATCAGTTGCAACCAGAGAAAAACAATAGTGTTCTCAAGCGACAGCGACACTTCTTCATCGAAATCTGTATCAACAACGAGTTTCGAGAAATAATGGGGCAAAAGTTCGCAATTTGTCCCAGAACTCGAGGTGTACGCATTTTTGTGCGGCAATACGGCGTGCGGCCTGTGGTACAGCGTTAGTGTCATTTACAAAGCCTCTGGACTGGTAGGGGCTGTTGGGAGACTTTCGTCCCCACTTGATGTCATCGTTCATGAACTGAGCACAATTTGCATCGAGAGAGAGAACATATATTAAGTTCTGCCTCCAGCTTTCGAATGAACAGACTCGTTCTTTGTTAGCAGCCTCTGTGTTGGTGCTCGGTGAGTGGCTGCCATGGTTTCGTCCTACTAGGCTGTAGCTAACGTATCAATATTGCGCTGTTTTGTTGCGAGCAATATTTCATGTTATCGCCCAGGTGAAGCGAGCATTTAAACACCTATATTTGAATGCGTAGAGTTCACGAGTAATATACTGAGTTGCCTGTGTATCGGTCTCTAATTTGCCGTGGGTAAAAGCGTTGCCACCACGCCAATAAGGTAAAACCCGTGTTCTACAAGGAGGGTTTAATGCACAGCTCCACGATTATAAATCTGGCATGTGAACCGGCGAAGCCCGGATGATGCCTGGGGGCAGATCACTATCATACGATAACAGAATACTGGCGGCAGATCACAATTATACAATACCAGAATACTGGCGCAATGGTGCACATATATATGAAGTGTGAAATAAAATAGTTTACTATTCTGCAAGCTATATGTGATTTTTATTACTAATATGTTGTAAATGGATGAGGTTAGCACAAATTATACATAAGTTAGAATTTATAAAAGATGCACACGTGTATCACAATTGTAGGTATTCATAGATGTTTTAGCGCCGGCTGATATTGTGACGGACATCACGTTGTTCACATCATGTCAGACATATTGTTTAATTATGAACTAACTAGTGGACATTTAGTCCTTATGTCATGATGAATTAATCTGCTTGTGAGATTTCATTATGATGACTAATAATTACATTGGTAGTCACAAACGTTTTTGCTGAATTTGCGTGACGGACATCATGCTTACTATGCTTATTTTCAAATCGTTATTATTATAACATGTAATTCACAATGTGAACATATAATGCGTAGATAACCTCATATTAAGTAATTACTGTGGTTTTAAGAATACTACTTTATGTTTGAAGTTTTATGGCTAGTGGTCTTCAAGATAAAAATACCGGAAAAACTGGAGTGAAATATACATGAAGATGGATATTTGTTCGGGCGCTAAGTAGTGGGCAACAAGAAGGTAACCAGGGAGTATGTAGCTGTTTAATTAGGTGACGAGCAGTCTAGAATGCAGATGAACAATGCTCATGTATGTGGAATGGAGAAGGCGACAAATTGCTAATGTTGCCGAAGCGGAAATTCTGGAAATTGGAACGCAGGTTCTAGTTTACTATAACGTCAGCATGTGACGATCGTCATATCTGTCATATCCTTGCACAACGAGCTTTTCGCTGTCCCAATTTCATGGATCTAGCTTGAGGCAGGACGTAGGAAAAGACTAAAGAAGGCATGGGTGGATCAACAATGCAGTCAGCATATTTAATTATAAAGTTGATATGACGTGATATGATATCACATAACAACGGATGACATGACATGACAAAGTAATCAAGAATGCCGAACAGTTGGTTGCAGTCAACCATGGGAAGAATAACACCCTCAAACATATCCTACAGTTACCTGAAGCAGGTGAATATGAAACAAGGTTTGAAACACAGCACCACATCTATGGGACATGCAGTACATGCAGGTGCTTCAACAGAGCCAGGGAAACTGCATATGTACAAAATGTTGCTGTCAAGGAGTATGGTTGTTTTACAGGTAACGTCTCAATTGGCTGTCCTGCGTTGAAGCAGTACTCGCTTCACTTACAACACAACATTTTGCAACACATCACCAAAGATAGATGACGAGGACATTACTCTCAAAACTGTTAAGATACGACTTATACTGATTTTAATGATCAACCATCATAAACATTCGAGATGTAAGTAGTGATTCACTATGAAATTAGAGACCTTGTGGCGGCATTGTAGGGAGATAAACGATACACGGGGAAACGTGTCGGTCCAAAAAAGATAACGAGGATCGAGGTAAATAGCATGCTGCATGCCAACATAAATGATGTCAAATATTTCCCACATTCAGTTCGCAAAGATCAGTATGACACACCCAAAGGTTACCCTTTATATGGACATAACAACACTGGTCAAGGAATACATCAAGACGTACGTGACACTGATTATTGATTAGGATCAAATAGCCACAACGTAGAAATGGCTTGACCAATGATGTCCGTCACGTGATTCGTCCATATTCTTTGTCCCAACGTTGCTGCAGTGAATGTTTTGATAATTTGTTCTGTTTTTCAGCTCAATCCAGACACGATTAGTCAGATACATATTGTACCACCTTTCTGAACATCATATCATTCAAATACCAACTTCTTACCGAATGTCAATTAATTTATGTTGGGTTTGCCTATTAAAAATGTTATGCATCAATCTAAACAACGTGTTTGTTTCAATGTAACCATTCTTATTGTCAACAGTTAATGCTGCAATGCGTTGTGATGCAATATCATGTGTAATTGGTGCAGATCCAACAAACAAATTCTTGAAATGTAGCTAGAGATAAAACAGGTGATACTTTATTTCGTCGCGAACAATGCGTATGATGTCCGTCATGTGTGTATGGTCCGTTTAGCAAGTGTAATTTAATATATTCCGTTCGAGACATGCACGTATAGTTATTTATGGCCTTAATGTATAAGATTTTAAAATAATCATCAACGATGATGCGATACATAGGGTGACAAATGGAATTGGCATCAGAATGTACAAAAAAACATTAATAATGCAATTTAGAAATTTCAGTTGAGGCAAATTGCACCCATTTCCAACGCAAGCTACTGATCGGATACGCTACACACCTTTAGCGTGCCTAGTCAAATAATCATAGTATATTATTATCATAATACAATGTGCACTCTATTTTATGGCATGGCTGACATACGAAATATAATTTGGCACAGAAAGAATGCAAAATTGTTGCTCTTGTAAAAACGCTGTATCAGTTGGATTTTGTATTGGTTATGAACGAAATTGCCATATTTGTAAGCTCCGATAGTTCCTCTGTCAGAAACATGTGGAAATGAAGGTATTAGAACACATTTTTATTTTGTTTACCAAAAATTTGAATGGGAATATTTCCCGTGGCCTGGCCCATATATATATATATATATATATATATATATATATATATATATATATATATATATATTATATACACTATATATATATATATATGCATATATATATATATATCTACAGTGTATATACCTGTATATAAGATATATAATGTATATATATACACACACACAAACACACAAACACACAAACACACAAACACACAAACACACACACACACAAACACACACACACATACCAGCATATCAGGAAGCAATAGGTGTAGCTGTTTCGGTTGGCATAGCGTTTTTTCTTCTTCAATAATTACGTATCCTTCAGACCATTAGTTCTGTTTTAACAACGTAAACCAGAACGAACGGGGGAGCTTATGGTGTAGAAACTCACCTCTGATCTGCTGACAACAATTCTAATAAGTGTCGTGTCTTTAGTGCCGAATCCTCGCATGGCATTGAACAACTTATATGCAAAATAGGTTGGAGTGTCAATAGTAGTCATCACTGCAACAAGCAATGCGCAATTTGGTGAACCTATGCTATGCCGCTTCTGTGGTAAGCAGACATTCACATCAAAAAGTAAGCATGTGAGTCAATATTATTTTACAACTTTAGCTTGCGGTAGCGTTTTCCGAAATACTGATTTCATCATGCGGTGTAATTGGCAGATTTAATTTACAAATATCATACATAAAGTGCTACCAAAGTGTATCATACAAATGCGAGCGTGATATAAGAAACGAACCTAATGTTTTGAACGTCTCTTCAATTTCGCCGGACATTTCTTTGCTGATGGCGTCCATGATGTGATGTCCGGCAATCTGGTGACGCAAAGAACCATTGAAATAGCCACGCGAAATCTTATTATGTCAAATAATCATTCTTACGGGACGCATCAGGGTAATATTCTAACAGAATCGGTCAAACTGCAATAACTTCATATTAATTGGCGGCGTACATTTGTGCATGCGCCTTCCCGTGGTGGAGAGGAGGAAGGCAAGACTAGGCGTTATCTCAGACCACAATAGCAGCCACTTCGACATCGAATTTGTTTCCCGGAGATGGTCGGACGTGAAGAGAAATACAGTGCACGTTCCACTTGAGATAACTGTACACGCACCCACGCACCCACGCACCCACGCACCCACGCACCCACGCACCCACGCACCCACGCACCCACGCACCCACGCACCCACGCACTTACGCACCCACGCACAAATACACGCAAACTTACACGCACACACACACACACACACACACACACACACACACACACACACACACACACACACACACACACACACACACACACACACACACACACACACACACACACACACACACACACACACACACACACACACACACACACACACACACACATACACACACACACACACACACACACACACACACACACACACACACACACACACACTTACCTATATGGTATTTCGTTAAAACAAATCCCAATACAAAACTAACAACGCATCAGTTAAAGTTATCAACCGACCCATGTTGACAAAGACCTGCAACTTCGATAGGCTGTTGTGGCGATCAATAGATTCTGATCGGTTTACCTGCGAAACGCTTACAGTTTTGTGTGATCCCTTTCAGGTGAAAATAACTGGGTGACCACTGCTATGAAAACGTGTTATATTCACAGTTATAACTACATAAAAGTTAAATAAAAAGTAAAGGCAAGTTCCTATATAGCGCAGTATCCAGCCCTCCGGACTGCCCAAAGCACTTTACACTTTACTCCAGGGAGCCACTTAACTTACATTCTCGTGAGCTTATAAGCCTGATTTTGATCTTTAAAATCGATTTTGCTCCTTAACAGTGATCTTGAATACAGAAAAATTCAACACCAGGATGTGCCACGGGGACACTTTCAAACGAGTGTTACAGAAATAGTGTCCTCATGGTAGGGCGGAAACGTTTTGAAATATGAAAAAGTTCTTTCAATTTAACAACAGATTCTGTTTAAAGGTGGATTTTACTTAGGAACTCATTATCTTGTTGAAACTGTCCCTTGGTGTGGGCGGTCCCTTAGTGTGGGCGATCCCTTGGTGTGGGCGGTCCCTTTGTGTGGGCGGTCTCTTAGTGTGGGCGGTCCCTTGGTGTGGGCGAGATAAGACTTACACAAAGCCTCATTAGTGGCATGTTAACACCCTTATTCTGTCGCAGTCATTTTAATAATGTTGATACATTTTTACCCAATTCAAAAAGTAAAACAGGTAAGTTCTTATATAGTGCAGTATCCAATCCTCAGGACTGCTCAAAGCGCTTTACACTTTACTCCCTGGCAGACCTGTTCAATCGAACACCATCCTGACTTATCTGGGAAGTATCCAGCCACGCTGCAATTAATATGCGAATACTATTCTTACACACATATCCACTACTTTCTATAGCCATGTATTCATTCATACAGCTGAGTGAACTTGAGCAACGTAGAGTGAACGAAATGCCCAAGGTTCGACACCGCAGCACAGGATTCGATCCCACGTTCTCTCGGTCGAGAGTCCGGAGCTCTGGTCACTGCACCACTGCGCTCCATTAAACTATGGTGTCCTTGGTGCACGCATCATGGAACAAGTTGCTTAGTTTGATGCATATTTACTACGACGCGGTCTTGACCAACCTTCTGATACTCCTCGAAGGTGGCCCGCAGTTGGTAGATGTTCCTGGTCGCCATCACCTTGAGGAAGGCGGACTCGTCGGTGCCAAACCGCAGTTCTCCGGCCGAGTACAGTTCGGCCGCTTCTTCGGTAGCGAGAGCCCGATCAACGACACACGCCGGGCCCTGCCGCAGCACTAGCTCCTGCTGGGCCGGTGTCAGCTCTACGCGGTTACTCTGTAATTTGTATTATACATCTCGTGACCGATTGTCCAGCAACAAGGTCCGTCGAACTTACAAAATGACAGGATTCCGTTATACATTTTGTTGAACGTTTCGCTGCAAAGGTAACGGAATTGAATTCATGCGTTTCCCGGTGTTTTATCCTACAATAGCAAGCAGTATGTGCCCTCTTCCTCCTAAACAAACTCTGCCAAATAAAACTAAAAATAAGTGAGAACTGGTCGCAATGTCAGCCTCTCCACCCAAACATATGGAGATTTTTGTCATGAAATAATGAAGTGTGTGTGTGTGTGTGTGTGTGTGTGTGTGTGTGTGTGTGTGTGTGTGTGTGTGTGTGTGTGTGTGTGTTGTGTGTGTGTTGTGTGTGTGCTGTGTGTGCATGTGCGTGAACGTGTGCGTGTTGCATGTGTCCTTTTGTTCTGTTAATATGACAGCTACAGCATAATCATTATTTTAGCCGGTGTAATCAATAAATAATTGTCCCTGATTCGAAACGGTGCACGCATGTTGGGAGTATTTTTCTACGAGACAAAGTACCACGCAGCAGTGCGATACTAACCTGAAGGGTAGAGATAAGGAACCGCTTGAAATGGCCACTTGTGTCCGATTCGATACTCTCCTGCATGTTTTTGCCATATTCTGAAATCACAAAGCTATCGTCATGCGTGTATACAATGTAGAAGGACATACGGACGCATGTAGGCACGTAGGCGCGCACACATCACACACCTGCACACATCACACATACACATAATATTTCGTATGAACGAGTCAGCGTTTAACTCCGACATGCTTACTTGCAAAGTTTACATCATCAAAACGTGTCAGTAAAATTATTATATATTGTTTATACTAAAGGTAAATGTGCAATCGATGGGAGAATTATCTAGTCGCCGCGAATACACCAATTATATTACTTACTTGACATATAGCTAGCTGCAATGGCTTTGATCTCGGCGTTAGTTCTGGTGCTGAAAATCTCAATCAGCCAATTTTCCTTTGTACCTGCGCCCTGAAAGCACACTGTCGCTATCAAATGCCTTTATTAATAGTTATAAGTGTACCCTCTCGCCTTTCCACAAACTACAACCAAAATATTATATTCCAAGAGACACTTTTATCAAAATAATCGGCATGTGATGTAGAATCGTCGATAAGGACACTAGATAGGCAGGTAGGTAGGCTTTATTTGGAATTGTATAAATCATACATACAAATATAAACTGGTAAATTCGGTAAAACAATCGACAAAATTATATACAATTCCAGGTTGACAACGGAGTCAGTTAAGGCTGTAACAAGTTTGCTTTGATTATTCCAATGTAAGATGATAATGATTAAGACAATTAGCCGCCAATAGAGATAGATAAGATAAGATATTTACCCGTTCATTACCAGTAACAAATATAAATTTGAGGGATTAAAATAGATCACAGAGTATGGCTATTATTAAGGATATTTATTAAGGAAACTAAAGGATAATGAGTAACCTGAAGGTTGATGTTTGTGAGAATTATAATAGAGTTGCGAAAGGAAATAGCAAACCAACCTAGCACACGACTTCGAAAATGTACAAAATCATAGATTCCTGGGAGTAGGTTGCACAGTTAACATTCCTGTGTCCCAAACTGAATTATTGTGTCCATCTACCTTTCTGGCTAAGCAACGACAACACGTCAACTGTGGCAGTTTGGTCTCATTGTTCTCAGTTGGCATCCAACTATGAAACCAGCTGCCTGGGTGCGTAGTACATCAAATATTAGACACCTTCGGGGAGGGTTGGCCGCCGTGGACGTTATCATGTGTTATCCCGCATCATACAGCATTTAACCAGCAACACCTTTTATGACGGATTTGATCTAGATTTTAACATGCACCACATACCTACGCATTATATTTATAATACTAAAGGCAGAGAGACAATGCTCCAGCGAGGGATTTTACACTTACGGGAAGAAGGTTTTGATGACCTGGCCATGTTGACGTTTGTCTGATTATTTGAAAACGTAACTACAAACGATTATGAAACTTCTCTGCCACCGCCATCATGCCATTACTGTGTTACACTAGTGTTGGCAAAATCACACAACGTCAGTTCTTCTAAAAACTCGGGCATGTAAGATGCCCATCATTATTTATAAAAGGTAGCATACATATATTACATTTGTGTTATGGTACAACATTGCCACAAATCTCTCTACATATTAAGTGCTGTAAAACTGCATTATATTAATACCAACATATTAAAACCTTCTGATGTGCCTGTACATCGGAACTTAGGCCTAGTTCATACCGACCATTTTCCGTCAAATTAAATTAATTATAATTGACTATGTCCTTTCCTACATGCTAAACTACAGAGTTGCTCTAGGACTCTCGCAGTTATACTGGTTGCACGAGAGAGTAGCAACTATTGTTCGTTACCAAGTGTATTGGCCATAAGACTGTTCATACGTACTGAGATGGCTTTGTGTATTGATCTGGCGTCGTAGTCCGCCGGAAGCATGGTCAATGCCACAACTGCTTCCTTCAAATTACCGCTCAACTCGGATTTAAGAGTCGTGATGAGATCCTGCCACATGGAATAGAACGTACAAATGTTTGACGAGAGTATGTATAAAAAATTATTATTATTTCCCTACTAACAGACGTTATGCGTGATAAAATAGTGGTAGCCTGAAAAAAGCCGCAACACCCGCAATTACAAGCCACATGTCAACAGTAATTCGTTTGCCTAATGATATATTGTTTAAATTGATAATCAGTGTTAAAAACAAATGTGTTGCAGTCTTTGTATTTTTGCTTTGTAAGCGCCAGTATTCATGTGGAATTTAATCGTTGACCAAATCTGCAACTCTGCACCAATAAATCACAATAAATCAATAAACGGGCAGTGGTGATTACATTTGGCGCAATTGCTAGACTAGTAATTTGATATATAGATATATATCTTTCCAAATAATTTGAGAGAGAGAGGGGTTGATTGGACATCAGTTTTCAGGTGGGTGGAAAGGAAATTAAGCAAGTGGGCGGCTTTGTGTGCCTTGGAGGAATGGCTATGGAGGTGCGACGTCGAATACAAGCAGGGGCGATTGCTTATAGAAAAGTAGGAGTCACGATGGACAGAAAAATATCGAAAAAGGTGAAAGGGAAAGTCCTTAGAATGTCTGTTACACCGGCATACCTACATGGTCTGGATACAGTGGCGCTGACAGAACAACAACAACAGAAGCTGCAAGTTTTTTAGAACTACTAGGTTAGAAGAATAGCAAGAACAAAGAGGGTAGACAGAAGAAGGACGAGTGACCTGAGGAAAGAGATTGGGAATGCAATGTAGTGTAACAGGAGATTATTGAGAAGCCGGATGGGATGGACTGACCACTTGGCAAGGATGGATGCCGGAAAAATAGCAGAGAGCAGAGGCGGGAGAACATAGAGGACACATGAAAAGGGGAAGGCCACAGCGTGAGGGAGGACATGAGGCGATCATGGGATGATGAAATATGTAGAGGGAGCGATGGATAAAAAATGTCGGAAAGAAAAACACAGCGAGTGGTTTAGTAATACTGTATCTGACCTTCACCCCTGTAGAGCAGGGAACAAGGAGGAGAGCAACAAATGTAGCAATATTATAGTTATCCTCCGGATGGCGCCACATACACAAAAACGCAGAAGACGGTTCCTCGGAGTATTCGTAAATCATGTTTGTTATCACATAAATTTCACAAACATTTCGCGTAAATGGAAGTGGTGTTCTCGGAACAATCGCAGAAAATACGCGTAGCGTTGTGAACAATCATCGATTTACGTTCGTTTAACGTACGGTGCGAACCCTAATACCGGTAAGAATCTATCACTGACTGAGAATTTCGAGAACAAAATAGCTCTAGCCGATACATTCCCTTCGAAGGTTGGTAAATTAATACATGAAAGTTTGGCGCCCGATATACAAAGAGCAAGGAATAAATGAAAGAGGACAACATTAACACATACAGACGCGCGCACACACACACAAAGACGCGCGTGCGTGTTAGCTCGATTATATTCAGATTCTTAATAGGATCTATTGTGGTTATCAAAAGCTAGCGCACCTTCCCGTACATGGTTTTGAATGCAAGAACGATTAACTGGCGCTGGTCGTTGGACCTCTGCGACATGGTGTTCACAATCACTGCCTCGTTAGTACCTGACGAATATAAAGAGGATAGACAGCAAGTAATACATAACATAATATGCCAGGGTGATACCAGATGCCATTTATCAGATGTTGGATATTAGCTCCTTAGTACCTGTTCCATAGTGCATTCAAGTCAAACACAGCCAATGGTAAGACGGTGTGTATTTCGGGAGATAATGTGCTCTTGAAAGTGTAGTGAACAGTGTGCCGGCGATGTGTGAAGAACGATATTATACTGTGCAGATATTTATATTTGATGTTGCAGGCTGGTAGTACTCGAGCGTGCTAACAGAAGCAGTGTCGTGCGAGCCAGAAAACATTTGCTATTTGTGTTAGGTTCAATATGACGTGACCATGTATGATGTTTTGAGTGTTATTGAAAAAGGAAAATGCTACAATTTGACGAACGATCTTAATAACAAACGTTACCATTGTTGCTAATTGCAAAACATATTAACCATTCCACCATAATTCACATGGGGCTACATCACGTAATTCACCTGAACCATAAGGACGGATTGTGGCCCAATTGGTCGGGCGACACCGTATCGCACGATAGCGGCAGCTAAATTGTTTATGCGTTTACATGAACGACGTGTCACGGCGGATGGAACGTATTGACTCGCGCCAATCCAGATATCAGCTTCGATGAGGCCACAATTTGTACACCTGCTGTCAATCGAGGTGGTCTCTGGTATGACACTTCTTCAAAGTTTCGATCGACTGTCAGTCAAATTAGCAGCTCAACTCAACCGACACAATAATAGCCTCGCATTGATCTTGTTCAACGGTTTCGCGATTGTGTTTACACGACCTCTTTGTGCACTGGGATATTGCGTTAACATTCTTACACAAGCACAGTTTAAGAAAGATCGATGCAGCTGTCAACAACCTGGGGATAATGCCGCTGGTGTGTTACAGAAATAGTGTAATCGGTGATACGGCAGCGGTTATTTGTGTAAATTTAACATTAGATTCTGTTTAATGATGATTGTTTCTTATGAGCACGTTATCTTAATGAAACGGTTCATAGGTCCGTCCGCCGCAAATGTGAGGCTATCGGAAATCCAGTGGTACATGTTGTAGAAATTCTGTCCTCAAGTTATTTTCTAAAGCATACGATAACGTTATTTAAGCGATAATTGTATGTGGAAAGGTTGGTCAGATGTAGGTGTAATGCCGCCCTTCTAATGTAATGTACATTATACAGGTCTAAACAGTGTTGTGAAGGAAAACTTGACGGAGATCATATGTCTAATTATGATTGAAACGTCAGATTCTGCATGGACCCGCCAATTCCACTATCAAAACAGAGCTGGGCATAAAATATATGTTCTACCAACCGTCTCCCGTCTATGTAACGAACTACCATACGTAGTAGTTACAATCAAGAGGAGAATCTCTTAAAAAATGAAGTGCTCGTCTTTTTCGGCGCCAGCTTTCTGAGCCTACCCTTTAGGACATTTGCTATGTCACAGGAGAAAACCACAACTGCGTTTGGGTGTATCACATTTTTCGGGAGAACAACACGGTTAGAACAAGATAACATATGCAAGACATTGGAACAGCACATATATTGCAACGCATTTGATCGTCGTGCATGTAGGGCCTATTTGGGGTTTAAAAGAATTACTTTGAAGAAGAAAACATTATGTATTGGAAACAACAATCTAATTACGAAGTTGGTTCGTTTGTTTATTTAAGTTATCGTTATTTGTTTGTTTTCAACATTTCTTTTTTCTCAATTCAATTATTTCCAATTGAAAAAGTAGATGTATATATATATAACATATGTTATTAATATGTACATACATATCTGGTGTACATCTACTTTGTATCATATTATGATACATTTTAGAAATTCAAATGGAACATCGTGTCTGCAAGAAGTCAACAAGAATATAGCAATGAACAACGTGTTTTTTTTAACACATGTGAACACTACTTATCCATGTAACTACTAAGGACGTTATGTTGTAATATAACGCTTTGCTCGTGTGTTCGGCAAGTCTACCGCAATTGCATGTCCACGATGTTTTGCCAGGGATAGCCAATCACTTAATTTCTTATTGTTTATTTATTGAATATCGCTACATCATTCCAAAGACTATATATGTTTATATATATATGTTTATATATATATATGTATATATATATATATATATTTACATATATACATATATATATATATATATATATATATATATATATATATATATATATATATATACATACATATATATATATATTTGTATAGCTCAATGGTAGCAACACTTACATTAATAATTGTGGCTATCGCGCATAACTGTCCGCAACGGAGTTTATTCGAAGACGTGGAGAAACCCTACTCCTGGCGATTGACTAATTACTGAAACTAAACGGTTTGAGCTCAAACATAACGTGAAAATAAAATACTTAAATAATACTACATATGATAATAAATAAATACATAGCGAAAGAAAACTGATGGAGCAATATAACGTACAATATTGCGATTTAGAACAACACAAAGCATGATCCGTGAGTGAATAGTGAAGTGTTGGGCAATGCGCATCCCACCTATATTATAGGCGGATCCAGGGGGGCCTGGGTGGCACGTGGCCCCCAGACCTTTGGACTTTGGCGTGCCCGTAGACCCTTCTGAATTAGCCCTCGTAACCGCGTCCTCCTAAACTCTTGTAATTGTGCACCCCGTTTAGGTTACAGTAAGCTGAAATTATGCCGATGCGGCGGCGAAACATTTCACCCCCCCCCCCCCCCCCCGTCTTTCAAGACAGCGGAGAAGCTGAAGTTACAGCGGCGCGGGAGCGAACAATTTTCTACACAATTTGGTCCGGCCGCCAGTGGAGGTTTTTGTCCCCCCTAGACTATTCTCTCTGGATCCGTCCCTGTCAATAGATGCTACTTTTATTTATGCAATCCGATGCCAAACCATTTTGGTCACGTTCGACATTCACAGAAACTGCATGACAAAAAAAAATTAATAACCACTCCCATTTAATTTACATTTATCTATGACAGGCAGCATCAGATAATGAGAGCAATAATGTGACTTACATATTGTTTGTAATTCCGATGTCACATTCAATTCGAGGCAACGCACAACACATACGTGGGGCAAAGCGCACCACATTAGTAAATTACAATGGACGTGATTTTTGCATTTAAACAAATCCATTTAACATTTAACGCATTGTTCACAACTATTTCTGGAAAGATTCCCACTCAGGCTACATGTCAATTGTTTAATGAATCACCACACGCCAGTTTTGTATTAACTGTGTATCTAACTAAACAGGGAATATATAATTGATGTGTGACATTAACATGCTCGATGTTCCGATTTATGCAAACAATACTTATGAATATGGATTTAAAATTAGCATTCCATGTTAAATACAGTAATTGGGCCGATGTGCCCAGCCAGGCCCGTAGCCAGGTTTTCACAATGGGGGTTCACATTTTACCAACTTAGACTCCAGGGGGCGATACAAGTTCTTCTTCTTCATTTCAGCATATCTCTGCGAGACGTAGCTGCCCAGATGGTCCCACGATACGCTGCTCTGTCTGCTGTTTGTCTCCCTGCTCCCACGATGTCGTCTTTCAGCCAGTCGCTGATGCCCTGCTCCCACCTTCTCCTTGGTCTTCCCCTTCCTCTCTTTCCCTCCACTTTGCCTTCTAGGACAGTTTTCTCTAAGGAATTATGTCTTTTTATGTGTCCAAAATAACTCAGTTTTAGTCCTTTTATTCTGTTCACTAGTTGGCAGTTCTTTATGTATAATCTCTGCATTGGTTGTTCTTGTTATCCACGGCACTCTTAGGACTTTTCTGTAGTATTTGATCTCAAACGCTTGTATTCTTCTCATGTCTTCTTTGTTCAGTGTCCACGTTTCGCTCCCGTATAGAGCTGTTGGGAAAACGCAGGTTTTTAAAATTCTTATCTTTGTTGGTATATTTTGTCCTTTCCATAATTTTTTCAGATTATTTAGTTTCTGCGTTGCTATGGCTATTCTTCTTCTGATCTCTGATGATGTCTTGCCGTTTCCTTGTAGTCTTGCTCCAAGGTATTCGTAGTGGTTCACATTTTCAACTTGCTCCCCGTTGATTGCAATTTATGTTTTTTCAATGCATTTGTCAGTGTCCATGATCTTTGTTTTCTTCACATTAAGTAACAAGCCCTTTTTCTCACTGTGTTCTTTGACAGACATGATTGTGTTTCTTAGGCCGATTGTTGTAGTGGACAGGAGTGCGGTATCGTCTGCGTATCGTAGGTCTCTGATTCTATGTCCATGAATATTCACTTCATCGTATCTTGTACTTCTGTCATCTAATTCTACATATCTCATTATGTCTTCTGTGTAGAAGTTGAATAGGTATGGAGATAAAATACATCCTTGTCTTACTCCTTTTCCCACTGTAAAAGTTTCTGTAGTTGTGTTTTCCAGCCTGACTACTGCTTGTTGGTTGCTATAAAGTGATGTTAAGAGGGCGATTATCTTTGGGTGGAAGTTCATGTCGCTGAGCGTTTTCCACATCATCCGATGATTCACACAGTCGAAATAGTCGATGAAGCATGTTCTTAGATCATTATTTATCTCTCTGAATTTCTGTATCAACATTCTCAGATTGAATATGTGGTCCCTTGTGCCTCTGTTTTTTCTGAAGCCTGCCTGTGTACTGCTTACTTCCATTTCCATTTTATCTTGCATTCTTTTCATTATGATTTTCAGCAATATTTTGCTTGCATGGCTAATGAGTGATATGGTTCTGTAGTTGGAGCATAGCTGTAGGTCTCCTTTCTTTGGTAATGGGATGTATATTGATTTCTTCCAGTCATCTGGCCATTTTCCACTCTTCCATATTTTCTTACACAGTGCATGGTATATGTCTATTCCTTCTTCTTCCACTGCTTTTATCATTTCTGCCTGTATGTTGTCGCACCCAGGGCTTTTTCCATCTTTTAGACTATTAATGGCCCATTTCACCTCATCTCTTAATGGTTCGAGATCGTCCTCATCTTGGTCTTCGTTTCCCATATCAGGAGGGTCGTTGTTGTCTCCATCTCGTGCATACATATTTTCACAATATTCTTTCCATCTTTTGGCTATGTCTTCTGCATCAGTCAGAGTTTTCCCATTTTTATCTTTGATGACACTGAGTCTGGGCTGGAATGTATTTGTCATGTTCTTTATTTCTTTAAACATTTCTTGGTTTCGGTTTTCTGCCACACAGTCCTCTATTTTCTTACACTTGTCTTCTATATACTTTTGTTTGTCCCATTTGCAGAGTTTTTTTAAATTAATTTGTTCATCTCATTATACCTTAATCTGATCGATTCCTCGTTTTTGCGTTTCTTAAGCCCTTTCCTTTCTGCTATTTTCTTTAAGGTCTCTATACTGATCCAGGGTTGGTGTTTCCTCTCTCTCTCTCTCTCTTCCGTAGGTGTTTCTCCGCTTCTTCTCGGAAAATTGTCTTGATATCATTTGCAATTTCTTCTGGTTCTTTCTCTTCTGTCATTGTCAGTAAAGTTGAAAATCGATTCACGTTTGTCAGATTTTTTACATCATATCTCTGTGTTGTTGTCACTCCTTTTTTCACTTTCAACTTAAGTTTCATCTCTGCCATCAGTAGTTCATGATCAGATCCACAGTCTGCTCCTAGTAGTGTTCTTGCACCTCTTATTGCTGATACCCATCTCTTTTGTATCATTATGTAGTCTATCTGATTTCTAGTCTTTCCATCTGGCGATGTCCACGTGTAGATTCTTCTAGGGTGATTTGAGAAATTGGTATTTACGATTGTGAGGTTATTAGCGATGGCGAACTCAACAAGTCGTTCTCCCCTTTCGTTTCTCTCTCCTAATCCAAATTTCCTGATTGTTCCTCGTTCTATCTCGTCTTGTCTTTGTCCTACTTTGGCGTTAAAATCACCCATGATAATGGTGATGTCCGATTTCTTGGATTCGTCTATTTCACCTTGCAAATTAGTATAAAAAGCTTCTATTTCTTCCTCATCTGCTGTTGATGTCGGCGCATAGCGTATTGTTTTGATATTCTTCACTTTTCCTTGTAAGCTTATGCTCAGAATTCTGTCATTTACTGGTTTGTATCCAAGTACTGTATTTGCTATTTGTTTACTCAGATATATTGCTACGCCTCCTTGTCCTGTCTTTGCCCGTCCGGAGTATATGAATTTTCCTCCTGTGTTTGGTGTAAAATGACCTTGTCCTGCCCATCTGTGTTCTGCTATTCCTAGGACACTTTTATTGTTTTGTTTCGCTTCTTCTATAACATTGTCCATTTTTCCAGCCGCCATGCTGCGGACATTCCAAGTTGCTATTCTCGTTTTGTTTCCCTTCTCCGCACAGTCGAGCAAATTGCCTTCATCAGCTTGAGTAGTACTCCCTGTTGCTTCTGGCTCTTCCCCAATAGCCATTAGGGACTCTTCTGGCTTGTTCATGTGGGGTTATATTTTACACAATGCAGAGGGGCCCACATGTTCACGTGGGGGCTCATAATGCAGAAGGTTACATTTCTAACTGGAAGAACAGAAGGGTGAGAGATTGGTGGACCATGTGGTTTCGTCTTATATTCTTTCATCTTATATACAAACACCACATTAGCATCACCAGCAGGCCCATAACGAGGTAGTTTTGGGGGTGCGTTTTCAGACAAAGTGGGACTCATATGTGGTCTGTGGAGATTGGTCCCATTTTGTTACCTGATTAAGCCTAATTTACACCCAATTGTATTCATAAATTAGAGCCAACACGTAGTGATAGTATATTGTTAATATAAATGAATTATTTACCCGAAACCCTTCGCCGTGTGTGCAATTGTTTTGAATATGTTCATATTAATATAATAAACGATGCACCGAGGAGTGTGGGTGTGTCCAAGTTATTTTTCAGAATATACAGTTAAAGTGTGACATTTACAATCTGGTTTTCACTCAATCAATAATTCATAATTTTTCATAATCATAATTATGTTAGTAAATTAACATCTTTTTATAAAACATGCCCTGTAAATAAAAGATTATAAAAAGTACTGTCCTCTTCTGGAATTTGAATTAAATTCTAGTTGTCAAACATTCAAGTACCATATCTTCTACACCACACTCCAAGAAACACTAACTGTATTTTACAATTATACGGAACACAAAATGGACATAATAATTGATAATGAAGGCCCTTCACATATTCTTGCCTCCTCATCAGCGATAAGGCTTTCCTTTTCTGAGATCTACAAACATGCAACTTGCAACCACAGTATTTCGGCAACCATACAGCCACACAATTACACGATTTCTCATCAGCACGCGCATTTTAAAATAGATGAAGCTAAACTTTATTGTGTGTTGGTTAAATACAATTATTCATCGAAATTCGCGTTCCAGCGCAATAGTTGAAAATTATGATTTGTCTTAAGCCAAATGAGTTTGTCTACCGGGTTTGCAGCTTGTAAGAAATACACTCGTTACACATCTTAAGTTGTTGATTGTTGAGAATAGCCTCTTTGACAGTCAGTAGGGCCTAGTTACTTTAATCAGCATACTAAAAACAAAAAGCCGCACCTCTCGTTTACTTTTTAACAGAGTTCTGATGATAAATCATGAATTACCGGGTATTTTATATGGCTTAATTGATGTGCTGCTCCTAATTGTTAAATCGTCACCCGTTCATTCACCAGTATCTTGTTTGCGTCTGTCACCTCCGAGTGACTACAATTAGGACTCATTATTTTACGTTTAGTGTAAAACTGGCTTCTCGTGTATTTGTTACCCCAAGCGTTTACATAACAGGAGACCTTGGGATAGTGTGAAGTCCTTCTGCATGGCTAATTGGATGCAACGGTCCTTTACCTTTACTTTGACACATATTCCTCTAGTGACTGCCCTTTTCACATATGGCACTGGAAACAGACCCCTCAGCCAGGCACCCATACATTCAGTGATGATCACTTAATAGATAAGGGTTCTCCCTTTAACGTCTGTACAAATCAGGCTTCGTGGCATTCTTTCTAATGATTGAACAACTTCCAGCAGCTTTTAGGAGGGTGGGTTAATGCTTTTAAGAAACATGGAATACAATAATTGGTTCACATTTTAAAGATGCAATTTTGAGTGGGGAGTCACATTTTGGAGAAAGGAGGTTCACAAAAAGGGGTGTTCACGTGAACCCCCCTGGCTACGGACCTGCCAGCGGTTGTACATTGCACCACATGACTGAATTTGAAAATGGATTGTTTTGTTTGTAATTTAGTTACTATGCTTCTGTAATGCTAATTTTATTTAAAAAAGTAAAATAACCTTCATTATTATTATTTATATAAGACTGTCCTCAACGTTTCTGCCTTAACGGAAAACAAGTATACCAAATCGTCTTTGTCGCTATAGACGTGGTCTTTGGCCCACATTAGGCTACTCCATGCCGCAAGAGTAATTTTGCTGATGTGAAATGTTTCTTCGTGCAATCTCGGGTTGACAGAGAGTGACACGCCTTATCCCGTGGTAATAACGATGACATTGTCACAAACATGTTGAAAGGCTTTAGCAGTGTCTAGAGACTGTAGACAAGGCCACCTTTCGTTTTTTCTTAATCTCTCCCGTAGTCCATACTCATCTATCCTTCCTCCGTCTCCCCTACCTCTCTCCCATCTGTCAATTCCACACACATCTATCCTTCCTCCCTCTCCCCTACCTCTCTCCTATCTGTCAATTCCACACACATCTATCCTTCCTCCCTCTCCCCTACCTCTCTCCCATCTGTCAATTCCACACACATCTATCCTTCCTCCCTCTCCCCTACCTCTCTCCCATCTGTCAATTCCACACTCATCTACCCTTCCACCCTCTCCACTACCTCTCTCCCATCTGTCAATTCCCCACTCATATATCCTTCCTCCCTCTCCCCTAACTCTCTCCCATCTGTCAATTCCACACTCATATATCCTTCCTCCCTCTCCCCTACCTCTCTCCCATCTATCCTTCCACCCTCTCCCCTACCTATCTCTCATCTGTCAATTCCACACTCAATTATCCTTCCTCCCTCTCCCCTACCTCTCTCCCATCTGTCAATTCCACACTAATCTATTCTTCCACCCTCTCCTCTACCTCTCTCCCATCTGACAATTCCACACCCATCTATCCTTCCTCCCTCTCCCCTACCTCTCTCCCATCTGTCAATTCCACAGTCATCTATCCTTCCGCCCTCTCCCTTACCTCTCTCCCATCTGTCAATTCCACACTCATCTATTCTTCCTCCCTCCCTCCCTCTCCCCTACCTTTCTCTCATCTGTCAATTCCACACTCATCTAACCTTCTTCCCTCTCCCCTACCTCTCTCCCGTCTGTCAAGTCCACACTTATCTATCCTTCCTCCCTCTCCCCTACCTCTCTCCCATCTATCAATTCCACACTCATCTATCCTTCCTCCCTCTCCCCTACCTTTCTCCCATCTGTCAATTCCACACCCATCTACCCTTCCTCCCTCTCCCATCTGTCAATTCCACATCCATCTATCCTTCCACCCTCTCCACTACCTATCTCCCACCTGTCAATTCCACACCCATCTATCCTTCCTCCATCTCCACTACCTATCTCTCATCTATCCTTCCACCCTCTCCCCTACCTCTCTCCCATCTGTCAATTCCACACTCATCTATTCTTCCACCCTCTCCCCTACCTCTCTCCCATCTGTCATTTCCACACTCATCTATCCTTCCTCCCTCTCCCCTACCTCTCTCCCATCTGTCAATTCCACACTCATCTATTCTTCCACCCTCTCCCCTACCTCTCTCCCATCTGTCAATTCCACAACCATCTATCCTTCCTCCCTCTCCCCTACCTCTCTCCCATCTGTCAATTCCACACTCATCTATCCTTCCTCCCTCTCTCCCATCTCTCAATTCCACACTAATCTATTCTTCCACCCTCTCCTCTACCTCTCTCCCATCTGTCAATTCCACACTCATCTATCCTTCCTCCCTCTCCCTTAACTCTCTCCCATCTGTCAATTCCACTCATATATCCTCCCTCCCTCTCCACTACCTCTCTCCCATCTGTCAATTCCACACTCATCTACCCTTCCACCCTCTCCACTACCTATCTCCCATCTGTCAATTCCACACTCATCTATCCTTCCTCCCTCTCCACTACCTATCTCTCATCTGTCAATTCCACACTCATCTATCCTTCCTCCCTCTCCCCAACCTCTCTCCCATCTGTCAATTCCACACCCATCTATCCTTCCACCCTCTCCCCTACATATCTCTCATCTGTCAATTCCACATTCACCTATCCTTCCTCCCTCTCACCTACCTCTCTCCCATCTGTCAATTCCACACCCATCTATCCTTCCACCCTCTCCCCTACATATCTCTCATCTGTCAATTCCACATTCATCTATCCTTCCACCCTCTCCCCTACCCGTCTCGTATCTGTAAATTTCACACCCATCTATCCTTCCACCCTCTCTCCTACCTCTCTCCCATCTGTCAATTCCACACCTATCTATCCTTCCACCCTCTCTCCCCCCCTGTCAATTCCACACCCATCTACCCTTCCTCCATCTCCCCTACTTCTCTCCTACCTGTCAATATTTCACCTAACTAAACTATTATAATTACAGCACAACAAATAATATCATTTGTTGTGACTTAGCATATATGTACCGAAGTTTAACATATATTTACAAAGGAAACCTACCGTTTAGTATGTAATAAACATGTTTAATTATACCATGCATAGGCGGTATAACACGTATATCTACTATTCTGTAATTTACTTATTTGTTTTTCGAAATCTTTTAAATGAAGCTGTAACGTTTGCTTTGCTATAAATGTAACATGGTTATTGCTCCTGCTTTCTGCAGACCCTACCATTGTTTCTTTCACAATAGAAGGGTAGTCGCTGGCCTTCGTTCAATGACATGATATCTGGCATAATATTGGGGGTAAATTTACCATCTAGTCCCAAAATACCCGAATGCGAGTACGTGTGCGTGCGTGCGTGTGGTCATTAGTACTTGGGCTGTTACCATCATATGATGCGTCCCAGTGGGTTTCGTACGCTGCACGGGCCAAAACGGGGATCCTTACCAATTCCTTTCATGGCTTTGCGCAAGACTTCAGCATCATGGTGAGCATTGAATTCATAAGCAGGAGAGACAGTTCCGTGATATTGAGCTGCCACCTGCTGTTGCATCATCTGACACATGACCTCGTCCGCCGTTGGACAAAAGTCTGCCGAACACCACAATACGTTGACGACACAACACGGCATGTCTAACCTTATTCTAATTTTAAATCGACCTCGTTAATGAGAACAGTATGTTAATACATAGTAATAAATGAGAAACAGATAAGGTCGATTTAATCCAAACTCAAAAACTATAATTTAATCATACCAGCTGCCAATGCGAAAGAATTATAAAACTTCATAAATAGATTGTAATAATAAGCTTCGGGAAATATAATGCACACAAATACACATTGGTGTATTAATAAATCGATATCGCATCGATGCACAGTCAATGTACCGCTTAACCGGTATACATTCAAGGTAAAGCGAAACCGAAACACACACGTTGCCATGGTACGTTTACAGGCTTACACATTACTTGTGAATTAATTCCTCTACAACACGTGTTGCTCAATCCAAACCATGATACATTATTAGAAATCTGCGAAAATATACCCCAAGCACAGCAGAATAGCAACTGCTTCACGAGCGTGTCCTGTTTGTGCCAATACACATGCTTAAGTACTATCAAGACAAACGTACAATATCAAACAATTGTGGGCATAGCAATGTTTATTTGTGAGTGAAACAATACAAAATATATCGCATCACATATGAAACGTGAAACTAGTTCAGCTCCACGATCGCCATATTACCAAACACTAAGCAGAATCACTCTTAGATACATTCGAACTCAGGTCAAATGTATTTGGAAGACATGTTCAATTTATTTTATTAATAATTTACTTAAATATTTAAACTGCAATTTACCAGGAACTTCCACTGTATACAAGATAACGTAACGAAAAGACAGACTGCTCAACTAAGGTTAAACTGACACCATGAGTCACGAAGTACAGCATATCTACATGAACACCCATACAATTTATCGTAGCATCATGTTGTGACCACATTCGTTTACAATATATATATATATATATATTAATCTTAATACCGTAGTTTCGTTTGCATAGAGTTAACTAGTCCGGCAAATAATGCCACAAAACATTAATAATTCTACAACAATTATTCAACTGTTTCAATAATGGAAATGTCTTTACAACAGAATGATCGTCGTGGAAATCTAAGTGGATCTGCCCGCACTTAATACCGACCCTCATTCGTTTAGTAAATTGAGGTATGCATGAATTTATATATTACCAGATATCCATAAAAATAACGCTGGAATCAAAAATTCAAACACATTGCGCTGACAAACTGAAGAGTCCAACGATATTTGCAAGCAGTTAATAAAATAGACGTTATCGGAGCATTTAGTATTCTCTGTCAATGTGATTTCTAACTGTAGGCATAAACTTGTCACTGGTATTATACAAACACGTATATCTGCTTCATTTCTAAAGCACGCGAGTATGTACAATGGGTAATTCCGGGATGTATATCATTAACAACATTTCAGATGCTCATTTTGTAATTTTGATTGTGTTTTATATATTTTACGTTTCAACAAATGTCGACATCAAGACATGTTTCAACATGCCATTTATTTCTAGAGACCCAGTGGGAATTGAACAGACCAAGGAATTGTGGTATTCGTTAACCATTCCCCGTGTCTCGTGGCAGTTTCTTGGGTCGTCGAGACTTGTATGGTGGCAAGGGTGTTCAGCGAGGATACGGGTTTTGTGGCGGTAAACCTGCAAAAGGTTAGAAATGCTTAGTGTCTGTTCGATGATCATTTTTCGACAAAATATTTATGGTATACCTGCTGTGTACATAGTATTGAAGTATGAATGCGATCAAACTTTGGTACGCACACACATATTTACGGTTAGATTTTTGGGTACGCATCATGGATGTCCTGATTTCGTGTCAACTCAGTATCGCATTATTTTCCATTTTTTATTAACCCAGTGCGAAACAGTTTCATCTGCAGTTTCGACGTGTTAAGACACCACACGTGTAACATACCGTGTTGTCATCGCGTATAGTCAAGATTCCGCCCACCGTGCATTGTCGCGTACGTGCTGCGAGATCTAGCGAGATGTCAACGCAAGCAATGTTTATGAGACGCACGGGTGGGTATGACTGCTATGTGAACGTCGTATCAACAGCTAATAACAGTCGGGCATTGGCGAATAACTGCGGGCACGTTGCGGAGTTACCGAAGTGTTTAGCGAGTCGCGTTTTCGTCGTTGGTATTTGTAAGATTTTCTCTAAAACCTACTTAATTGTTAAGAGTTGGTTTGCACAAACTAAACGAAATAACTATTAGAGAAATATAATATGAATCTCTATCGCAAACGTGTTTACTTATCTACGAAAACGGCATATTTATATGAAAAAGCAGTAGGTCTATATGTTTTATAATTACGTTTCGTCCACCAGATCGAGTATCACGAGTCTTGCATTGTTTCGTGCAGTTTGGTTTATATAAAACTGTGTTCACACATATTCAGGACAGATCAGTATGTTTGTCAAAAGCCTGCAGTTGGAATCGGAGGAGTTAGTGGCTGAGTAGCACAGATATTTGGAAAAGGCCGTCGACTGCGCTCAATTATTTGGGCCACTCCGAAAGCCTTCGATTATGATTACAGCATGTGGCAAAAGCATCTTTTTACACTCCTAATGATGTTAGCACATTCATAGTTGTGGACTATATTATATATCGTCACATTCAGTTGTCGTCCGATAAAACAACTGAAATTCGTGTGTATCACTGGGTACGCGATGGTGTAAACATTACTTTCGTCGTCACCGCAAGCGTCATTTTGAATCGGAAGAACGCGTCATGACATAAAAAATAGTACGACCGTAATCGGACTTGGGTGATTTTGGTATCATAAATGCACTGAAATATTGGAGAACGTATTGCACGTATACCTGCCACCTCCCCTGATTTTCCGGGAGTCTCCAAGATTTGTTTTGGATCTCCCGGGCTCCCGGAGAAGAATAAAATATCTTGGATTTTCGGTGAAGAAAAAATCATCCGGGTTGTCAAGAAAATCTACTTGATTTTCGTTTCAGATCCCCAACAGCTTCCGGTCTTCTGATGTTCAATCCGACAGAACTGAACTGTTCAGACTCAATAAACAATAAACCTTTTATTCAGTTCATGCTGCAGCCATAATGTACGCTAATAATGAAGTACTTTAAAATAGAAACCGATTTAGTTTAATGTGACCAATAAACCTGAAATATAAAAGATAACCAAAGTTGTTATTATACAGTTATTAAATTACTTGTTTTTTTTCTCTCGATAAAACGGAAACACAGTATTAAACATTGTCGAATTGTAATATTATCTCTGGTTAGAATTATCTAACACTGATCACCATATCTCGATTCTCAGAAATATAGCGTTGCGACGGGTTAACGATTAAATATAATATTGGTGAAGTAAAGTATGTCTTCTAGTGTCATAAACTATGACATTATACAAGACCGACTTTACAATAATGATAGAGCATGAAAACACAGTGCTAACGGCTGATTAAATCATTGATTTACCTACTGTGGAATGCACCCTGCATAAAAATGAACTTATTGTCGTACTTTCATCCAGAAAGTCAATAAAGTATACATATTAATCTACCTTTATCGATTTGTCTAGCTGTCTACCGGTCCGTTAAAGATGACGAAACTACGTCAAAATTATGTCCGTTTTGTCTCAAACGAAACTCCAGTCCAGTTGATAATAATAGGTAACGAAGACTTTGGAGGTCTTAATCTTCTCTGTGATACGGGGCCGTTCCTTGGAATACACCGATAGTCAACCCTGTCAGCTGCTATTCGTTCATTCTTTTGGCCAGTGTGAGTGGTATTATGTTGGTGTATGTGCATCGTGTGACGTAGACAATGTGGCGTGCAGGGAAAGCTTGGATGCGTTTCTCAGTTGTGCGTATAACGTCCATTATTTGCATCCACATATGAAGGATGACGTTACCGGTGCCTTCATAGGTCTGAAATGTACTTGTTGGCATTTTCGTGTGTCTCTCAAAATTAGGATGTTGGATCATTCCTGCTGCGGCTATCATTTTGGTTTTCAACTCTTGTTTTGTTTAGACGCTGCACAATTGGTTAAAATTAAGCTTAAATATTTGCTTTAAATAAATGATAATCATTGTCGTTAGTTGTCCGTGTTCACTCCACACTATTAAAAAAATACGTAAATGTAAGTTCATAAATAAGGTGGTATCCAGTCCTTGTGATTACGTTACGCTTCACACTCCACAGACCTGTTCAATCGAACACCGTCTCACTTTCTCTGGGAAGCATTCTGTCACGCCCTAGTTAATGCGCGACAATTACCATTATATTCGTACACAAATATCCGTCGGTAGGTTCAATAATATGAAACGAATACTTTCATTTCAAGTTAAAAAACATAATCAAGTACATATAAATATGCATGAAAACAAAATAAATCTCGTAAATAATGAGAAATACAGAGACTTTCGCATGTCTCAAGATGAACTAGTCAGTACAACCAAAAATAGATAAGCGAGCGAAAAATGAACAACTCAGATCACGTCCAAAACATGAAATTCTACGGTCGCTAGTACCCTCACGACTCGTCCTGTCCCGACAATCTTGGTATCATTTGAAAGGATGCACTTTTGTTATTCTAGCGTCATCTAAATTTCCCGGTAACCGTTTAAAGAACACCGATAAACGGACCTACAATCACGCCGTTTTCGGTGTTCTGTACGGTTCCGAACGATGTTGGCGGCTGGTACTCAGTACACTAATCTTCCGATTGCGGCGCTGTTTTCCTCATCTGCATAGGTTCAGACATGCGCACTTTCCCAATTCTTGATTTCATGTTATAAGCTCCACCCACTTTTAAACCGCGGCGAAATTTATGTGCTTTGATCGCAGCGAAACCGATATATCTCTACGTCGAAGTGACGTCACAATAACGTACGCCACCCAACGGGTCTAAGTTGCGTTGGTTGGTTGATATACGTGATTGTGACGTCACGCCTACTTCGCGTATTAAATTTTAGCAGCCGTTTGAAAGTGGGTGGAGTTTATACCATGAAATCAGATAGTGGTGCCCAAAGACAGTATATCAATACAAGACGGTGCAGCGCGCGCTATCTACATTGTTCGAGGAAAGTACGTAAGCAGTTCGTCGCCATTCTGGAGTTGCGCCAAGCCAGACCATATGCGTGCAGAATCATTGCTCACCATTTTCAACGATAACCTCAATATCTTAATTATATAAGAAGTGGTACAGCCTGATGATTATTCTGATGAAACACGACGAAGTTCAGTTGGCGCAATAAATAATTGCAACGTTTGTACGTGATTTGTTTGCAAATTTCATTATTTTGAATTGTGATAGGTAACAAACTTCAAGGATTACTTTAATATTTATTAGCATCACAGCTTAGTGATTATTCTGATGAAATGAGGTGACTGAACAAATACGCTAACATCGCGCGCTGCGGTCCCGCAGGCGCATGCGCTTGCCTCCCGAATGGCGGACAAAACCTTCAGTGTAGACTGCCATTTTCTCGCTCAGTGACGCCTCCTGTCCAAATAGAGGCTCCTTGGTGGTGCCTCAATCGGTAGATTGGTGAACTGTGTCGACAAAACAACATCGTTCATAGTGTCTAAGACACCGGAACGGGCCGGGTTGTAGGTCCGTTTTTAGTTAATTTTAGGAATGATTATCCGGAAACCATTTATATGTTTGAATAGCAGAAAGCTTATACTTTCAAACGACATCAATATTGTTGGGATCTGACGAACCGTAATGGTACTAGCAGTCGTTCAAATGGCGTTTTGGAACGTGTTTGACAGTTGTTCATTTTTTGCTCGCTTATCTATTTTTGGTACAACTGATGTCCTGGTCGGTGACGTCATCGCACACGTGCGGAACTCATAGTTCTCCACATATTAATTAATTCCTGCCTGCGCTTCTTATCCAGACCGCTTCTTTAATGTCTTCTTCTGTGTAACTCCCTGTCTACGTGTTAACACTATTCTAGTCTATTATACTATTCTCGGTTGTTGTACTGTCAATGGCGGATGACTTGTTGATGGTGGACGGTGACGTCAGCAAACCAGGAGGCTATACTTGAGAAGGGCGAAAATTAATGTATGTAATAATTAACTTACATTTGGATATAATAAAAACTGTATAAGTATAATTACGTCAAATGAACAGAACCTTCAGCAATGTAGAGAACGTCCTCAAAGCTTTAGATACCAACCTTGGCCACCACATGGCCCACCAGGATACTCTGGCTGTGGGGGGTATCCAGCAGGGCACTGCCCAGGGTAACCGGCCCCTGGTGGTCTCACGAACCCGACAGGTAGTTGCCCGGGGTACGCCGACGGGGGCGGGTATCCGACCGGCGGCAGCTGTGGGATGTCTGCCGGTGGTCCATGCGAAAATCCGATAGGTGGAGCTGCAGTATATCCGGGCTGAACTCCGCACCCAGGGGGTGGCGCCGGGTACACACCTACAATACGATAAGACACATGAATAAAATAGAAATGCACCTTAAAAAATTAGAAACTCATTTTTCATATCCAAGAATCATGTTAAATTACCTGGTAGAGGCTTTCGTTGACGTGTCACGCCGACTTCATCAGTACCTATGACGCTGAATGACGTCATCGTACACGTGAGGCAGTTCGTAATTGCCCTCGTCTCTATTGATGGGTGTTTGGGTTTTTCTGATCCAGATGGCTTCTTTGATCTGCCGAATCCTTCTGTTGGATTCTTTGTCTACAATTTTCACTCCCTCCCAGTCTATGATATGGTTTTCAGTTGTCGTATGGTCTGTAAGGGCGGATTTACTACGTTGCAAAGACATCAATGTAACACCTCCCAGTCTCAGTCTGAAATGCCCGATAAACACGACGAATGCGAGGAGAATAGTGGACAAAGCCAGGAAGGAACTAGTGAGAGAGAGAATACGTGTCATAAACAACAAATTGGACACGTTTAAAGAGAAGAAACTCGCCCTAGAAACGAAGCTGTTTACTTCGTTGTCAAGGGAAGAACAACAAAACGTCACGCGCCACACCGCGCATGTCAGCGAGAGTACGCATGAGAAAACAAAATGGCGCCATCAACAACAAATTCGGCGCTTGGAAGCGAAGAGAGACAGAACAAACGAAGTTGACCTTACCGGAACACAGCTAAAAAGGTGGGTGATAAATCTGTCGAAATACAAACTGTCCGGGGCCCAGAATAAGATATTAGCGAAGGGACTATATTACGCGGTAACGCCAAAAAAAGTACCAACCGAGGAGTTCGTCGTAGCGGCAGAACAAGCGACATGGAAACTACCACAAGAACAAAAAGACAAACTTCGTGCAGATATCGCGGGAGTTCTGAAATCAGCAAAAGTTACAAAACAGAACCTAACCAGACAAGAAAGAACAGCTTTGAAAGAGCTACAGAAGGAGAAGTCCATCACCATACTCCCAGCGGACAAGGGAAAAGCCACAGTCATCATGGAAACGAAAGAATATCAGGAAAAAATGAAAGAAATGCTAAGTGACGAAGCGACATATGAGAAGTTAAAGAAGGATCCGACCAAGAAATATAAGGCAGAACTCATCAGAATGGTAAATTCCTTGGAGAAGGAGGGGAAGATCACCAAAGATCAGTACTGGTACTTATATCCTACGCTAGAAAAAGTACCACGGATGTATGGATCACCAAAAATCCACCAGGAGAAGGTGCCACTCAGACCAATTGTCGACTACACACAGACAATAGCGTACAGAGTATCCAGAGAATTGGCCAACATACTACAACCACTTGTTGGAAAAACAGAACACCATACGGAAAATTCACAAGAATTGGTGAAAGAAATGACAAAGCTGAGAATGGAAAAAGGAGAATCATTTGTGTCATATGACGTTGTGTCACTGTTCACGAAGACCCCAATCAGAGAAGCTTGCATAGTCATCAGAAAAAGACTAGAGAATGACAAGACACTAAAGAAGAGAACAAATATAAACGTAGACGACATCATGGAGTTGTTGAAATTTGTCTTGGAGACGACATACTTCAGATTTGGAGGAGAAATTTACTAACAGAAGTTTGGGGTAGCCATGGGCAGTCCAGTGTCCCCCATTGTTGTGAACCTGTACATGGAGGACCTGGAGCAGAAAATCATAGCCACAGCACCAGTCGATTGCCAACCGAGAAACTGGAAGCGATATGTGGACGATGTAATTTGCCTGGTACACACAGGAAAGGCAAAGAAATTACAACAACACATGAACACTGTAGACCCCACAGGTAGCATCATTTTCACGCGGGAAGACGAAGAGAACAACAGCATGCCCTTCTTGGATGCAAAGTTCACCAGCAAGGAAGATGGCAGTGTGAAGTCCACAGTGTACAGGAAGAAGACGCAAACTGACCAATACCTGAATTTTGCATCCCACCACCCCAAACATCAGAAGTTGGGAGTTCTCAGAACCCTTATGAACAGGTGTGAGACAATAACTTCGGAGGAGGGGGACAAGAAAGAAGAGGTGGAACACCTGAGAAGAGCTCTAAGAGTATGTGGCTATCCGTCGTGGGCCTTGAAAAAGATGACAGATAGCAGTAAGAAGAAAAAGACCAACAAAAAGACAAAAGACAAAAACTATCGGAGCCAAGTAGTCATCCCATACATAGAGGGGGCTCAGAGAGAGTACATCGAGTACTAAAAAAGTATGGAGTAGCAACGGCCATGCGTCCCCACACCACCCTCAGGCACCTGTTGGTACATCCCAAGGACAAAGTACAGCTAGAAGAACAGGGCGAACTGGTGTACCAAATACCGTGCAAGAATTGTGGTGCTGAGTACATTGGGGAGACAGGAAGACTACTCAAAACAAGACTGGAGGAACACAGAAAGGACGTAGACAACACGAAAAATGAGAAATACACAAGGAGCGGGAAAAAAAGATTGATGGCTACCATCAATAAATCCGCCCTTACAGACCATACGACAACTGAAAACCATATCATAGATTGGGAGGGAGTGAAAATTGTAGACAAAGAATCCAACAGAAGGATTCGGCAGATCAAAGAAGCCATCTGGATCAGAAAAACCAAAACACCCATCAACAGAGACGAGGGCAATTACGAACTGCCTCACGTGTACGATGACGTCATTCAGCGTCATAGGTACTGATGAAGTCGGCGTGACACATCAACGAAAGCCTCTACCAGGTAATTTAACATGATTCTTGGATATGAAAAATGAAAGTTTCTAATTTGAAAACGAACTATCCTGAAGAATGTTCAGTAATCAAAGAAATGCACCTTCTTACTTAGCGCAGTCAGTTTCATATGACTGTTCAAAGGGGTTTAAATACTTATCCTCAAGCCTTGTTCATTCGAATACAAGTCCGATATTCTACTCATTACGCTATACATACCCATCCGGTCCCTTACCAAATTCAAAATCATGTACGATGAACATAATTTGGCATGGAATTTACATACAACTAGGCTATATTGGATTTTAAATGTTTGGGCCTACGTAATTTTCATTTCCAATGACCAGTAGATGACGGACTTTTAAGCTATTACATATACTACTACATATGACCGGCGATCTATCACTGCGGTCCTACAACAGCTACACTGGCTCCCAGTGAGAAAGCGCATCGAGTACAAGTTACTCATGGTTGTACACACGGCACTGTATGCAGGCACGCCAGTGTATATCGCGTCACTGCTACATCGTTACGCACCACGCAGGACCCTACGCTCTGGCGGTGGTCTGCTTTTGAATGTTCCACGCGTAACCCTAGAACGTTATGGTCGCCGGGCATTTGCATGTGCTGGGCCGACATTGTGGAACTCTCTGCCTCTGGAATTACGCGCGATTGAGAACACTAGACAGTTTGGAAAATTATTGAAGACATTTCTGTTCTCAAACTAATATGGCCAGACATAATTTAACCTTTGCTTTATTCATGCATATAGTTTTAATAAATGTTTAGTCTTATTTATCTCAGGGTCACATTTTAGTATCTAATCAAATTATTTAATGTAAATTAGGCTTTTATTTTATTTATTTTGTATTTATTTATATATATATTTTTATTATATATATATTTTTTCCAGTAGGTTCAGCTGTTCAGCACTTTTGCTAATCGTTTATTTTATCATTGCATTTACCCGTAATTTTACTATACTTAGGCTTATATATATATGCATACACTATATACTAGGATATTGTTTGCTAATTTAATTTATTTTCTTATTTGTTCTCTTAAAAGTGTTTTTATGCTTCTTATATGATTGGCAATTTGTAAACACCCGTGAACGGGGGTCATTAGTCCCGGATTTGATGGTGTATAAATAAAGTTTATTATTATATAAGGACATACCTCACGTTTCTGCATATACGTGCGACACAGGCTATCACACACACATAGTTGTACGCATACATACGCATCCATGCATATGAACGTACTCACGCGCACGCACGTGTGTTACGTAACATTTGCAATAAGCAATGGTAGGCTATGGGTATGAATGATAACAAATAAATCACAACTTAAAATAGGATGTCAGCCCGACAAACCGCCGAGTGTTTCGGTAGACGACGCCTTGAGTTAAATAAGTACATTGTGTCTTCAGATCCTGGTAGTCCGATGGTTCTGACGAATGTGCCATGGCTTCGCCCTGGATGTTGTGGACTGCTGAAGGTTAAACGCGCTTGCACCCACACACCAGCAATATTCGACTAAACGATTGCGTCATTGCGACGTTTCTCGCTCGCCTGTGACGTCAGCGATTTTAAGGTAGCAAAACTGACACGTCGCACGTGTGTGGCACCTGTCTATATTGGTGCCCACATCATCTTTTCCATTATTATGTTCATTACAGTGGAGCAAAAATTAGGTAACGAACAATTGGGATTCCAAATAGAGCTGAGATATATCGTATGTTTGCATTTTGACAGCCGTTAAAGAAGAGTTTGTAGATGCAACGGAACGCGGCTCTGTCGCCACAAAGGAGGCTATGACTCGGCTCGAGAGGGATGGTGAAGGCAACAGTGAGATGGATGGGCGTGCCAGGAGCAGAATATGCCATGATGGTGTACGCAATGTATTAGATAGAGCATAGAAGAAAAGGTAGCGGTTGGATCTGGAATGTCTGAAGTTTTTTCCAGTTAACATGGAATTAATCAACAGGAAGATTAGCACGAAGGAAGTTTTCGGGGAGATATTGTATGCAGTCATATTAGTAGACAGCACACAAGAATTACAAGAAATGTTGGAGGAATGGAACGAAGTGTTCAAGAAGCATGGGCATCAAAATGAAGACGTTCAGCGTCGGATATAAGCGGGAGCGAACGCATAGAGGAAAGTAGATAGAGTCACGACGGCCAAACTAATTCAGAAAAGCTTAAATGGAATGTCCTGTCAGCATGTAACACCAGTCTATATTTATGGTTTGGATTCTGGTGACGGTGGCGCTGACAGAGCAACAACAAAAGCTGCACGTTTGAAAGAATATTGGATTCAGAGAATTACACGAAGAAACAGGGTGGATATAAGGAGAATGAGTGGTTTGTGGGGAGAGATTGGTGTGCAGTGCAGCTTACCTGGAAGCTTGGTAAGAAGTCTGATGATACAGATAGGCCACTTGATAAGACACTATGCGAGCAGAGGTTAAAAAGCATCAAGGCCGCTTGGGAAAAGGTAAGACCACAGCTGAGATGGGAGGACTAGTGTCCAGAGAGATCTTAGAAAGACGTAGAAAGATGAACGTTGGAGAGAGCTGATAGGAATGGAACGAGCTGTAAACAATAGAGTTGACCTTCAACCTGTATAACAGGGAACAAAAAAGGAAGAACAATTCATAGAGCATTGATTAAGTTACTGATTGAATGTTTTTCTTGACTGACTTGGCTCGACACTACGCGACGTCGAATCATAGACCAGCGCATATTATGCGTTTTGTTGCTGTCATTCAATTTTTGAATCGGTCCAACAGTTGTTGTACCGGTCAAATCAACATGCGACTCGAGTATTGACGAGTTCGGACCAGCGTAGATTGCACAACTGGTCAGCTTTTAGTCGAACAAACACAAGACTCGCAACAAGTGTATATTCGTGTACACCTAGCATTATACATTTATCATTCACCTGGAGCAAGTTCTGTTGTTATTCTTCTGTCAGTGCCATAGTCTCCAGATTACAGAGGCCCGCCGGTGTTCCACATGTCTTCGTCACTTCCCTTTCAGCTTTTTCGAAATGTTTCTGTCCCCCTTGACTCCCCCTACCTTTTTCCATACTTTCGCTCATACTTGTATTCAATGTCGTATCTCTATCTCAGAATACCCATCCCAGTAACCGTTCTGTCAAGGTAAACAACAAGGTAAACACCATCCATTCATATCTTTGCTGAACTGAACAGGATTTTTCACATTACAAAATATATCGTACGAGTATCATCTCCAAAACTAATGACTTAGTATTAATGAACTTTTATAACAGATCACTGACAAAAATATATTTGTCTTCAATCTATATTCACAGTTACTTAAAACCCTATATTTATCTTTAAAAGTATATCCAATCTCCTGTAAGTCATTTTTCTAAGATTTTGCAGAATTATGGAAATATATTATGTATGCTCTTTCATTTAGACTTACGAGGATTGCGTTTGCAACTTTAATTTAACTTCAGAAAACACCACTATTCACGGCAACCAGCAGAAATTGCAGACTTAGACAAATCAGATTCACATGAAGCCACATCACTAGAGGTGCGCGCTTGTAGTTCAAGAACCTAACACTACGATCTATCCGATGTGCATACGAGTTGCGACAACTTTTGTTTTACAGTGTACGCTGACCAGTCACACAACCACGGTACAGAAATTCTTTGCTAGTCGTCCTTTCGAATGACTCACAAAGTAGCAATAAAGGTCTACCAGTGCACGCCTAGCATCAGGCCTGGGTCAATTACATCACAATGAAATCTATTATTATTACTTATATTAATAAGTAATAGTATTACTTATTTATAAGGTAAGGAATAAATGCATTTCTCTGTCAAGCGGAAGGAGCCGCCGAGTATGCTCAAGGTTATGGAGTTAGCTGTTAGCATGTCCACTAGGAGCAAATATTGTACAAGGGGTTAGTCAGGATAAATATTGATATAGAAAACTACTGCGGCCATACGATAATACGTAAGACTTTCTACAGTAATAGTATGGTGGTACCCCTGAATAATGGCCTGCCTAATCAAAGATCATCTTCATTTCCATGTCCTTCGTTCTATCATGTAATCTTGTTCTGTCCACTCACTAGGTGGCACCACATGTTTTAATATTTTAAGTCTGCTAGAGGGCGCCATGTTGATTTATTTTGCTGCAAAAGCCTTGCAAACACACCTTGTGAAATATGCTCTACAGCTGTAATATGGTATATTCCCGAGTGGAAATGATAGGTCAATTTTAGTATTATTTATTTATTTGCAGTACACCACATATCCGGGTACAAAATATGCATGACGTCACTATCAAGATAAAACTGTGCTAATTTAAAATAAGTAGAATTTAAGCTAACATGTGTGTTCTAAAGACACATAAACAGGTTAAATAACCAAGTTAATTAATCAGTTAAATAAATAGTTCTGAACAGAACATATTCCTATATCTGTAGTAGTACAGGTAGTAGATATGAATATATATTTGTCTAATTATACAGGTAGTAGATATGGATGTTGTTTTACCATCACCATTTCTCTCGGTACCAGAGCAAAGTGACATTACTTGAGTCGGCAGGTCTGTGAGGCACTCCAGGATAGGTTCCTGGTACACCACCATACGGATAGCTTGCTGTCGCTGGGGGAACCACTCCCTACAAATACAACAAATATATTTCTCAAAAATGTGAGGCAGTAAAATGCGCACAAACAACTACCCTGGTATTGTTGATTGTATCAGTGGATGAATGACACACTAATAGTAGTTTTTTAACAAGACATGCATGGACAAATAAAATGCAGATGCTGTAGTTGTTTGTAACTTGTATAAGTAAATACAAGAGCATGTTTGTTAATATTTACATAAAAGTAGTATTTAGTATCGTATGCTAGATCCTAGCTCAGGAATTTGTAAAAATTTGTAGTTTTGTGTTATAGTGAAATCAAGAGAAAAACAGTAAAATTATTTTTGACAAGTAACAGTCAAAATAATGCAAAATCTGCACAAATGGTTTGCTGTATATACCACAACATTAGGCTATTAACACTTTAACAAATCACCTGAACTGACAATCAAAATAAATTCTGTCAATGATTTAAGTAAACGATACGTACACTCTTTTATCAACAGCATCATTATGTAAACGGTTTACAAACTACAGATTCAAAGAACCAAACTTGCGATGGGATCAATTAAGGGGAGATCAATGTTGCAGCTGATGTCCTACTATCAACGATATAAACATTTTAAAGCACAAAACATTCACTGTTAGCATTCCTCTCACATGCATGTGCTTGTCCTTTTTCATCTTTTTCTTCAGTTTCTTCTGTTCCTTCTTCCATTTCTTCTTCTCGTCATCAGATGAGGAGCTGCTGCTGCTGGAGCTGCTTGAACTACTCGAGTGTTTCTTGTAGTGTTTGTGCTTCTTGTGCTTCTTCTTCATGTGTGCCGGCAACATTCTCTCTCACCTGGCAATTACCGCACACATGTAGTATAAATCACAACACTAGCTGCCAATCGAAAGTAAAAGTTTGGCATTATCCATCCCACGTTTAATACACGTTTGGTTTTGGCATCTTCCAGTTCCGGTACAAGGTGCGTACGTAGCAACACTAGCGGCATTAAATCTCATCATAAACTAATAAATTCAAAGCTCTTTTGTTAATACTTAAACCCACAGCAAAATTCAAACCCTATACTGTTATTAATACCAGAAAATAGAAAACTTCTACCCTTAGGGTCGTAACTATAACGCAACTCTTATTTCCAAATTTTCCCACCACAATTAAAAGTCAATAAAAGAAAGCACCCCATGCAACGCTTAACATAAAAACTTAGTTAAAGCCATTATAATTAGGCAGACAAATATTATAAACTATTTAGACATAAACATTATTAATTAGTTAGGCATAAACATATTTCTTCAACAATCCTGTACAACTCTTCACTTTATACTAATCAGGCTCTTTCTTCAAGGCAACTAATTAAACCCATAGTCGCCCTGGGCATCATTCTATAACTACTCAACATCTTCTCCCAGCACTGCCTTGATCCCTTGCACAACTATAAAATACAAAATAAATATAACAAGGGATATAAAACTAAAGTAGGTTATGGCAACCTGCAAAAAAACCAAGGACAAAAAGTTAAACTGACTTTCAGTGGACAACTGTTGATGATGAAGTTTGGACATTCACAGGGGGTAAATAAAACTTCAAAGGACCAAACCATAAACTCCTAGAGTGCGAATTCTGCGAGAGAAACATGTTTGTATTGAATGTGTGAACATAAACGATAAAGAATAAAAACTAATGACAGACAAACAGCAAAAACATTGGTTTTGTCCACCCTGTGACTCAAAAGTAATGACAAATCTCAAGATGGAAACGAGCTGTGAGGAGAGGTGCGAACAATTCTTAAAGAAAGTGGAAGAAAGAATAAATGAAATAGAAAAAGAACTTGGATCCAAAGTCGACGAGAAAAGAGTGAGAGAAATTATCTCAGAATCCAAGGTAGAAAAGAGCCCAACACAAGTCCAAACAAAGTTAACCATTAGCCCAACTGAAGTCAAAGAAGTGGTACAACTACAAGTAAAAGAGCAAAACGTTGAAATAAAAGTAAGATAAAAGACTAAACAATGTAATCATCTTCAACCTGCCAGAAACAACATCACAACTAAAAACCACAAGACAACAACATGACAAAGAACAAATCCTTGAAATCTGCACAGAAATAGACAATAACTTCAGTCACTGACATCACGGAAATCCGGTGGCTCGGGGAAGCCAAAGAAAACGCAAACAGCCCCAGACCAGTACTGATTACAGTAACACACACTGACAAAAAACGCACCCTACTTCGAAAGTTCCATCACATCAAGGACAATGATAAGTTCCAACAACAACAAAATTCACCACAACAAAATGAAACAAGAAAGAGAAGAATCTAAAAAGCTCTATGAAGAAACAAAGAGACAGGAAGCAGCAGATGAGTCGGGGGAATACCTATACTGAGTCAGGGGTCCACCATGGGAAAGAAGAATAAAAAAGATAAGGAAAAGCCAATAAAGATTACACATCCACCTAAAACAACAGATGGAAAAACGAACATAAACAAAGATAATCTTAATGAAATAGGCAGCATTCAGTGTTTTTATACCAATTCTGACCAACTAAGGAACAAACAAAAGGAATTTGAACAAAGAATCAAAGAACTAAAATCCCCCCACATAATAGCAATTAATGAAGTAAAACCCCAAAACCCTAAATGTTCTGTAACCACACCAGAATTTCCCAGGAGATACAATACAACTGCATGTGAAGTCCTATTGACAACACTGGAACCGGAAACTATAAACTTTTAATATTATATCCTGAAGAAGAAGATCTGAACAGAGGAACCGAGAGGATCCTGTGATCAGAACAGTCTTAAGCCTAAGGTATCCTAAGGCTAAGCCAAGGTAAGGCATGCTGACTAGGTCCTGGACTAGGTGTTGCATGGTTTTGCTGTTGTGTCATGACATAAATCATGACATCATGAATAGTGTCAAACATGATTAACAGTGGGATAACATTTTATCTGAGCCTGAACTGGCTGAAACTTCAAACAGATCTTACTTAGTAGTTATATTAGTTATAGCAACTTACCGACCAAAAATTGGAAAAGCAAAACGTATCGTCGTATGCGCCGAAATACCCGGATATGAAATGTGTTACTGCTAGATGATGTTCACGTGCAAGCATGCACTGCCATGGCCCATGCAGTATTATAACGTAATGTATAATACAATCATACTACATAGGCGTATATGCAATCGGAGTTGAGATCAGATTAACTTAAAAGTTAGATCTTAGTAAAGAAACATCGATCTCCAAAGCACTGGGGAAAACGTCAGCGCACAGGCACAGCGGCCAACGAATGGGTATGGCTGTGTGTGCAGAGCCGAGGCGGGGGCGTGCAATCCACCATCATGTGACCATGTCCATGGCAAAACTCAGTCACTGAATGACTCGATGAGTGATTCTGCCAAATTTCAACGTTTACTTGTGTAAACAAACCATTGTCAACATATTGTACAACCGCGTAAAATATACGTTTTAATTAGGATATAGCCAGGTAATAGCCAATAGGATGGCAGTTAGGTGAAAGAACGTATAACTATGTATAACTATAAGATGAAAGAGATCCAATTAAGTCAAATTTAAGTTAACACGGTAAGATGCCAGCAAAGTTACTAACCAGTTCACACTCCAGAAAGCAGACGATTTTTAATCATTGCCTCGTCAAAACAACTCCAGCCTTTACATTGACAGATTAGGCAGTTTCACATCAAATGGTACTTAAATGCTTGGTTGGCTAAAATAAAATATTTAGCCACTGGGGCAGGAGGAATACTGCGCGTCCGTAATACCGGAAGTTTTTATGAGCCATAAGAAGGCTAGTCCATCCAACTGATCCAATGTTTATAGTCCTTTTCAACGTCAGCCGTAAATCAGGTGAGTTAACTTTCGTGTGCCTTTGAGTTTGATATTGGACTAGTCAGATTCACACTACAAAGTAGCCGATCCCTTGAATCAAGAAATCATGCTTTTGCCTTGCATTCCACTGACTTTTGCGAGACACGTCACACTCACACTGTCAGTGTCAGTCACTGACACACTCAGACACTGAGACAGGCGGGTTACCCCACCCCTCCTCCCCAGGCCAAGACCCAGCCCAGACACAATCACTGCTAAACACTGTCACAGTGTCACAGAAAAGCCGACACAGTCATGGGCGTCGCCCAGTCATGTAGCATACCCATACACATAACTAGTACAGGGAAAGGTGACAGTCAGTCACAGACGGTGCCAATCATACCGTCATTGACATTGTTGTGAACCCGTCATTGTCAGTGTGAGTGTTGATTATTACTAAACTAGTGTAGACTAGAGACAAGTAGTTATTATATTACTACAGTTTACTCTAGTCTAGATTAGCTGGCGTCCCAGCCCATATTAATTAGGCTCATAAGCACTCAACCACTGCACCAGTTACAGGGGCCAGATAATTATTCAGACATGCCACTTTTTAAAATTTCGATATTTGTTTTCTACAATAATATAAATCTGTATGTATAATATTTTAAACTGGCCATTACCCATTGGATACAAATCACCATAGTCTACCTAGCTATGAAATATATCTGTAGATGTACATCAAACCATATCCACTAGGTCATCTGCCAAGTAAAAATGTTAATTGTTTTGTTACAATTGGTACAGTAAATTATTCTTTATACCATGCATTTCCAAAACTTTAATTTGATCAAAGATATGGATCATTGCAATGAAGTGAGCAGCCACACTATTTGTTGACAGAAACTCCTGCAAAATGGTGCGTATACTAAGCAGCGGTGAAATAGTTCATGATGATGACCCTCGATTAAACAGTCAAACAGACAGCAGAGAAAGACGTCCCCAGGTGGGTAATGCTTTTTTCACTTTGTCAGGATAATTTACAGTCAATATTATAAATAGTAATAAATTGTCTTTTTTCACAGTTCCTACAATTTCATCGAAGAAATTATTTGTTCAGAGGTTTTTGAGTTATTCTAGTGCCCAGTTTTTACTGCCCATCATAAATGGACAACACAGGTAACTGCATGTTTTCTTTAAACTGGAGTTTCCTTTAATTTCCCATCTAACAAGGTGTGCAGACTAAATTCTATAAATTGCCTAGACAACAAGAGGAAAGCTAATAGTAATATCTGTCAAAATTCCATTCATGTTCCCAACCAGTAAATATTGCAGATACACAAACAGTCAAGTACAACATACTTTCAAAACTGGACTCAACTCCTCTGTTATGATGATTTTTATAAGTAAACTCTTTCCAACAGTTTATGTGTGAAATATTGTCTGAGGTGTGTTTTACCAATTTTATTAGTAAGAAAGCAATGTGTATGTAAAGACAAGTTTCCATTTTTATTGCAATATTTTAAACAGACAATGAAATTCTGGAATCTTGAAATAAACTTACAAGTTACAAACACAGTATCTTCATGTAACCAATTACAACTACATAATTGTACCCACCCCTGCACTGCTGTATCGCTGTATTCCAGGGTTCAGTTCGCCATGATGAAGATGACCAGCAGGAGAACGTCCAGTACCAGGGCGGTGGTCAAGGTGGCCAAGGCGGGGTGTCCATCTTCCAAATGTTCAACCAGCGACTGCATGATGCGGGTATGCCAAGCTGGAATGCCGGCCCGTACGTCGTCCAACCCATCGTCTCCATCGGCCTCCTTCTCTCCTTCATGTTGTTTGGCTTCCGAGGGTTGTTCTTTGGCAGCATGCTCTTCCTCGTCACCAAGTGGAGTATGGCAGGAGACGGGCCACGAGCGTTCATGAACAATATTGGACTTGGGGGGTTACTAGGGGGTGGGGGTGGACAGCAGGGGTCACGGACAAGCAGAGTACGGACACAGCAACGGGATGGGGATGCAAGGGGTAGAAGTACGGGCACAGGTAGCTGGGGCGGAGGAGGAGGAAGTGGACATAGGTTAGGAAATTCGTAGTAATTCTTGTATGGATTGTACAAAAATAAAATTCCAGTGTTGCAGAGATTTGCCATTTTGAAGCTGATAAATGGTGATTATTCATTTCATCTTGACCAGGTCTTAATTAATTGGTTTTGAGAGACTGACAAATTGCAGTTGAAAATTACATAATCCAATTGCAGCAGTTGCTTTAATGTAGTAGACCCTCACTACACCTGCATTAAAGTCATCCTTGGCACTGGCTCAAAGTGACCTCAATAGCGAGATGTATTTATTAGGAGTTAATTTTCTATACTTTACTGTGTATGGGAACTATGTGGGAATATCCTAGGGTGACCATAAAGCAAGGTTCCACTGTATATATCCTTTATTTATGCCATTTCAGATCCTGTATACCATGCCATGAAATTTTGAGAAATCTATATTGCTTTGTGTAATAAATTCTTTGTAGTACATAGGTCCAAGATATTCTTGAGCAGGGATCCATTTCACTTACATTGTCGTGAGCTCATCAGCCTGATTTTGATCTTTAAAATTGATTTTGCTCCTTAACAGTGATCTTGAATGCAGAAAAATGTCAAAACCAGGATGTGCCACGGGGACACTTTCAAACGAGTGTTATAGAAAGTGTCCTTGTGATAGGGCGGCGACTTTTTGAAAAAGCTCTTTCAATTTAACATGTTCTGTTTAAAGATGATTTTACTTAGGAACTCATTAACTTTGTGAAATGGTCCCATGGTGTGGGCGGTCCCTTGGAGTGGGCGAGAGAAGACTTACACAAAGCCTCATTAGTGGCATGTTAACACCCTTATTCTGTCGCAGTCATTTTAATAATGTTGATGCACTTTTATCCAATTCAAAAAGTTAAACAGGTAAGTTCTTATATAGTGCATAATCCAGTCCTCAGGACTGCTCAAAGCGCTTTACACTTTACTCCCTGGCAAACCTGTTCAATGGAACGCCATCTCGACTTCTCTTGGAAGCATTCAGCCACACTGCAATTACTGCATAGACTATTTGTACAAAATATCCACCTCTGTCTATAGCCAGGTACTCATTCATACAGCTGAGTGGACTGACGCAATGTAGAGTAAACAAAGTTGCCCGAGGTTCGACACCTCCGCACAGGATTCGAACCTGGGTTCTCTCAGTCAGGAGTCCAAAGCTCTTACCGCTGCGCTACTGCGCTCTACATTCAACTATGATGGTAAAAAGAACTGGACCTCTTTAAACAAAATTATTAATAGGTCAACATTTGGAACAGAAGTAGAATAGAATGAAAGTATAAATAGACTCTGCCCTTGTCATATTTTTTGTGATGGCTTTGTACTCAATTGTGTTGATACAGCATTTTGTCAAGTACATGATGGTAAAGAATATTGCACCATTCCATCTGGTTTCTTGTAAGAATGACTATAGTAATAACCATCTCAAAGATCAAATGTAACGCTTTATTCTTAACTCCAAATACTTTCAAGTACAGTTACATATAAACATGATTTCATCTGTATATTATAAATGTGTGTTCATATTTGCTATGCCACTATGCCAACCACAGTAGAGTAGAACTAGAATCGTGTTGTGGTAAGCTTTTATATCTGACCCACCTAAGGTTTGGTTAAAAAGTGTTTCTTTTACATTGTATACAGTTAACATGTCATACATATAGAAAAACACGATAAACACCACTCGAGCCTGTACAAAACTACTGCATATACACATGCATGTAACTGTTCTCTACATGTTTCCCAACTGTTAGAGGTTGTAGCAGTTGTATTTCTTATGCATCTAAACATTCTTTTTTATGTTTCCCGACAATAACCATTGGAAACTAGTTTGTTTCTGATGCACTTTAATTGCTAAATTTGATACCAGATGCCAGATAACCCAATTAACAACACCATCAAATGGTAGAATACACATGCATCAGTAAACTAAAAGATCACTGGCCCTCTGGAGGACCTGTGGCACACAGCGACCCTTGTACGAGAAACCAGAGTTCCAGTCTAAGCAGACGAAGAAGAAGAAATGGCAGAAAACAGTATATTAACACAAGTCTTGATTATCATATACATTGTAAGCGTAATAGAGAAAGGTGTTTTTTACCAATGCAGCGGAAGACTTAAATGTGGGTAATGTAGATGAAATGTTGTGAAACAATTTAATTTGAACTTTGCAAATGATTTCAGTAAGTATTGTTACTTTATGTAGTAACATATGCTTCTTTATTTTTCACACACTCATTTATAATAATGTGTTTCCTCATGTGCATGCATGTAACTAAAACATGAATGTTTACCAGATTAACCTCTGATGCACACTTTAAACATATGCTATACATATTATATATAAAAAACACCAAACAGATAACCATTTATAAACAGATATCTCTGAACTTCACCACCTTGTATGACTTTTATGCTTGGATAATTATTCGGCACACCCTTTGTAACACTATAATTAATATAATCCAGCATCCTAGCCCTGACTAGTTTTAACAAGTTCAACGCATTATTAGGTATACACATTCACGTGTGCAATAGGCATTACCAGTAACCAAATATTTTGACAAACATTAAAAAATTTGGCAAATATATTTTGATAAACACATAGTTAATTGTTATCTGTTATATTGTCTGAATTGTATAGTCTAGACTTTGGGAAATTCATGCTTCTTCAGTGTTCACAAAACTTCATTAAAATGTCTGTAGGCTACGACTCCCTACACTAACCTGTTGTTCAAATTACACCACATTTGCATTAAATTCAAAATAATTGTCTGCTGAAGATATAAATAATTGGCAAATACTGCTTCATTTTCTTGTAAAAAGAGACATTTTAATAACACAGAGTTCACACATTGCATACATAAACCAGCACCTACTTTTGTTGACATTTATACAGACCTTTATACAGAACAACCGTGAGGAACAAAGGACCCTCACATTTTGTTATGAAAACTTAGCTTAAAGCACTGGCACAAAAAGATAAGCGCAATAGCACAATAATGTCACATGTCCATGGCACCAAAATGCTTGTCATCTTTGCCATCAATGACAGGTTAGTCATTCGTGTCACTGATATGACAGATACAGACTGACATGTGTGGTTCAGTCAACTCAATGTTGATACATGTGTCCAGGTACCTAGTGTTTATAACACACCAACTCAGTGCTAAATGTCAGAGGTCACTGTTCCTGATGAATCGGTTTCCTTCCGAGTGTCTTCCGTAATACACGTATCGACACTGTCCAAATGTGGCTGCAAAATAAGTGTAAGTTTTCATTGCAAATGAACAACGAAAGTGTAATTATGTGAAAGGGTTACATTCTTACACAGGCAGTGATCATCTTCAACAACACTGAACCCTCAGAGACAATAATAAACCAGAGGGAATAACCTGTGGGAGTAATCTGACCCCAATAACCCCCAGTGAGTAGTCCCCCAATGTTGAGTAACCCCCTGAGAGTAACCACCCAGTCCCCCAGGGTAGGAGTAAACCCTGGTGAGAGTAATCCCCCAGTGTGACTAACCCCATAGATGCTAACCCCCAATGAGGTTAACCCCTTGGTGGGGTAACTGCCAGTGGGAGTAATCCCCCAGTTGGAATAACCCTCCCCAGTGGGGAACCCTCCCAGTGAGAGTACATTGAACAAATCCATCACATCTTTGCAGAGGAGTTTTCTTTCAAATAGATGCTTTAGGAAGATGCAATATGCTAATTCAAAGACAGACAGGATTCAATGTTCAAGCTTAGCCAGTAAATCATGTACAGAAAACCTCGCCTAAGTTGGATTCAATCGGACCGAGCGATTTAATCCGTGTTATGCGAAATCCGCCTCAGCCCTCGGCCCTCAGAAACCCCTTGCGTACCTGTGAATAACGTTTGAATATGACTGGATACTGCGGCAATTCTACATATGTTGATGTCCACAAGCAACACACAACATTATGTCGTACTAGAACAGTTCTGTGCTTAATTTTAGCAGGAATCTCTAACGTTATTGACAATTGTTCGACATTTTAGGACATATTTTTAAAGACTGGATGGTAGTAAATAGAGTTGTCTCATCTGCATTATTGTTTATTATAAATGTCAGCCATCTTGTTCTGCGTAAGTCTTTGTTGCAATTGTTTCATGAGAATAGCCTCACATTTCGTTGCCGAACGTCAAACCGTAGTGTCTTGAGTGTCCATAAAGCAGCACGTGTGTCACTGAGTTTTGCTATGTTATGTTCAGACACTGAGACTTCGTGGCCCTCATCATCGCTCAGTAAACCGTTTGTGTCGGGGTGTCGTTCGGTTTCAATGATCTGCTCATCACTTAGATCGAGTAGCCGAAGTTTCTGCTATGTTGTCCACACCAACACAGTCGCCCGTCGTACATACAGCATCTCCATGCACCTCGCGGAGCTTGTTCCATACGTTTCTGAATGAAGCAGCTGCTTCGTCGGAGGCATATATTTGACGTTCAACAATTTTAACGAATATGGCGTTTTGATAGCAGTTTAGAAGTGTTACCTGTTTCACTTTGTTCCAAGCTTACTTCAGAGCAATGACGGCGTCCAAAATAAAACCGAGTTGAGTGAAGATCCGACTTAAGCGAATCCGCTTAGGCGAGGTTTACTGTGATTTAATCAGCTAATTAACAAAGAATGAGTACACAACGTAACAAGATCATTTAAAACAAAACTATACTACAAAACAAACTCAAACAGATGACCATACAACACAACACCACTTGCAGAAAAACTTTCTGAAGATTGCTTGTCCGACATAAATCCCATCATAATTATGTGTGAACATTGATGAACTGATCAAAATGTATAAAATGTTTCTCTGCACATAGTCTTCCACAATAACCAACCTTCATGCTTTGATTCAACGCGGACATCTTTTGGCAGTGGCGTGTATGGATTATCATCTTCATCTTTCTTACCTCTCTCGTTTCTCTCCTAAAACATTAATACTAACTAACTTATACCCATGAAGCAACAAACCGCCCATTTAGATTGGCTCCATCTCACAAAATTATCTCTGCTCAATTGTCCCAGGTAGGAGAAAGACCCTCCACAAAGCCATGCATACCAGAAATAACTCAACCTATCAATGTTTCTTCCTTAGAGGAGTTTTAATATTTCCCGCTTATTTCATTTCAAACTAATTTTGCAAAAAGCAAACACAGTATGCACGATGGCTCTTTGTGCAACAATTGTATGGAGTTTTGGAAAAGTCATCAGACAAACTATTAACTTATTTAATTTCTGTTCAGGAATCCATTCAAGTTATTTTCAACCTTCAAGTGAATGCATGAAATGATTAGGTATGCATTTCTGTGTGTACATGTATTTTGTCAATTTTCCTTGATTTGTCAAAAACTACGTCACAGACAAATCCAGTTGGTTGAAAGCTAAATCTTAGCCTGACAAATGGCTTTGGAAGATGTAATTACCAAAACCAATTTTATTGGCCATTTAAACAAATGTACACACTTTTTTATTAAACCAACCGCAGGAAATTAGTTAAACATCAAGGAACTGGATTTTTGATGGGTTAATCCAGTTGAAGAAGCAGCTTGAAGCAACTTTGCCCTTAGTTTTCGTTGTTCCACTATGATTTCGGACCTGGTTGCTAGACAAAAAATGGTTCAATCAATTATATTATATCATTATCAACTAAAAACAAGATGGCCACACCATTTCAAGGTCAGATGCAGGTCGTGCAACTCTGAGGAAGCAGCCACGTCTCTGGGCCTCTGTCCTCTCTATGCTCCTCACTGGCGTTGAGTCGAGGAACTTCAGTTTTGGCAGGTTGTACAGAACAAATATCCTGAAAGTGTCCATAATCATAACCGGGAGACAGTTTGCAATGGTGAACTGGGAATATCATAGGTCAGACATCTATCAAATCATAGTTTAGACATTCCAGCAGTGATATATATATTTGTGATGTTCAGCACACTCACATAATCAGAAGTGCAACTTTGCAAGTGGGATGCAGTAAAACTAATTCGGGGAACGTCCTACAAAAATAAGTCAAAATCCACGCAGGGCAAACATGTGTACCGGTTGTTACCAATTCAGTATGTTGATGCAAGTGAGACAAATCTGCACTATAATTATTTAGAACCAATGTGCAGTCTAACTATAAACCCCTGGAGTACACACAGAGCCCTGGACAGATGCTAATCCAACCTCTTACCAAACAACAGTCGTGTGGTGATTACAGCCATAGCATGACCAGGAGGACAAGCTATGGAACTACATGCATAAACACATAATACATAAACATCTAAATTAGATTACAGAAAATCAAACAAATCCGATTTAAATCATCTGATCCTCTTTTCCTTACATAAATCATGGATTTTTATCCAATTCTAAACCCACATCTCGATACAAGGTCATTCAGACTCATTCTAAAGAGCAAATGGAAGTACAAAATGTCACATTACCGGTACTGTTCGTAGTCTTCATCACTGCTGTCGGTACAAGAGAGCTGGTCAGGACATGCAGGGTTACCAAGTAGACTGAGGTACTTCAGTGAAGGCAGCAGCTTCGAGAGCAGGTCCAACAGTCTCTCAAGATCAGTGATGTCAACAGTTGTCAAGAACAAACTAATTACAATGCTATCCTACATTGTGGCATTTTGTAGATATAGATTTACCAAATACATGGTAACCTGTGATCGTATGATGCAACAGAAAAACTGGGTCACCTTCAAGAACATGATCATATGTAGACAAGCATGCAGCCCACAAAACATCACAATAGATCAAAAGAAAGTGGCTGGTTTCTTTTAATTCTTGTATGTTAATTGCAATACTGGAATCATCACAATTATAATATTAGCATTAACAAGCACCCATTATTATTTATAAACAAATTAGCAACTTTACAACATATAACACTTATCTGCATGCAACAAGGAATATTAAATCAAAACAAAGAGTTGTAGTAAATCGGGTCACAGAGAAATCACAAAAGGATATCTTATTTTTATTTAACATCAGTGTGTGCAGTTTTGGCAGAAATGGCAGTGTTACGTTGTCGTCTAAGATGTTGTTGTCCAGAATCAACTCTTCTAGGTTTCTGAACCTCTCGACACCATCCACGGTTCTGAAAGATACAATCTACTTTGTAACAATGGAACCGAAATGTAAGGTAATCTATTTTATTTTATTGACATATTAGCTGAGCTACTCCAGCAATGAATAGTGAAAAGAGACACCAGCTGATATTTTCCTATTAAATCTGCACCTACATCAAGGAGATCATTGTATGACCTTGGATAGCAACAATGTTACTATATAATCCAATCCAGCTGCCACTGCTGCCACAGCCAGCACTGGCACTGAAGATCGGTATGACTAAAAGGCGCACGATCACGAACAACCAAAATGTATGTAGTGTTGGTAACCAAGCGGGCTGTTGGTGGCACGTAGGAGGTATGTAGTGTTGGTAACTAATCGGGCCGTTGGTGGCACGTAGGAGGTATGTAGTGTTGGTAACCAATCGGGCTGTTGGTGGCACGTAGGAGGTGTGTAGTGTTGGTAACCAAGCGGGCCGTTGGTGGCACGTAGGAGGTATGTAGTGTTGGTAACTAATCGGGCCGTTGGTGGCACGTAGGAGGTATGTAGTGTTGGTAACCAAGCGGGCTGTTGGTGGCACGTAGGAGGTGTGTAGTGTTGGTAACCAAGCGGGCCGTTGGTGGCACGTAGGAGGTATGTAGTGTTGGTAACCAATCGGGCTGTTGGTGGCACGTAGGAGGTATGTAGTGTTGGTAACCAATCGGGCTGTTGGTGGCATGTAGGAGGTATGTAGTGTTGGTAACCAAGCGGGCTGTTGGTGGCACGTAGGAGGTATGTAGTGTTGGTAACTAATCGGGCTGTTGGTGGCACGTAGGAGGTATGTAGTGTTGGTAACCAATCGGGCTGTTGGTGGCATGTAGGAGGTATGTAGTGTTGGTAACCAATCGGGCTGTTGGTGGCACGTAGGAGGTATGTAGTGTTGGTAACCAAGCGGGCTGTTGGTGGCACGTAGGAGGTATGTAGTGTTGGTAACCAAGCGGGCTGTTGGTGGCACGTAGGAGGTATGTAGTGTCGGTAACCAAGCGGGCCGTTGGTGGCACGTAGGAGGTGTGTAGTGTCGGTAACCAAGCGGGCCGTTGGTGGCACGTAGGAGGTGTGTAGTGTCGGTAACCAAGCGGGCCGTTGGTGGCACGTAGGAGGTGTGTAGTGTTGGTAACCAAGCGGGCCGTTGGTGGCACGTAGGAGGTGTGTAGTGTTGGTAACCAAGCGGGCTGTTGGTGGCACGTAGGAGGTGTGTAGTGTTGGTAACCAAGGGGGCTGTTGGTGGCACGTAGGAGGTGTGTAGTGTTGGTAACCAAGCGGGCTGTTGGTGGCACGTAGGAGGTGTGTAGTGTTGGTAACCAAGCGGGCTGTTGGTGGCACGTAGGAGGTGTGTAGTGTTGGTAACCAAGCGGGCTGTTGGTGGCACGTAGGAGGTATGTGTGTGCAGCTCGCCAAATATGTTCTTCACATTGGAGTAACAAAATTCGCAACTTTTATCATCGCTTGTGGTAACTCGCCGGTTCCATTCGCCAGCTAGCGCTACTGTGCCAACACTAAATGTTCGTCCGGAAAATCGGATAAAATGCCTAAATTGTGTAACTCCTGGATGAAATATACTCAATTTTTTTAATAATGCACACACAAACCTTATATATATACCATCAACGGCCAGACTATCTATCAACACATTATATTACATGGTCGTGCGTGGTCGTTCGTCAACTTCGTAGTCGTGCGTGGTCGTGCGCCTTTTAGTCAAACCCCTCAAGATCCCACCCCACTGGGGTCCCCAGGGTGAAATTAAAAGAACTCAAAATCCAAGGGTAATGGGCATGATAGGGTAGCATTCCTACAAAATTCAGTCCCATACATGTGAAATTGACAAAGATAAGTTTGTTCAAACACACTTACAGACATAAATCAGAAACCCACACTCTGTTTTATAATAAAGATCAAACTATAATTATTCATTTCAGTAAAGTATAAAACTGACTGATTGGACCTGATTACCAAACAATCAGATCATTATTTTTCAGACTTACTATAGATCAAAAAGTTCTAATGGGAACACTTTAGAAATAGCAAAAAAAAAAAAGAACGTCAGCATCACAGACACATATTTAGTGACTGTTAATATTCAATAGATCAGGGGTGTGTGCATTCTTTCAAAAAACATATTGGAAAACATCTTTCCTACTTTCTAGATGGAAAAACTGAGAAATACATTTAAGCTAGTTCTTACTGATATAAAACAAAACAATTGTACAAGAAAAATCCAAAAAAAATCTAGAAACAAGACATTGTAGAACAGTTGTAAAAGATGTATATAGCATCAGTTGATCATCCATGCAATGACCCAATCAGAGGGCTGATACAAAGCATGAAAAGTGCTAAAATAAATAAAATAATGAGTAAGTACAAGTATACTTAAACTTATATATTCTGTGGATTCTCCAGATGGATGAGTGACTTACTTGAGCTGGTTGAAACTGAGGTCTAGATGTCTAACCAAGCAGGAGTTGCCTTGACCAAGATGGGAGGGGATATGCTCACAGTCTTGCCCAATGTATGACAACTGCAACACAATCCAAGCACACATCATAACCACATAAACACGCATAACCATACTTTGATAATGGACGCATCTGAAGACTGTACTTTTAAAGATAATCATGTGATAAGAGTAACAAGAAAGGCTTTAGTATGTTATAAGAGTAACAAGAAAGGCTTTAGTATGTTATAAGAGCAACAAGAAAGGCTTTAGTATGTTGTAAGAGTAACAAGAAAGGCTTTAGTATGTTATAAGAGTAACAAGAAAGGCTTTAGTATGTTATAAGAGCAACAAGAAAGGCTTTAGTATGTTGTAAGAGTAACAAGAAAGGCTTTAGTATGTTATAAGAGTAACAAGAAAGGCTTTAGTATGTTATAAGAGCAACAAGAAAGGCTTTAGTATGTTGTAAGAGTAACAAGAAAGGCTTTAGTATGTTATAAGAGTAACAAGAAAGGCTTTAGTATACACACAAGAAAAAAGGCATTAACAAGTTGGAGATCTGTAGCCAAAGACATGAACATGCATGAAACTACCTGGAGAAAACGCAGATAGCAGCAACCAACCACTTGGAAAAGTGTTGTTTGGGCCCCATGTCCTACCATGAGTGAAGAGGAATAAGTATTTAAGTAAGTTAGGTAACATTGGATAGTACAGTAGGAGGCAGGGTTGGGTTCAATTACATTGATCAATTACAATTACATGACTGGATAATTTTCAATTAGTTACAATTACAATTATTTTTGCATTTCAAATTTCAACTAAAATTACAGTTACCGTCCCAAAATATATTCAATTACAATTATAATTTTCAATTAAAAAAAAATATTTGTCAATTACTATGGATTTTTGTTTCGCTCAAAATAATATCTCAGATCATCCCACATTTATATAACTACCACGCAATTGGCTTCTCAGCACCTTGCTGCCCTCAAGCTTACTAGAAAATAATTCCACATTGAAAGGATAGTGTTAGTGCACAGCCTTATTTAACTAAATTACAATTCCTACAGCTAGCCTGTGTAGCACTGGACCACAGGCCTATAATTTGTTCTTGGCCGCCTACTTGACACTTGTCAGCTGCTGAAGCCTGCTACAGTTACAGCTAGTGCTTCAATGGGTCAGCTCTATATGCCCTCCCCAGTTGAAGAGAAGCCATGTTTTTATCTCTCTATCAGTGCTTCCAAAGTGCCAAGTCAATAAGGCAAATAAAGACTAGTTGGCACTGTGCCTGTCCATGGGTGACTGATTGTTTGGAAAGACACTGCTAAATGCTTTATGCAACATGACTGTGCCAGGACTGTGGCAGGACAGGCAGACAGCTGTTATCTGCTCATGTTCACCAGAAAGAGTCAGTCTGACTATAACACCCCCAGAAATGGGGAGTATGAGAGGGAAGGTGATTTTAGATCAGTTACAATTACGACACACACACACAAAATCAGTTACAATTACGATACTTTCAAATATTTCAATTACAATTACACCGTAATTGTAATTAATTACACAATTACGAATTATAATTGACCCAAACCCTGGTAGGAGGTTATACCCACTAACTGTTGTATTCAGTATGAAATATATTAGACGTTCTAAAAGTGTCAAGAAGCTGAGCCAATCTTGGATACAATTTCCCCCCGAGTCTCCTCTCAAAACTACAAACTCTTTTAAGAGGAACCAGTGGTGCTTTCAAAGAGCCTCTCCAGTGAGAAGAATCACAAACATCACCTGCATGAAAAACGTTGGTGAGAAACATAAACTATACATTTAACTCCAGACAGGTATCAAGTCTGAGTCATAAAAATAACAGAACATATTTTTCAGGTTATTTATAATAAACTATCTGGAAATTGACTGGGAATGTGCCAATACCACATTGCCCCAACCAGATGTTTGCTCAAATGTTTTAATTACAATAAGGAACTCAATGAGCACCTATGTCAAATGCAAGTCTGCCAAAACAATTCACATGGGAAAAAGAAAGCCTCAGTGAGTTACCCTTGCCCAATAATGGCAGTGTTTATAGAATAGCCACTGCCAGACAAGACAGCTAAACATAAACACTGACTTAAGTGTTTCCATAATATACACTGTAGCTATGGACTGCCATAATATATCAACACTCAGATTCACACTTACAGTAACAAAAGATAGGCTGATAGCTACAATGTATATACAGCCTTGTACAAGATAGCCTTGTATACAGCCAAGACAACAAAAAATTATTTTTTTAAATGCTTCGCTGCCTTACAACAAACTTTCTATTCTATGTACAGTACTACATACACGGGTGTAGGTCATACTTGTAGCCAAAACACAACAACACGTCTGCAGCATCGTTACCGCATAGCTACTAGATTGCAGAATGCCTTCTAGGTCTTGGCTATCAATAGCTGTGCAGTAAAGATAACAGAGTTTCTGCAGTCTCTTGACTATCAGCAGCAGAACCTTTTGTTCAGCTTCATAATATTCAAATTTTACAAACACGCAAAACATACCAAGTATTTTTAGCCACACTCAAGTGCCCTTGAAATTCATCTTCATGTGCAATGGTATCCTATGTAGTATGACGCCCGTTATGAAAATCTAGGCCAACAGTTACAGAGTGTAGCTATTAATAGCTGAGACACAACAAAACTTATCCATCTTATTCAGACGGTTTTCACTGCATACCAGTACAAGTTTCTCATTTTGAAATTTCTAACTAGACTCCACCAAACAAGAAAACCACTACTGCCTCCTCCTAACAAGAGAAGGGAGAAATGGTTTGGACATGTCTACAGAATGTACAGCAAGCTGCCTGTCAAGATAGCGTTGACTTGAATGCCTGAAGGGACTAGAATGAGGCAGACCAAAAACAACACAGCAAAGATCAATGGAAGAACTGAAGACTGCTGGCTGACCAGGGGCACAGCAACGAGGACAGCCCAAGACAGAGGGGACTGGTGAGATCTTGAGCAACCTTATGGGTGGACTTTCATAAGTTCATTAAGTCCACAAAAACATGCAGTTTTTAATTTGTATTTTATCAAACCACCACCCACCACCACCCACCCCCACATAAGGTGATTTTTATCAATCCTAAATCTAAATTGTTTACAAAATGACACCCAATAACCACCAGATTCAACCAATGTGAGATGTGCAACGGCTGCCAAGACATTACCCACTATGCTGCCAGGGTTTGATATCCATACTAGCACCAATGTGCATTAATACATGTTCCCCTTAGTAGGTGGTACCACTGTAGCTATTAAAATATTCAGATGGCATGTAGTGACTAGCAACCCACCTGCCAATAATATGTAATGCTATGTATTTTTGACTTTACAAACTCATGCAAATACACATTATGCGCCACCCCCTTACATGCCATACCTAGGCATGAAAAAGATAAAATATAATTCATAATTTAATACAGACTCCCTTGCAGGGAAGTAATTCACAAACAGGATTGACTACTAACATAATAAGCTGATATGTCTAGCTTGACCAGTGTCCAGTCATACCTGCTTCAGATCTTCAAGCGTATTCATCATTCTACCACGCATTTTCATTGCAGCGAAAACGTGCTGTGCTACTGAACACATCATGTAGGTTTGTGTCCATAGATCATCAGTCCAGCCCTAGTGCTGTACAGCCTGCAAGCACTTGACTGTTAGTCACACGATCGTGTACAAATGATTTGTTTGCCTAAACCTGTTTACTGTGTTCTCTCAAGGCCAACTCTGACATGCAACCGTTATGGACGGGTTCCCATTATGGGCACATGTTGACACACATCAAATGAAACAAAAAATGTGGGATACAAAATTGTCATCTGAGGATTGGCACATGTATGAAACATGCACACCACTAAAATTTGTTGTCATGTTTTTATTTTGTAAATTATTTTATGGCAAGGTTTACTTACTTAATATAGCCGCTGTTCATAATTACCCAATACATCACCCTACCAAACTATGAAACATGGTCCCACCCTGGATGTCTATTTTACCAAATGTTTTCATCAAATAAATATGCATACTGGGATGTTTATTAGGCACACAAGAGTATGAGGTCTTTTGTTCCTCAAATTTCCACCCATCCAAAATGAACTCAGCACATCCAAAAGACAGGTGGATGGATCTCTAGATAAAGCTATGAGATTCCAGCCACATAACCACTTTACAGTACTCAAGTGAGTGTCCTCAATCAACTCTTGAAAGGTTTCTGATGGATAATTAATAGCCTCAACTGACAGCTTAGCACTTTGAAGTGTTGTTGTCCTGTCTGTGATCAAACAAGACACCTAATCCAGTCCTGAGTTAATCACACTAACAAACAACAGAAAACACTAATCCATAAACAGATTACCTAGTAGACTCTTTCTGATATTATGATTGGCACACAACTTAATATTGTTTTTCAGCTCCTAAGACGGAACCTTTAATCAACATTGCCTGTTTCTCGTTTATTAATATTTAATAGCATAACATGGCCGTCCCCTGACGGGATGCCTTGGTAGTTGACAGCAATATTTACCAAATGTTAGAAAACACAGCATCACTACATAAACACCATAATGTGTAATGCATAAGTTCATATCCATCGATAGGCCCTAGTCGTGATATGATTTACTTAGAGCCGGTTATGATTTACTTCTTAGAATTAACTCCATTGGACAACGTGAATGACATCACTTGTCAGTTGTCCAATCATGGAATATTCCCGCGGGATCCCCGCTATATCCAATGGTGATACCTTGCGGAGTTTCGACATACTAGCAATCTAGACGTTCATGTAATGTGGCGCCTAAACCAAAGATTATACTTTATTTGTTGCTAGCATGCTATGCGATTGATTAAACAGTCATTTCTGGAATGCCACAAAAGTATGTTTCTATTAATCGCAAGAACGTTTCTCAAATTGTCTTTTTATTTAAAAAATGGGCCAAGAGGCCCTGAAGTCCTTTGGACATATATATCGATATGTGACCCCGGCTGACCAAATGAGTGATAAGTCAAACAAATTGTAACATTGTTTTCTTATATTCTTGTAAAGGTTTACACGGTTTCAAAAATTATGACTGCTACAAAAATTGGCCAAGTTATGGAGCATTGAACATGGTAAGGGTCAAAAAATGAAGAAAACGGCTGTTGAAGTTTTATATTATATACGCAAATGGATTGCATGGAAATATTACATGTATGACATTCAAATGTGGCACACAGTATGTATGTTATGTTGCAATGATATACTGGAAGTACAAATGTGTTGCTACAAAGACTTAGCAAGTTATGTCAGATTATGTCTTTATGTGTAAAACTAAGAGGATAGATTATTTGAGAGCAAAAGGTAGACTAAAGAAAATTTAAAATGACGAAGCTAATGCAGAGTTAAGAGAATTGGCTAGTGGGTATATATGCTTTATAAAACAAATATCAAAATGCTACCATAAACAGTTACATGAAAACTTGCGCAATCTAAAACATAGAAAGCCTGCATAATACTGGGATATACTTAATAAAGCAAGTAACAGCAGTGAAAAATTTGGAAATATTTCACTGGATAAGTATATGAACCACTTTGAAAAACTTGGTGAAAAACCTGAAAGTGAAACTGCAGCTAGTGAGATACCTTTTGATCTAAGAAAGATTTCCCAGTCAAACGAACACATAAACAGACCAATCACACAAAATGAGGTACTAATGCAAATCAAAAAACTCAAAAACAAAAAGGCATGTGGTATTGATAATGTTATAACTGAATACTTAAAAAAAAAAAACAGGGCCAGGCTGTGTCAGCCTTCTTCTCATGTGATGTAGAGGTACAGCCAGGTGAAAACTTGTCTCCTTTGTTATTTACCTGAATTTTGAACACTGTTAGTCATAATTATAAGGGACTTGACATGGCAGCTGGTGAAATTTACAACAACCTTAGTGATGATGATGTAGACATTTTCTTGAAAATGTATGTTCTACTATATGCTGATGTCACTAGAATGATTCAATCAAATACAGATTTCTTGTGTATAGCAGAACTATGTCAACTCTTCTAATGGTCATAACCCTCCTATTCTAGGCCTCTATTCAACAAAACACCCTCTCTGACTGACTTAATGCAAATGTAGTACCAACATACAAAAAAGGCAACAGAAGAACCACTGGCATGGTGAGGCCGACAAGCACCCCGGCAGTGACCACCCTCACACTCAGTGCCAGTGTACCGGCCTGGAAGTAAGTTCCGGTCTGAAAGTAAGTTCTGGTTCCGTTTTGTGTAATGCGTATGTACATGCCAAAGGTTAGCACCTACTTTCAGCCTGCTTATACACATGTCGAAAGAAAGTTCCGGTTCCATTTTGCGTGTTGCGTATACCTGTACATGTATACATGCCAAAGGTTAGCACCTATTTTCGGTGTCTTCCGAAAGTATGTGCGACCCATTTATATTATAGTTTGTCATTTATATTATGTTTGGCATGTATGAAGCTGAAATTTTGTGTGTGGTGTAGCAGGCCTATTTGGGGGTGACTTGTAGATTTTTTTTTTTTGAAATTTGTCGCGGGTGGGATCTAAGGGGCAACAATTTTTAAATGACACATAACTGTCAGTTTGGCATGAAGCTGACATTTTTATGTGATCTAGCAGGCCCATTGAGGTAGTTTGTTAATGTAGATCTTTATCAAATACATCCAGGGGTGGGGGTCTCATGGAGGTCACCATTTCCTCAAAAAAATTCTCAATGCAACTCCGATTAAACTCGGCTATTTTTTAATAATACGTTTATGGAAATGAGTCACGCAATCATAAATTACATGAATAAAAATGTATTATCATGTTAACGTGTATAATTATGTTTGACATAACAGTTCAAATAGTATTATTAAATAAAATATAAAATGCAAAAAAGTCATTCATTTACACAGATCAAAACCACATATCCCTTTGTTTATTACTGCCATGCTTACAACAAAACATGTCTACATATATGGTCTATTATAAAGCAAACACAAAATTATTAATTATGTAACTCAGTCGCGCTGTGCGTCGAGCAAGGGGTCAAAGTTGCTCACCACGGTGTAACTCAATCGCCGCATACTTTTGGCACGGGGTCAAAGTTGATCGGTCACATTGCTCACCGCGGGTTGCATTTGGTGTACTGCGCTTGCGCAATATGCAAAAACGGAACCGGAACTTACTTCCAGACCGGTACGCCAGCATAAAAACATCAGCTTGGCAATAATGTTCTGAAAAAGGCTGACTAGATGAATAAGACCACAACATTCCAACCACAATATATATAAACTAATCAGTCAATCAGACCTGGGGCCGAGTACATTTTATGAGTACAAGTACGAGTACTTTAACAATGGATAAGAACAAGTACGAGTACATTGCTAAAAGCTGAGTACGAGTACAAGTACGAGTACGTTCTCACAAGTACGAGTAAAAGTACGAGTACATTAACAAATTATAAATATTAAATAACTTATCAAAAAAAATTATTAATTAATCTAATTTATGTAACTCAACACAAATGAATATGCAATGGCAGTTGATCAATTTTTTTATGAGGAAAACTAAAAAAAACTCTATTTCATCAACAATTAAATTCACTTCATTGGCATTCATTTCAGTGGCATCCTATGATCTTATCATCTATTTGCTATTGCACTGAATGAACATGAGTTGTTCACAGGTTCAGTCTTTCACGCTGCACTGTTCAGGGCAGAATACTTTCTCGGCTATGCTAAATACCCTTTCAACTGGGGCTGATGAGGCTAGAATGCTCAGATGGTGATGGACCACTTGAGCCAGAGTTGGAAAACTCAGAACTGCAGTGGGTCACTGTGACCATCTGTACATGGCTGACTGAGGTATCCGTTCACCTCTACAATCAGCAATCTGCTGATGTTATAAGTTTGCAATTTATATTTTCTGATCGTAGACTACTAGTTGTTGAGAGGGTTAGCACATGTTCACATAACAGGCTCAGCATCCCCATTGGACTTTTTAGCCAGGCTGCTGGCATGGGATTATACTAGTGTAGACAGTCTGACTTGAGCCACCTTACTTCTACAGAGGAAGACTGGCAGTTCTTGTTCTTAGCAGTTAGCACTGTCAGCCAGTGGCAGTGCCAAGTGGCATGGTCTCCAGACTACATCAAAGGCATTTCCTGTCTAACTGGTGGGTTAACTGCTAATTGACTCTTTATGGCTTAATTAAACAAACAGGTTTATGGCCTGAACTGTTAGCCTACAATTATTGTTTGCTTAACAGGGTGTTTCTGACTGGGAAAAGATGCTACCTGTTGCCATGTTTGGGTATCATATTCATTGTTATCAGAGAATGAGGAAGTGCTGGGATGTGTAGGGATATTAAGGTTGTATACTATCAGAAATAACAAAGTATTAAAAAAATAGTTGAACATTTAAATATTTCAGGAAAGTTTCATTTTATAACCAAATATATTTATTTTCCTCAGTACATATTGAGAAAGTACTCAGATGTACTAATGACAATGTATTCATAGAATCTGAGTACAATGAGTACGAGTACGAGTCCATGACCCATAAGTTTCATGAGTACAAGTACGAGTACTTCAAAAATGTACTCGAGTACACAAGTACATGAGTACCGAGTACTTCGGCCCCAGGTCTGCAGTCAATAGAACGTTGCCGACTGCTGGGAATAAACAGAAGGACCGGGCGATATTCGGGTGAAGGCTTCAGCCTCTATTCCTGGTGTTGCTACCCCTCTCTCTACGTTCACGGGGGTTGTCATACAAATCTTACCACCCGTTTAATGTGCAACTATTATTATATTGTAGCATGGTAAATGAAGTAGTAAAACCGGTCATATACCTGGCCACTGCTGGACAAAAATGAATGAACATCTACCCCTCCATCTTCCATATTTACATTTATCGACAATTTGGCACGTGACTATTGCGCATTCAGTCCGTGGATTGTTCACTGTTTATCCGCTAGGTGATTTAACAAGATTTAACAATGTTAATGATACTATATAATTCAGACACCACCGAAGTTAGCAAGTTGACTCGGCGCCTTCTTGTAACTCATTCACTTTTTCCCAACTCACTTTCTCACTTATTCGCCCAGTCACGCTTTCGTAACCCACTCACTCGCCCAGTTTCACCAGATTGTTTCCCATAGAGAGCGCCACTTCTGTTGGTCAACAGCCTGTTTGGTGATGCATTCCATGATGCCAAAAGTGCGTATCATGTGGCTATTGCATGCAATTTGACATTGGACATGTGTTTAATGTCTTGTTCACGTTTACTATCTTCTGGGGATGCCCTGGTGAAGTATTATTCACCACAAGGATTCTCTGAGAAGACCATCAGATGCTTATATTAGTCCATATGGGCCAGACCAGATGTCGGTACCACCTGGGGGGGGGGGGGGGGGGGGGGCGGTGGCAAAACTTCATTGGTGGCGAATTATTTGTTGTACTGTAAGTACAACAATGTATGATAACCTTTCCAAAATGAGTAGCTTTCTTGGCTTGGTGGTCATCTTCCAAAAATGGCCACCAAATCCAATTTCCTCATATTGTAACACGTGTTACAATATGAGGATATGATATACATACATACACACACACACGTACAGACACACACACACACACACACACACACACACACACACACACACACACACACACACACACACACACAGATGCACACACGCACGCACACACAGACACATACACACGTACACACACACACACACACACACACAGATGCACACACGCACGCACACACAGACACACACACACACACACACACACACACACACACACACACACACACACACACACACACACACACACACACACACACACACACACACACACACACACACACACACACACACACACACACACACACACACACACACACACACACACACACACACACACACACACACACACATACATATATAGGCAATCTAGCTCATATGCGTTGAAGCTGAACTTACACATAGTAGCATATATATATATGTGTGTGTGTGTGTATATAATAATAATAATATTATATACATACTATATACGCGTCATAACATAACGTACCAGTTTCCACGAAGATTTGGCTAATGATAAGTGATAACACATATTAATAAATAAATGTGTGGCCTGCTGAACTAGTCCAGGTAATTTATTCAAAAAGGTGGCCGACACCTAATCTTGTTTATATTTCCAGTGGCGCCTCCTTGCGAATACAATACACACTAGTGCATCGCAAACACAGGGCCCCTGTGGCAGTGCCTAGCCTGGCCGTGCATGGGCCCGTATTCTCGAACGACTTATGAATTTCTTAGCGCCATTTTTACATAAAAATGACGTCAAAAGAGCGTAAGTGACGATTTTTTCGCAAGTGGTATTCTCGAAACATTTACGATACGAACATTCGCAAATATGGCGCATATTTCGTCGCAAAGTTACGCCAACGCAAGAGCCTGAAGAGGTCGCGTAACTTTTTCGTAACGTTTTGTGGTATTGCTTTCAGATGGAGATTTCTCAGTTATTTGCTGTTACAACGTCGCAAAACACATTAGTAAATTGTGTGTGATTTAATGACACTAATGTGTGTTTGTCAATTTTTATTGACCGCTGAAATTGCATAAATACCCTCTTTGAAAGCGGCGCCGCGGCTACACCGCTAGCCAACGGCAATGGAAAATTCCACCATAAAAAGTAAACAAGCGGGACCAGCAACAAACGGGACCGATTAGTAATTCACCGCAGTAATTTATATATTGACTGCATGTTACACAATTACAATTTGTGTAGGCACGTTTAATTACACTTGAAACCACAATTTCTATTTCAGAAGACCACAGTATTGCAGACATTAATTCGATGGCATGAAAATGTATATATTAATGTAAAAAGGACACTATTTCTTTATTATTTATCATGGCCATGGGACAGATTTTGCCAAATTTATCTAATGTTTTATGTGTACATTATGTTAATGTTCCACCACATCTACATAAAAATTCATAGGTAAGTAAGCTTGGCTGCCACTTTCAGATATATATGCTGCTTGAGAAATGCTATATTAAGTGCATCAATATTATGACAACCCGTGATAGATTGCATCATTTATTCAAGTATTGACAATACCATCCAAAACAAATATGTAACTATTACAATGGAAATGATAATTATGTATATAAATTATATATGTATATAAAATTAAATATATATACAGTGTACATATACAGTAGATACTAAGATAATATGTTTGAATACACCTACTTTTGTGTGTACAAAATAACATAATGCTTGTAAATATAATGTGAGTACACCTGTATTGTTCAAATAAGTTTGATCTTGAAACAGTGCATATACACTAAACCTCAGATAAAACAATAATATACACACATGCCGACCTAGCAGTCATAGTTATGGAGAAATAAATTGTGTCTGTTTCTATGTTCTAGGTAGTCATAAATGGAAAATACTGTTGACTATGACAATTACGGGATGATATAAAACATTACTGTACATTTTTGGCACATCCTATTTTCCAGGTGCCAATAATCCAATTTCTTTTCTCACCAAACCGACTTACCAACAGAAGACATAACATTTATCTTGACCTTGTAGTTGTTTTACAAAATGTAACAACTGAATCAGTTTAAAGAAGATTGCTAACATACTGCTTTTACCAGTAGATCTTAGTATACCAGGTCATTGATTTTTATAGTCTCCAAAGCGATTGATCTGCATCATAGAAATCCTTTATACACTGTATAATTTATTTTGACAAATGAATACCACTGTTAACAATTTATGCAAACAATAGATATTAATGAAAAGTATTATAATAATTCCAGATGCCATAGGAAAACAAGAAACTTGTCGGTATAATGAGGTGTTCGTACACGAATTAGTATTTAAGGTATTTGATGTATAATTGATGTAATGTGAATTTATGGTGGTCTTCCTGGTGTTCATTTTATGTTCGAGTTTCAATGTATCCTTGAGACATTGCAAAGAGAAGAAATGTGCCACATCCACGCAGAGCATTGCAGAACATGATGTTAATACAATCAAATGTTGATGTCACTGCAGCACCAATACATGGAGCAGCACAGGCTACGCATGATTCGTAGATTGTTTAGCCACTTTATATTTTTCTTTTCTGCAGCTACATTGTCTTCTTGGTGCAGCACCATGTCCAGTTGTATCTTTTTGCATCTTTTAATTTCAAGATGCAGCAGTCATTCCAGTCATACAATACACAGGTAAAGTAGATACTACCCAGTAGTTATAAAATGTTATAACATGTAAAAAAAACTAGGCTGTACCAGACAACAACACCACTGATAGAGTGCACTATTGTGTATATTTCATCATACCATAACCACATATTGTAACTTACCTTTCATTCCCACTGGTTTTCAGCCTTTGGGTGTGGTATCATGGTTATTTGGTAGATGATGCTGGATGTGTGCTGTAAGTACAGACAATTTCATTGTAGTTGTTTTGTAGCAATAGTGTATATTGCATTGATTTGTTGTCATTATGCACTAGGTACATGAAATACTGTTCTATGATAATCTTTATTCCTCATTACCTTAGCCCTATACATAGACACATCATCTAACATAGTCCATATTCAGGGGCAGATCCAGAGTGGGTAGTCTATGGGGGCACAAATTTGAACAATAGTAGTGGGAGTGCATGTATAAATGTCAACAAGTTTTAATAGTATTTAGGCTTAATACGCCAATGTAGCACGTAATTAGTTAACAAATACACGCCCTAGGCCAAGTACTAGGGGCCTGCTAAATGAATATTTAACACAACTGCACAGCCACAAGTCACTACTATGTTAAAGTTTAAACCATCTATTCACTACATTACAAGTTATAACAAACCACAAATCCTTATCTGGAACTGGAAGACATATGCCTCCTTGGTCACGCCCCTTGTTTCCGGTTACGTCTTACGAAGTTACAACTTTGACGTTTGAGTTTGATTGACTTAGTCAAAGTTAGTGACAGACTAGCGCCATGCCATGGTCACGGAATGTGCGCTAGTAGAGGCTCGAGCGATAGAAACACCGAGTGATCAAACCAAGTCTCACCTTCACCGGCGCGTCGTCTGAATTGTAATCGACATCATATGATCATACACATACGCAGGTGGTGTCTTCTAATTGTACTATGTAAGAGTGTAATGATGATACGTAGACGAAGCGTCAAATTCCTAATTCTGTAATGTAAACATTGACTGGCTTGGCTTGGGCCTTGCCCTAGCCTAGTCTTAGACTTAGCCTTAGTCTTTAGACCTTAAAGTTAGGCTTGGCGTTAATTCTTCCCCTTGCTTGCGTTTTGTGTCTGTCATTTCCGTTCAAATGCTTCGCTGGCGTTAAGCCCATTAATTATTACCTATGCATCAACATATCTTAATGGCAATGCTACATTATGTTTTGCGTATTAGCTATATTGGTTAGTCACCATGTTCCCTTAAACAGTTGTGTACGTTATTCTTTTTCATGCACAGCAAAGAACACATGAGCAGCGTTAAAACGGTAAAACATAGCAAAACATCAGTGACCGTATCCGTTGCAACGCAAGCAAACCCTCGCGAGATTTTCGTACGCAAGTTCCGAATTTCTTAGCTACGAAAATTCGTAAGCGTTTCGAGAATACCAACTTGCGAAATTTCGCAGCTAAGAAATAATCCGCCTTATTTGCGCAACTTCGTACGAAATCTGTTTCTTCGAGAATACGGGCCCTGGCCGCCTAGGAAGACATTACAATTTACAGAATACAGTGTTCTTTAAAGGTGCTCAATCATTTCGATTTTTGTGCTCCTCACGTGTCAGACTAATTTCACGAAACGTAAACGTATCAAGTATTCATTATTGATATACTAGTTCATTTGTACGTATGCTTTACTTCGTTTTAGTGAAATTAACAGACAAACAATAAAATGATTTTCGGTTAGTCCTAACGGAATATCAAGACATCTGAACTTGGATGTGGTCTGAGATACACTTCTCGTGTAATAGTCACGTGAACGGGAATATGCGGCGACATCGGCCTTTGACCCCCACCTTTCGGTGCCTGGATTCAGTCAACATTGCGTATTTACGAGTCGCCATCCATTTTTCATACAAGTGATAGCTCGATAATTTTATCTGCGAAGAAGGGACGCCCGACCGATTCGGCTAAAAAGAGTGTGAGAGCGGAAAGACAAAGAGAGTATCCGCGTACAAAGGTGTATATTGGAAAGGTTATGGATTTGTGAAACCGAACGAAAGAAACGGCTGGCGTGAAAAGTGATGCAGCATTCGCCAAGTTCTTCTGGACAGGTTAGTAATATTGAATTTATCAGCAAGCACACCACACACACACGACTGTGTGTTCAATAGATGGAACAGCCAAAACATCGTCCGCCATCTTAATGCCATCTTCGATCGATGTTCCGCGACGTTCCATCGCACGTGAATATACATTATTGTAGATATTATGACTTTATATTGATGGACATGTTATATTATACCAATAGTTAACTATGTGCGAAGTATCAGTCTTATGCGAAGCACACACCGAATGGTACATGAACTTAAAAATCCGCTCCATCGACATTCACACTTTACCCTCAATCACTGACTGACACTGGCTGGATATTTGAGACTAATAAAATAATTGCCTGGATCTAACTAGTAACTATAAGTACTTGCTTTTTTGGATGTCTTGACTTGAGTCACTGGCTGCTTGTACTGTGCACTTTAAAAATAACACTTCTTTACTGTTTTTCCATGTGTGATGTAATACATTGAAAGCTGATTGTAACCAAATATAAATTTAATAATCTTGTATTATGTAAATTTAGAGTAGTAATAATTTATGATTTCTGTAGAGAATGCTAAACATTTATATGTATATTGTGACCGTAATAGCCTACATATGTTACCAGGGGGTAAACGCCCAAAACTGCATGTAGTATGTATAGAAGTATGTATATAACGAAAAGTATATAAGTTACATCTCTGAAAAGTGTGGAATATGTATACACATTGATAGAGATCTTCTAGACCTCTGTGCTAACCATAGTTTGATAGGGAGTAAGAAAACAAGTACACCGGGTGCATGAACATAGGAGGAAAATTAATTTTATTATTTCAGAAAGTTATTTAAATAGCCTGGATATTATTTTGATGTGTTATACTTCACTGTTCATTTTGAGGGGTAGTACTACTAAAAAAATTCAAATTTAACAAATTTTGCCCATTCCACTTATGCCTTCACTTCAGTTTCACCACAAATATATGCAAATGACGTCCACACCAATCCAGCCACCACAGACAACAACCACTGCATTGGCTCTATCGAGTATCAGTGGTCGCAGTAAAAACAGCTCACTGTCAGGTATTCAGTTCTCTTCCCGAGGCTGGGTGCAGCTCTGAACCATTACAACCAATGTCAGTTTAAGTAATGGTATTAATGTACTGTTATGTTCTGGTTTGACCAGTCTAATGTGTGCACAATTATTCCATCTTTGTATGATAGGGTGGTTATCAAACTGTCAGCTACATAGCACATTTAATTTGCAGTTCATTTTTTCAACTTAATTTTCTTTTTATTTCATTTGGAATGTTTGTATTGCAAACACAAATGTGTATATACACTGTACAATGTAAGTAAATATACGTGACAATATAGCCAAGCCTCAGTGATTGTCATTTCATAATAATTATGCTTATGCTGGCGCACAGATCTGCTAAAGGCTGCAACTGCTTCAATGTTAATGTTACGTCACATGACATTTTACCTCTGTAATCACCTGCTGGCTTGCACAGCACAATATACTTATGTTCAGTTACTGATTTGTATCTTTGAATGTATATTTTAGTGTGTGTGTGTGTTCAGAAATCAAAATAACTTAATTTGACCTGTTTAAACATACAATGTGTGGAATTATTTTAATAATATGTAAGGTTGTGGAGACTCTTAATAAGACATATGATATAATGTCACTAGTACTATCAGTGAAAATTTGTTATATTTTTTGAATAAAATTACTTTGTGACTTTATTTCCTGTGACCTTCTTTCCAGCCCACCTATGTTCTACCTGCACTTACAGGTAGTTAATTATGCTGGCAATTGGATGGTGCACAATCCAAATTGTTTCACCTTGTTGGCTATGACACTTGTAAATTGTCTATTTGTTTGTTATATACTACAATTTTACAATATATACAATAATAACTTTGCCACTCTCATATCATTTATTGTAATTTTTTCACAACTGGGCAAATGACCTTTTCACACTTGAGTGCTGGGCAAATGACCATTGGGCAAATTATTGGGCAAAATATTGTTACCTATTAATGAAATTAAAACGTTTACAAGTTACACACCACATGTACACACACACATATATTTACATCTACATACATATATAATATTATTTAATATTATATATATTTACGTGTAGTAGTGCTGTCAAACCATGTTCACCTTCACAAATAATCTGACTCATTCCATTTCATGACTTTGTTTGACAGCTTCAACACAAAGGTGCGAACTACCTCGCCACCACTGCAGCCATCACATATGACAAGATCTGTGGTGGCTCTATTGAGCATCAGTGGTCGTAGCAAAGGCAGCTCACTGTCAGGTGTCCAGTCACTTCCTGTGGCTGGAAGCAGCTCAGGACAGTAAGTAAACGTAAGTATTAATTGCTGCTGGTATGCAAACGTTATATATATATACATACATCATAGCCTAACATTTTGAAGATATGCAAACATGTGTTTGGTTATTTTTACAATTATGTTTTATTCTGACCAATCTTATTTGGGTACAGTTACACCATCTTTGAAAATGTTTCAACATCACCCCCCCCCCCATCTTCCAATATCACCACTCCAGCCGAGCGGCTGAAGTTATAGCGGCTTGGTAGCGACAAAATTTAGACTACACCATTTGGTTCAGCCACCAGTGGTGGTTTTTGTGCCCCCCAGACTCGATTTCTGGATTCACCACTGTATGTGATAGTATTGGTTGTCTGCATTAGGATTTTGCAGTAATGGGTGTCCTCGTTAAATTGCATATTGTTGTTAGAAATGCATGTGAATTAAAGTAAAGACAATGTAAATTAAAAACATTTTATTGAAACTATTTGATGAGATCATGACTACAAAATTATAAAAAGCACAATACAACAACAGGTACAATCATTGCACTTGATGTGTATAATGTAATAATTTTGAATATTACATACACATAAAATGCAAAGCAACAATAGAAAAAAAAATTAGGAAGAGGTTGAAAAAATGTCAGGTACATATAACAAAACAAACAGTTACTTTTATCACAATTCTTTGTTACAAAAAAACAACACTAGTACATGTGATATCAAATGCTAGTTGTATGTTTACAACTCACAAAATTAATGACTAAACAATTATGTGTATTTAACAACAAATTCTAATATTTAATGCCCATAAAATGTAAACCAATGAGAACAAATTACTTAGGAAGATGTTTAGTTGAACAAATTTAATAAGTACATATCAAATAAAAATAACTATATTATGAATTTTTGTTAAACAAAATCAATAGAATATAAAATTCAAAACTGTTGTAGTTTGTGCAATGCTTGTTTTGTTTACAACTCGCAAAAAATAGTGACTAGACTAGACAGGGTCATTGCCATGTGACTGAGAATTACATGTACAATCGCTACATTTCTCCAGTTTACTCAGCTGTATGAAGAGTACCGGCTACAGACGGTGGATATTTTTGTATGAATAATCTTCGCATATTAATTTAAGTGTGGCTGAATTCTTCCACATAAGTCAATATGGTGTTTTCGATTTAACATGTCTGCCAGGGAGTAAAGTTTAAAGCGCTTTGAGTAATCCTGAGGACTGGATACTACACCATATCAGAACTAAACTTACTCAATTGTTGTTTAATTATCATACAAAATGATAATTAATGTAAATTATTTGTGAAAATATAAAACAGTGAAAAAAAGAATAATTTAGAAAAATGATACATGGCATGAAAAACATATAACAGTCCTCGTGATACATAGAGAATTTAAACAAGTAAAATGCTGCTGTCAGTGTATCAACAGATTGTTGTTGAAAAATGTGAAAAGGCTTTCAATACTATTACTTCATCATAAACTTGTGCCTGGTGTATGTTGCAAGAACTCAGCTTGCTGCCACTGACTATCAGCAACACAAAGACAATGAAACCCTACCATTGTAACAATTCTGGATAATTAATGTATTTTTTCATGGACACTGCTAAAAGTTATAGTTGAATTGAATACAAATACCTTATATTATTGACTTGATAAATGTGTCTTCACATATAAAAATATACGTGTCAGAGCCATGCTAATTGTCACTTTGTCTCCGGTATAGGTAGATGCAGACGTACAGCAAAAAGTCAGGAAGCTGGTATGCAGTACCATCAAAGACAGCGAAAACATACAGTGATGTCATCGATATCTAAACCGATGCAGTTCACCGAAGAATGCTCGACACTGAACCTGTCTGACAGCATCGAAAGTTGTTGCCATATCTGCAGACCTTGGCACCCACCGTTCCATCACCAACTGCAGAGCTAGTCAAGTGTCACCACATTCTTATGTCGAGCAACCTGCAGTCTACATTGGTTTCCAGTCAGTCAAGCTAACTGACTGACCTGGAAGCCAGTGTACACCCCATCAGCACTGGGGAATCTGCCACGGATTCAACCCGACACAATTGGGATCACTCAGTGGACATTCATATGACAAACTGTTATTATGCAGCATGTTGCATGGCTGTAGAATCTTGTCCGAGATCCTGGACAAATACAACTGCTCAGTATGCCATATTAACTTGGAGAGGTAGTGGTATTAAGCACACTAGTTCAATCTCCTGTAAAAAAAAGCATATATTCAGTAAACAAAAACAGACATCATAGTAGTGTTGGGAGTAAATAATTATGATGTGTTCATTGTCATAATCGGTATATAATAATGTTTCATACATGTATGTATGTATGACCTGGACCTGCAGCATTTCACAAGAAAAAAGGTAGCAAGAAATGTTCTACTACAGCTGCATCTATACATGTTGATATCTTAGGAACAGTCAGTGTTTACCAGGGTTGTTCCAGGGAAGGGTGGCTTGATACAGCATGCAGACATTAGTGGAATATGCAATTTTTCAAAACGGTGAACAATTTTAACTATTTTTCTTTACCAGGTGTTCATTGTCATTACATGAATTTAAAAGTGTTCAATTTCATTACAGTGACGCCTGATCATAGTCAATATTATAGACTGATTTGAATTCTGCTAATCACTAAAGCATCAGTAAAGCACATTTATATTTTTTGTTTTGTTTTCAGTATACAAATTCATGTCAGTGTCTGCCATGTGTAACTACTATACATATTCATGTTTGACATTTTAAGCTTGAGGTTGAATGGTCAAGGTGAATGTTGGAAATGACAGAATGAGGTGTTATTGTGATGCTAACAATATATTTTCCTCGTCAAGTATTCAAAGGTTCATAATACGTGTGTCTACCTTCTTTAAGAATGACTAATTTATTTTATAAACTTATTTCAGGGTCATCGCCATATGCTAAATACTGTTTAAAGGTGTATTAATATGTCTGTGTTGATACACTTGTGGGTATAATATACAAGTGCAGAAGTCAATCTAGTTTTCTATGCCCAATATGTTATTATTAAAATGTGTATGAAAACAAATGTGGTATATTTAAATGTGCACATTAAAACTTGTTGATAACTTATACGTGGTTGATTGTTATAAATTTGAAATTACCTGGATTGATTAAATGTGGGCCTGCCGCAGACTATGTATCATCCCTGTGTCTGCCTGGTCCGGGTGACCGCCTCTAGCCCCTCCTCTCATTCTCATTCATGGGTTGCAGTGTGGTCTCTAGCAATATCATAATTCAAGTTACATATATCATTATGTACTCATATATTGCTGTGGTGAGAATATATACATATATTGGTAAATACATAAGAATAGCCGGCATATGTCGGTTGAAAGGTATCACAGGATACCAATTAATGCATTACAATTTACATACACTATAGCCAGGCATCAAGGACCATAATGGAGACAAGTGCGTCCATTTTCTTGTGTAATCCTTATATATGGTGTACTCTAGATGTATTGATATTTCATGTATTTACACGTTTACATTTTTATATTGAATAAAATCATCACCACCATGCTTGTCATATAAAAAATCTATATTATTTTGCATAGAATACAATGCAAATCAACCAAATTCTGCAGTAATAGTATCAAAAATATGAGTCACAAAAAATGTTTTAATCATTACGATCACCAACATAATACTCCCGTGTTTGACGTTCTGTTGCACGAAATTACGAATACTCCCTGACTAAGTTACTCGCACGAACAGCAGGGGCCTGCTGCCAAAGCAATGTTACTTGTCATTTCGCACCCTGGGCCTCACGTCATCTACTCTCAATATGTATTGTCGGAATAACAGCTTATTAACAACATCCTGCGTAACTAAATACAATACATATGAAATATTATGCTCGTTGTCACTCTCTGACTGAATCTCCGGCTGATATGGTGACTGTCTTAGACTAAGTCAGACTTAGACTTAGACTGTTGAGTTAGAACGTTAAAGTCGGCCTCGACAGGCTCGAGGCGAGTGTAGACGTTCGCAAGTTGCAATTCTCGTTGAATTAATACACGGCTACGCGTTCTTGTTGCTAACTGCGATAGTGTAATACGTACCTTCGTACAACCACTTTGGAATTATAATCTTCATCTTGATACGTTAAAGCACGTGTATGTTGTTATTGTTTTCGAATGTCACTCTCTGACTGAATCTAGGGAGGAAGGGGGGCAACGTATAGAAACTGCAAGAGGATGGCGATCAATGCACTAGCTGAGCAGATGTGTGAAGAAGAGGGGGTGGGATTCACAGATTTATGGGGATACTTTGTTGGGAGGGAAGATATGTACATGAGAGATGGCCTCCATCTTAGTGGAAAGGGGGCAGCAGTTTTCTCAGAGAATCTGCTGCAATCTGTTGACAGTGGGACAGGTTGCATCTATTTAAACTAGATTCGCAGGGGGGACTCACAGAAAAGCCTGAAAATGGAGGCATAGATAAAGACAGCACAAATAAATCAACAAATAACAGTCTGGAAAACTCTTCTGAAGCTGGATATAAATGTGTTTGTTTAAATGCAAGGAGTATAGTAAACAAAAGAAATGAACTAAACATTATGGTAGAAGATATTGACCCTCATATAATAGGTATAACCGAATCCTGGACCACCACCGATATATCAGATGCTGAATTGGGACTGACAGGATATGTAATGTTTAGAAAAGATAGAATAGGAAGAAAGGGAGGTGGAGTTATTTTATATATTAAAGAATTTATTCAGGCTTATGAAATAAAATTAGAAAGAGAAGCAGATTGCGAAGAAGCTGTTTGGTGTAACATAGTTACAGGAAACTCAACGATAACAGTTGGGTTAGTTTATCGAAGTCCAAACATAAGCATAGAAGAGAATGAAAAAATACAAAACGCTATAAGGGAAGTAAGCAAACGGGACTGTATTATTATGGGGGATTTTAACCATGGGCATATACAATGGAAATCTCTACAGAGTATGGGGAGAGAGGACCACAAGTTTTTAGTTTTAGTTCAAGATACATTCCTTTCTCAACATGTGCTAGAACCAACCAGGGGTGAGAATATGTTAGACATAGTTTTGTCCTCACAGAATGAATTAGTTGACAATGTCAAGATATGTGAGCCACTGGGGAGTAGCGATCACAACCAGATACATTTTACCATCAAAGTAAAATCAGAAAGGAATAGCAAAAAGCAGTATAGGAGAAATTTCCACAAAGGAAGGTATAAGGACATGAGGAAATATTTAGCAAAGATAGACTGGAATAAGACACTGAAAAATAAGACGGCAACAGAATGCTGGAATATATTAAAGAGTGAAATTAAGTGCATAATCGATAAATTTGTACCCTTCAAAAAACAAGGAAAACGGTCCAAAAAGAAACACTTATCGAAAGAAGCCATTAGAAAAATTAAGTATAAACAAATGATGTGGAAGTCATATAGATGTACTGGAAATGATGAAGACTACAACAATTATAAAGAAGCACTTAACCAAGCTACAGCTGAAATTAGAAATTCAAAGAGAAGCTATGAACAACAATTAGCTAGTAATATAAAACATGACAGCAAGAGTTTTTATGCGTATGTTCGAAGCAAACAGAAAGTTCAAGATAAGGTCGGTCCTCTAGAAGATAGTGCTGGAAATATGATATCAGAGGGATTCATAATGGCAGAAGACCTGAATGAGTACTTTAGTTCAGTGTTTACCAGGGAAGATATTAGTTCACTGCCAATGCCAGAGGCTAAGTTCAAGGGGGCAGATTCAGACTATTTAGGACAATTAATTGTAACCCCGGAAATGGTAGCTAAGAAAATAAGGGCTATGAAGGAAAATAAATCACCTGGAGTGGATGGTATTCCACCCAAACTACTATTGGAAATTGTAGAACAAATTAGCATACCACTTGCAACAGTTTTCAACTTGTCATTAGAAGAGGGAGTGGTTCCTTTAGAATGGAAAGAAGCAAACATTATACCGTTATTCAAAAAAGGTTCGAGAAACAAGTCAGAGAACTATAGACCAGTGAGTTTAACATCAGTGATTTGTAAATTATTAGAAAGACTAATTAAAGATCACATGGTGGATTTTCTTGTTAAACAAAACTTGATAAACCCATCTCAACATGGTTTTTTTAAAGCGAGGTCATGCTTAACAAATATGTTATGTTTTTTGGAAGACATCACTAAGTGGGTAGATGAGGGAACACCAGTAGATATCGTCTACTTAGATTTTCAAAAAGCTTTTGACAAAGTACCACATCAAAGATTACTGCTTAAACTAAAGGCCCATGGCATAGGAAATGGTATAATAAACTGGATAGAACAATGGCTGATTGACAGAAGACAACGTGTAGTAGTTGATGGGGAGGTTTCAAACTGGAAATCGGTATTGAGTGGGGTACCACAGGGATCAGTATTAGGTCCTATATTATTCTTAATATACATCAACGATTTGGATGATGAAATAACAAGCAAGGTGTTGAAATTTGCGGATGATACAAAAGTGTTTAGAAGGATTAAAAGTGATGGAGATAGACAGCATTTACAAGATGATCTTGACAGTTTGATGAAATGGTCTGAAAAATGGCAAATGATGTTCAATTTTGGGAAATGTAAATGCCTCCACACAGGACATGGGAACGAAGAGGTAGAATATACAATGGGGGGTACTGTACTAAGTACTACTGTAAAAGAAAAGGACTTAGGGTTAACCGTTAGTGCTGATATGAAGATTTCAGAGCAGTGCGGAATTGCAGCTTCAAAGGGAAATCAAATCCTTGGATTAATTAGGCGAAACATAACGTATAAGGAAAAAGAGCTAATAATAACGCTGTACAAAACAATAGTTAGGCCTCATTTAGAATATTGTATTCAAGCGTGGAGGCCATATCGCAGGAAGGACATAGATATGCTAGAAAGAGTGCAGAGGAGAGCAACTAAAATGATACAAAATCTGAGGGATCTTAGTTATGAAATACGCCTAAAAAATGCGGTTTAACAACACTAGAGTCCAGGAGATTGAGAGGAGATCAGATAGAAGTATTTAAAATATTGAAGGGTTATGAAAATATTGATAGAAATATGTTTTTCTCAGTTAAGAAAGATAGAAGGACTAGAGGACATGATCTTGCATTAGCAAAGGAGCAGAGTAGATTGGATATAAGAAAGTTTTCATTTTCACAAAGGACTGTAAATGAATGGAACAGATTACCTGCTGATTGTGTGGGTGCTAGTAGCGTGAATATGTTTAAAAATAAAATCGACACATACCTCAGACGGGCGGGATACACATAGATAAAAAGGTCGGACTCTCGAAAAGCCAAGGGCTTCCTTGTCCACCTGCTACCTAGAGTTAATTCTCTGGGTGGCAATCTTGTTAAATCTTGTTAAATCTTGTTAAATGCCTGGGATGCCGATCTCGCGTAAAGCACGTGACCGAAGTGGCGCAGTAGGCAGACAGCGCAATTGACTTTCGCCAGCGATACCCGCTGTAACGACAAATCTTTTTTTTTGACGATTAAAAAACAAGGACGCATTTTTGTTTATTAAACCGACTGTGCGCACTAGTTAAACTATTCACACATTACACATATGGCCATAAAAGAACCGGATTGGCGATGGGCAAACGAAGTGATTGAGCACCTTTAAGTAATTATGTAACTGCGCAGGTAAACATCGAGCACGTTTTTGTTTGCTCTAGCATTTGCAACGTTGATCCACGATACTTGTTCATACAAAATTGTATCACCTTACACATTAATTACGAAACATCAGCCACCGAGTAACTAACTGCGAAGCTATAGTACTTTCCTATAAGGGAATCATAAAGGACGCTTAATTTTAATGCTATCCCTGTTCGAACACGCGCGTACAAAAATGAAGCACAACCACGTATTCCACTTAATTAGCCAGAGTCACTCTTCGCTTCCTAATCAAGAATCGGGCTCTGACATCTGTTCAACTTCTGTAATAGAACCATATAATAGTCGTGAATTAATGTTACAACGCTGCAAATTAAGTGGTGCATGACTAATTTAATGTCTTATAATGGATCTTGTGACAAAACTATCAATCAGCTTTCACACGGGTTTTCGGTGTACGTGCTGTCTTCAGGTGTAGATATAAAGTTCGAGTATGTGTGTGTGGTGCGTGTGTGTGCGTTTTTGTTTTATGTAAATGCGTTCGTGCTTGCGTTATATGTTGGATGTGTGTGCGCGTATGTGCGTATGCGTGGGTGCGTGTGCATGCATGCGGATGTATGTGTGCACGTGTGTGTCAATTAATGTTCGTGCGTGTGTGCGTACGTGTTTGTTTTATGTGCGTGCGTGCGTGCGTGCTTGCGTACGTACTTGTTTATGTGATGTTGGACTTGCATGCCAACTTACGTGCGCGCGTGCGTGCTGCACATGTGTGGGTGAACGTAGGAGCGCGTCATTTCAGTATGTCACTGCTATAGGCATGCACAAAACGGACTAGTTAATGAAACAAAACAGGTCCAATTAATTCCATGCGTGTGTCGTGAAGAAAATCACGAGGAGAAATAATATTAGGCTAAAATAATAATATGCATTGAGATCGAGATGATGTTCTTGACAAGGAGGCACCAACCTTGCAAATGAATAATGAAAGAACTAGCAGTTAGAAAAACCGTGAAAGAGAAAGTAGAAGTACAGCTTAGTGGCAGCTATATAGATAGACGTATATACAAAATTATATATGAAATTGAAAGTAAGATAATTTCGCCTGCGCAGTAATGTCGCGGAGGGACAAGACACGTAAGCATATGACGAAGAAACGTTACGCCAAAACAACAAGAAACAGATTCTACATTATTCCCTTGAATTTTGTAACTTGAAATCTCCAGTTTTGGACGAGTAATCGCAAAAACGCAAGCAAACGAAATAAAAAAAACCCGGAGAGATGTCGATAGAGTTTTGTGTTACTGACTAAACACTGCCATTCACTGAATAACACCTACAGCATTTGAACCAGATCAATCAAATAATTATTCACAAATTCGCACGACTACGGTAAAAAATAATACACGCACGCACGCACGCACGCACCCTGAACCACCATAGAGGGAACAGACACGCACCCTGGCTCAGGCTGGCTGAGCCAAAAGGGTGCACATGTCACCTTGGCTGTTTCGCAATGGTGAATCACCCATTGAGTCAATCGCACAATAAATGATTCGAAGAGTGACACGATGACTATGACTCGATGAGTGACCTGACGAGTGACTCGACGAAATTGTTAAAAATAGAAAATAAACAGATATGTACCAGCGGCAACCTACATAAAGGCGGCACAATGTAGGGCTTTTGATAAGCCAATGATATCGTGTCCACGTGCCGTCTGGTGTGTGTTGCTTTTGTAGGCAAACGTGTAATAACAATGTCGACACAACGCTGTGACAGGTACTTGTGCAAAGGCGTGTAATAAACATTTCCGGTGAGCCATTACAGGGAGCCTGTTATGTTGTGAGTCAGTAGTGTGCCGAACATACTCGGCTAGTGCTCTTGTGCTACTGACGTCTGTTGTTTCTACTTGGGCGGAGCAAGCACGATGAAACTGTTCGTATTATTTGTTGTGGCTGTCGCAGCGTTGTCTGATGCCGAGAAGCACCATTACAAATACCCCATCAAAATCGACGATGGTGGCTTGGCGTCACCGAATTTGTTGGACGACAGTCACAAAGATGGCGAGCGGACTGAACTAATCAGGACAGACGAGTCGGAGGTAATATGGCGTTGTGATAACGTTGCATGCATAGTAAACTTTAGTCTAGAAGCATGAATATATATATATATATATACATATATATATATTAAACACATCTGGGTAACTAATAAAAAGCTTTGGCACTTGTGTTTGTTTTGTACCCAATGCCCTGGCACTGGCCCAGGGCCAGCCTCCGGACAAGAGTCCAGGGGGGCCAGAAGATTTGAAAAGTTACTGGCCCGCCCAAATAAGTTACTGGCCTGAATTTTGTTTTTTAAATGCTGATAATGTGGTGCCTGTCGCTTCACAAGAAGTCCACAAAGTCAAAGATTTGCTAAGTGCAACGTTATGCACACTTTTCTGAAGTTTTTATTTGTGCATATCAGTTTACAAAATTAAGATAGCGACTGTAAGAAGTGAGAATACAAAGTTAAATGAAAATATTAATCATGGTGTCACTGCTATTAATGCAAAATCTGAGGCATCATTCGCAATACACAATCCTGGCACATTTATTTACACACTATTACACCAATAACAAATAAACCATCTGCACCAATGGCAACAGTCACTGTCGGTGTTGTTTCACTTCTGTGTACATACCACATAATAATGTCAGTTTAATTTCAAAGAATACTGTAAAACTAAAAAGACATAATGTGACATTATCTAATAAACACATATATATATATATATCACCTCGGGGCTTGACCTGGATTTGGTTGTGTCTGAGGCTCAATGCTAAGGCCGATATTCCAAGGATCATGTGTACATGATACCATAAACGCTGATACCACGTGTTTCACTTTTCGTCTGGCGATGTAAACAACGCTTCGGTGTGCGACAATGTCAATGTGGACGCTGTCCAGAGTCCTTGCTCTCATTCCGCCAAGGTTGTGTTACACTTACAAGACCCACCGATGCAGCCACATAGACATAGTCTTTTATAACGATTTCACAGTATCAAACGTTTGACAGTATAACAAATTCCCTTGATATCTTTCCATTATGGGATAGGATGAATGTGCACTAGCATTTTATACCAGTGTTAATGTTGAGGCCTGTGCTAGAGTATTGAGAGTGAACTCCAGCCCAGACTAAAGCAGTGTTAGAGGCGGAGCAGTCAGTCACAGCTCTTGTCTAGACAGTGAATTACAGTGCCATTTTATAAGTCTAAGACATGCTTTAGTTTAGTGTGCACATTTCACCAATGAAACTAGAAATAGATTTCCTGAAAGGGCGGACAATTTTCTACTTAATTCAAATTTACACAATTATTATAGTTAGATTAAGACACAGTTGACATGACTCACTTTCACAAACGTGCACATTTTGCATGGTAAACATAAACTATTACATTTTCTGGTTACCATGTTTCCATATTAATAATACTGCTATGGGCTGGCGATGTTTGTGATATATGGCAGCCTGTCAGATAAAGCATCTGCCACATGGGCCATTGCAGCCAACAACAGGGAGAGACAGGCAGATCGTTTTACAACAAAGATCTGGCCATCCAATCCCATTCATTTAACAGATGCCTAGATTGAAATTTTATTTTACCTTATAATAACCATATTTGTCAAGAAATGTAAATGATGAATACATATCTACTACTGGTAAATAAATAAAAATGTAAAAAGCAATTCAGAATATTAAATTATCTTGTTTCCCAGGACTGGTGGTGATGTGGACAAGGGGAGTGCTGAAGAGCCAGGGGTGGTCTGGGACATGCCACTTTGTAATAATTTTGTTTGATACAATGGTAATGTGAGTTTCAATCATGCAGAGGAACTTTAATTCCTTGTGTTCCTTACATCCCAAACCCATCCATCTGAAGTCTAGACATTCACAGGGCGTTATGATTAATTTCCAGAAGCAACCTGTTGTTGGCTCTTTGAGTTTGAGCCATATTTTGAGGACCCAAAGCAAGGCTTGAAATTCTTGTTGAGTGGATATGTACACTAAAGTCGTCAGTGTATGAATCTATTGAACAAGTAAAAAATTGACTTATCCACACAGTAATTCACTTGTCTGTTAAGTAATTCATTTTGTCTGTTCAGTAATTCACTTGTCCCATGGATAATGTTCAAAACCTACTTGTCCGTAATCAGCGGACAACAACATAGCTCAGTTGTCCCACTTGCAACCAGTAGGAAGAGATTCACTTGTCCAGCATATGTAGGGGAAATTTTAACCTTGCAAAATGAACCATCACAGCAGCAATAATTAATGTGTTTCATTCTTTGTATTATTTAAATATTAATAGCATGATAGAATGTTCGATGATATATTTCAGTTTACATAGGAAATGGTGTATGGTAAACTGGGTGGTTCCAGACTCTTCCTTTCAGATATATAAATCTGCTTCATCAATTACTGGTAATACCCAGACCAGTGGTAACAAGTCGTGTAAGTAATATTGTGTCAATTATCGCAACATTATGTTATTTTATTTCAGTTTCTGCAGTGGCAATTTCTGCAGTGAGGCAATAAAATAAACCTCCTAAAATTTGTTTCTGCCATCCATTTTGCAGAACCGGCAAACAGTCTTTTTTCCAAGTAAATACTTTCAAATTGATAATATTAAGTCCTAGATTTTTTATTAAGAAAGGAAGCCATTAGCATTACAGAAAGAAAGATCAACGATATCTAGATAACTCTTTCTGAAGGAAAGTGGTTATGAACTTGACCTTTGAGGTGTTCTTCAAACCAGCCCAGTGGCCAGGTGTAAATGACCCTGGAGAAGACATCAAAGGACTTAGATCTAGGACTCTAGACAGCTGTCAATTACAATTGACAAGACATTTGAAAGGCTTCTAGTACTAGAAAGGATTTATGGAGTAATCTTGGAGATAACCACAGTCTCATAGAACCTATTCAAACTGGTCATGAACATATGTAAATGGACTCTAAGTAGTGACCACTATAAACTGTGCAAAAGTTCCCCAAACCAAAAATGAATATTCATATATCATAAACTTGTCCTGGCAAAAATGAATGACACAAATTTACTGTCTACACACAATAGGATTTCCCACCCCATAAATTATATCCCTTCATTTGAAACATGTAAATATTATTGAAAACTAAAAGTAAACTCGTTTTCAGTTATCACAGAATATTCACCATTGTTTTCATTGTGCAGTGTTTTAAAACTAGTCTAGATTAAATTATTTAGAAGTCGTTGGTCCTTTACTTTGAATTGAGTATCTTTTAGATACAAAAATAAAATGTTCAATTTCATAACTAAAACAAAACTTCTAATCTAATAACTAATTATTTATGTGAACTTTGTAAACAGTTTCTAATTATGAAGATCCATTATTCAACTAAACATTAGTTGAATAATGTAATTAGTTAATTATAATATATAGGGGTTTACCTGGATTTTTGTGTTCAGGGGTCCTCGGGACCCCCAGCCTTCTTTTGAGGTGTCCCAAGCCTGTAGAGAGGGTCCCACGTATTGCTCTTTTTTAATTGTAAATATTGTTTTCTAAATATCACAACTTATACAACCCATGTAAATCCGGTTATTATTATTATCAGTTTGATGCTAACAAGACCTTAACAAAATACCGTAAATTTCCATGTATAATTAGTATAATATGCCCCCATGTATAATACGCAACCTGACTTTTGCTAAATTTTGATTGAATTTCTATATCACCACATATAATATGCAACCCGATTTTTGACATAAATCCCCGATTTTCCCGCTTCTAATATTATGCTTGAACCCATCTCAGAATCGTAAACATGTCACCTACGCAAGTTACGGCATTGCTGTCGGCTTGTCAGTCGCCAGTGACTAGTCTGTAAGCATTACATAACTTGTGACGTTGTGTTGTAGCTTGACGATTGTGCAAATCAGCGCTTGCTAGAACTTACATTGTGTCGTTCTGATTTCACTTTTAAATTAACACCAAGTTCTATTCTGAAATGCTACATGCAAACCTGGTACTTTAAACTGTGAAGCATAAATGCGCTACATCACGCCGATTTTGATAGTATTACTAGTTTTCCAGCAGCGTTACCCTGGTCTGCAAACATTGATAAATTGGTTAGGGACAATTTTGTTTAGCCTTAGCACCATGTATAATACGCACTCCAACTTTTGAGTAAAAAGTGAAGGGGAAAAATGCGTGTTATACACGGAAATTTACGGCAATATGCATTGTTACAATATACTGTTTTATTTGTTGATGTTTTCCCTTGATAATCGATGTAGTTTTGGAAGTTAGAGCAGCCTTCCTCACTTATGAGAGGCCTGCTTGTCTGCTAGATGCCTTGGCTTGTGTATAAATGTCTCATTGGGAGATCTCCTAAAGCTAAGCTAAGGATATCGAGGAAGCCACGACTCACTTTGGAAGGCTCCTGAATTTGTTTGTTTGTTTGAATGACAATAGCATTGGGATAGCCAATAGGCAGCAGATGGAACTGCGCATTACTTAGTGGACACTTAATTGTGACGTATAAAATCCGGGCCCTCCCCGATTTCGGCATTACGACAGTTATGACTAAATGTTATACTCAATTCAAAGCATGTTGTCATGTTATGCCCAGTTTTGATGAAACAACAGAGATGGCTTCCAGGATACCAGACGAACACAAATCATTATGGCACTGCGCCAGTATGCCATGTGGTATGTACCTTGCCAAGTATACACCAGGCAGTAAACCAGACATTGTTCATGCACAAGTAGAGGCAGTACTCACTGGATACTACCAGGCACCAGCTGAGTTAAACACTCCCCTGGCTCTTGATTTTTGATTCTAAATAAACAAACTCAACATACCCCTATTGGGTGTTGTTTATTAACCAAAAGAGATATCTTTGTTTGCTGTCCAGCTGTTCCTTGCTGAGCTGGTTTGCTTTGTGTAAAAATTCATATCTTCATATATTAATGCTAACACTAACAATGAATTTGGTTTTAAAATGTGTAATTTTAGTTTTTTTAAGAAGGTTAACAACCTTCTGAGCTGGTTGCTGTTAGGCTTTCTCCTCATTGTTCCTCAAGTTTAAGTGATGTTGCCATCAATACTGGTCCTCGGTTCCTGTTTTCCAGCTCTGACTCCATTTCACGTCCATCTCCACCATCCATCCATCTCCACTCCCCCTTTCTCTTGTTCTTTCAGCCCATTTCTGATGCATGTCTCTTTGTTTTTGATAGCGTCTTTGAATATTTAGACAGTCAAAGTCCTCCCATACTAGTCTCTATTACTGTAATAAAATTTGAGAGGAGTGTAATGACTTGTAAGTATAAATAATTATATATATATATCACGATGATGCTCATTAATCATTGTGGCTTTATTACCGTTGCATCCATGTAGAAATGTTCACTGTAATTTTCATGCAATGTATACGGTCATTACTATTACAATGACCCCAATTCAGACAGGATGCACGCATGCACAAAAAAGTTTTATTGTATTTTCTCCAGTCTTTCACGTGTCTGATGTTCTGTCTGCGAACACTTCTACTGGGAGATTGTCTTACAGACACTTCTACCAGCCAAAGACATCACAGAAGACGTACTTAGCCTTAGAAATTACTTCCTTTTGAATCAGTTGACACAGATCATTTTGGTGCTGGCTTTCTTACGTAACTACCATGTTTTTTGGTGAAACAGTAGAAACGAACATTTGTAAATATTTAAGCAGCTTCCAACCATTCTGTCTGGATGTTTAGAAAGATGCTGTTTTGGAATAAAAACCTTCGGTTGAGGGTAACATGATAACATGTTGTTGATGCGGTTGTTAGTCAGAACTCAAATATTTAACTCCTTGCACAGTTGCAGGAACTGGAAGAGAAAAAGAAATTCTTCTAAGTACCAGTGAACAAGCAACCCTGTTAGACTTAGAGGCACGCATTTACCCTTTGCTCTATTGTTCTACGAATTAAAACATACCTTCAAGGAAATTTGTTACTTCCAATGATGTGTCTGTTTAGATTTGACTGATGGAGTCTGGTAATTAAGGGTGGAGGGTCATTTGTGTTGGCCAGTAGACATAGCTCTTGATTTTGTCACTGATAACTAGCTTGTGTGCCAGCAACTACAGGGTCTATGGCTGACAGCCTGCCAGGCCTGTTTACCATGTTTCTGTGAAGGGTTGGAATGCCACCAGAGTAGGTAGGCACCTTATCAAATAGACCTTTCACCTGAGATTCAGTGAGAAGGCAGAAATGCTGTACTTTCTGTGTAATTAATTTAATCTTTCTTTTACATAACATGTGAATCATATACCATATATATATCTGAGTTTGTATTGTGGACATGGATTAAAACAACCTAATGCATTAATATTTGTTAATGTAACGTTTCTAGTTTTTACTAGAATTGAACCTGTACACAAATTACATTTAATATGTAATCCGAAAGCATTTTGTACAGTTTGTATGTTTCACCCATGAAGCACTCAAATTGTATACAGTAACGGTGTACAAAATATTTTAAAAACATGCCAGCTATATCGAAGGCAGATGGTACTAAAGTTCAAGTGACTGGAATTGCACTTTGATTCTCAGTGCATGAGCAGGATACTCATAATCAAGACAGCAAGCGGGGTGAAGTATAAATGATTTAACAAACTTCCTGGTAATACTATTACTGGTTACATTGTTCTAAAAATAAGTTACAAGTTGTTGCTCTCCTCCTTGTTCCCTGCTGTACAGGGGTGAGGGTCAGGTATAGTATTGCTGAACCACTCTCTGTGTCTCTTCCTTGTTCCCTGCTGTACAGGGGTGAGGATCAGGAATAGTATTGCTGAACCACTCTCTGTGTCTCTTCCTTGTTCTCTGCTGTACAGGGGTGAGGGTCAGGTACAGTATAGCTGAACCACTCTCTGTGTCTCCTCCTTGTTCCCTGCTGTACAGGGGTGAGGATCAGGAATAGTATTGCTGAACCACTCTCTGTGTCTCCTCCTTGTTCCCTGGTGTACAGGGGTGAGGGTCAGGTACAGTATAGCTGAACCACTCTCTGTGTCTCCTCCTTGTTCCCTGCTGTACAGGGGTGAGGGTCAGGTACAGTATAGCTGAACCACTCTCTGTGTCTCCTTGTTCCTTGCTGTACAGGGGTGAGGGTCAGGTATAGTATAGCTGAACCACTCTCTGTGTCTCCTCCTTGTTCCCTGCTGTACAGGGGTGAGGGTCAGGTATAGTATAGCTGAACCACTCTCTGTGTCTCCTCCTTGTTCCCTGCTGTACAGGGGTGATGGTCAGGTACAGTATAGCTGAACCACTCTCTGTGTCTCCTCCTTGTTCCCTGCTGTACAGTGGTGAGGGTCAGGTACAGTATAGCTGAACCACTCTCTGTGTCTCCTCCTTGTTCCCTGCTGTACAGGGGTGAGGGTCAGGTACAGTATAGCTGGACCATTCTCTGTGTCTCCTCCTTGTTCCCTGCTGTACAGGGGTGAGGGTCAGGAATAGTATTGCTGAACCACTCTCTGTGTCTCCTCCTTGTTCCCTGCTGTACAGGGGTGAGGGTCAGGTACAGTATAGCTGAACCACTCTCTGTGTCTCCCCCTTGTTCCCTGCTGTACAGGGGTGAGGGTCAGGTACAGTATAGCTGAACCACTCTCTGTGTCTCCTCCTTGTTCCCTACTGTACAGGGGTGAGGGTCAGGTACAGTATAGCTGAACCACTCTCTGTGTCTCCTCCTTGTTCCCTGCTGTACAGGGGTGAGGGTCAGGTACAGTATAGCTGAACCACTCTCTGTGTCTCCTCCTTGTTCCCTGCTGTACAGGGGTGAGGGTCAGGTATAGTATTGCTGAACCACTCTCTGTTTATCCTCCTTGTTCCCTGCTGTACAGGGGTGAGGGTCAGGTATAGTATTGCTGAACCACTCTCTGTTTATCCTCCTTGTTCCCTGCTGTACAGGGGTGAGGGTCAGGTATAGTATTGCTGAACCACTCTCTGTGTCTCCTTCTTGTTCCCTGCTGTACAGCGATGAGGGTCAGGTACAGTATAGCTGAACCACAAGTTGTCAGTCCACCGCTCCCTCTCCATCTGTCATCCTCCCCTGATCTTCTCATGTCCCTCCTCACACAGTCCGCAGTATCTACAAGTTGTAATTGTTACTAATTAAAAATTATGCAATTACAATTAAATACAACCCTGATCCGGTCTATTTATTGTTCTTTCCAAACCAGTAATCTAATAGTCCAGTAATGTGTATTTGTTTAGCAACATATTTAAGAAATAAACCTGTCCTGTATATTGGTCATACTGCACAGGCACTCTGTCACTGGCAACAGTTGAAGTATTTCCTCCTCCATATGTTTCTCTCCTGTAGGCACACAGCTGTGTTGTTTCTAATGACAAAGACTGCATTGTGTTACTTGATAGGGCAATTACTGTAGTGAGGCAGCAGTGGCTGGTTTATTGCTGCTGACAGCCAGTGGCATACTTGAGGTCATGGGCAGATCTGATGTGGCAGTGACCATGGGCTAATGAGGAACAGTTGTATCCAGTCACCTCAGAAGTTCTCCTTACAGGAAAGTCTGCTTCAGTAATGTAGATACTAGCATCTTGTTGATGTGCATGGGTATCACACTAACAAATTAAGTTTGACCGTCTTCACAAGGGTAGATCAATATGGGATAGTGGTGGGAGCATCGGAGTCGATTGAGAGATTCCCGGTTGAAGTGCTATTTTTGTCGTTTTGAACCTTGCGCAAGTTTGTTCACTTCGCGTTGCTTCAGTTGACTCAGCTGTATTTATTGGGTACCTGGCTATAGGCAGTTGTGGATATTTGTGTATGAATAAGTCTACAATAATTGACGAGGGAATCCCTTAATTTCTATATTTTGTAGGTATCCAGAATGTGTGTGCAAGATTGCCAAGAGACAATAACAAGTAATTATTACGTCGTCGTTCTGGCCGATGATGTAGTGAGCGCATCGTGCTACCTACTGCTAATTCCACACAAATCCACTAGGTGTACATTTATCCGCCAGAGTGTGCACGCTGTGTTTACCGAGGCGTAATATATCCACCACAATGCGCACGTTGTATGTCTGCTAGAAAGAATCATGTAAAATGCAAAAATCACTCCTAGACGTATGGGGCAAAAGTTATTACCGATAATAGTATAGACAATGAAATTCACTACCAAGCGGAATCGGACAGCACTTTTTAAATTAAATTTAACTTTACCTTTGCAAAATATCACCGAAAAATTGGCTACAAGGAGGTTTGAATATTCGTAAATGAGGCAAGCTATCAAGATTCAGTGATTCAGTCATGTTCTGTTTTTAGAGAGTGATGTGCATGTCTTCCGTGGCAAAGAAGTGACTTCCATGACCAGTAGCTCCACCAGCAAAATGCAAAAGTTGTTAAATTCTTATTATTTATTTTCGTAAAATCCCAAACACAAACCGCAATAAACACATAAAGTCCAAAGTACCATTTTGTGATAAATGTTTCTCAAAATATTCTCATTTCCCAATCCTATGTGTATAATAAAATTATAAAGTAAATTAATGATAACATGTTCCATGAATTACAGTTAAAAGTATGGTGTGTATTAATGATAACATGTTCCACGAATTACAGTTAAAAATATGGTGTAGTTTCATTTATTCTTGTGACTACTTGAAATAAACAGTTTTTATCTCTGTTATGCTCAAAGCTGGCTTCCAGCAGTGTCAGCCAAAAAAAGTTTACCCCTATTATAATATAATTTATTAACTATATATCCAGGGTTGGTATTGCACACATTTCACATCGTCAAAGGGATGCCAGTTGTAGAGATGGCCACACCTGTTCATGACATTCAGACAAATATCTTTGTTATTTAGCTGCAGCACCAAGAAGGGAAATCAATATAATACAAGAACTCCACATAAAGTCATTAGTAATGTTTAATTAGTTAATTCCGGGAGGATTTTTCAGTCTCTGCCATAGGTGCAATGTTTAAAAAAATGGCCCCCCATTTACAACCTACCCGGGTACATGGGCCCCTGACCCACTTGTCCAAGATCCTAGATTTAACCCTGCAGAATATGACATTCCATATAATAAAACAAAATGATATATAAATATTTACATATATATATTATATATTTATATAAATAAAAAAACATCATTGTGCGTTCTATAAACACAAAGTTTGGTTAAATAAAATGACGACTCAATCAACATACAATATCTAGAACCTGCCTTGGATGACCATCCCTTTTGGACAGTCAGAGTGGTCTCTCAAGACAGGTGGTCTCCCAAGGCAGGTTGTGGGTATAATGAGGGGTACTACATTTGGCAGATAACAGGGCAGTATTAGTACGGTGTATAAATATAGTGATTTGTGGACCAATCATGGATCCGATTTTGTAGTTATTAATCTATATTCAGCATGAATGTGTTGATTATTATCACAATTCCTGCTGTGCTGTCAGTTATTTTGAGGCCGGTAGTGATTTAATTTCGTCTGTCGACGAGTTATGGTCGCTCATAACAGATAAAAATAGCAATCATGTGACCAGTTTACATGTTTTTTGGTCACTCGCTGTAGGTAGTAATAGGTACATATCTGTTAGAAACAACCCGTGCCTAGGTTTATTGTCACCCAAGATGGGTGGTTGCCCAAGAGAGGGGTCGTTTCAAACAGGTTCTTATGTTATCCATAAATTATTGTCTCTCTGGGTGGGAAATGGAAATAGATCAGACCAGGGCTGGGTGCAGTACTTTCAATTTTTCATTACAGTCACACTTCTAAAATGTTAAAATAAATTACAGGAGTATATTTTCTATTAAAAAAATTTAGGTTGATCTAGTTTTCTTCCTTGGTGTTTATAATTGAATTAATGTTGGATACATGTCGATGTCAAATGTGTTATAGGCCACTTGAAACTTAATGTTCAGTGCACAACATTTTGTTAAAAATTGTACTTTTAACTTTAAAAAAACATTCACTAGCACAGTAATCTTAATGACTAAATCAGTATATGATATTAAAAAGTAACAGTTTTTTATTTACTTCTGGTCCAACCAGTAGCAGCATTGGTTGTCATATTATTACTAGTAATGGCACCGTTGCAGTGAACCCTGTGGATGAATCTCAGCCAGCTAACCCGAGTCAATTATTTATTTATGCATGAAAATATGGACACTGCATATTCCTACCAGTTTCCATATGTCACCATAAATAATTGGCACTGTGAAGGTTGGCCATGAATCGGAGCACTAGTTGTGGTGTGGAGTATTCCGTGTGTATGGAGTGTATATTGAGGTCATGTCGGGGTTAGTGTTGTACTTCAGTTCACGTTCATCTACTGCACCCTCTGATATGGCTCAACCAGTCAGTTTGCTTGCATATGTGTAAAATGTATATTGTGCAACCAAAATTAAAGTCCTATTAAAACCCTAGTAAGGGTATCAAAACTGGGGTAAACTGATTTCACTCATTCTTCTAGAACCAAAATTATATTTCATATTATATGTCTACAAAGTCATACCTGTTGCTTCCTGGACAGAGAAATACATACAAAAACCCATAGAATGATACATGTGATACTGGTAAATAAATTGAAAAAAATACACTGGAAAGGAAAAGGCTATAGTAAAGCAGTGTACAGATGTTGTTTCCATCCATTCATGACCATGTTGTTTCCATCCATTCATGACCATGTTGTTTCCATCCATTCATGACCATGTTGTTTCCATCCATTCATGACCATGTTGATGATTTCCATTGCTCAGCCATTCCAAGCTAATGTGTACATCATACTAATTTTTTCAAATGTCACCAGGAGTTGAAAACGAACTTTTTACTTAAGCATGTATGATCATACAAATGATGGACTTTCTGCTTTTAAAACAACATAATATTATGTTATTACAGTTGTATTATGTTCCTTAAGTTAATACTCTTGAGCCAGGATGCCACTCATTCAGAGAGAAAATACAATCAAGTGGGGTATCTCCCGAATACAAAGTTAGCAGCAGGAGATGGACACAATAATTAGAGAAAAGCAAAGATGGGAATGTTTTAAGTGAATAAAAGAAGAATAGCCAGAACTTGTGTAGAAGGAAGCAGATAAACTAAACAGTGAAAATGTAGGAACAGAAAACTTCTCAAACCTTAAATTATGTAATACAAGATAGTTTTACAATGTACGTTATTCACTAAATATTTATTATCGTAACCCTCACTACATTGTGTGTGTTATTAACATGTACCATCATAGATCTAGTTCATATGCAGTTCTTGTATTAAATTGATTTTTCATCTAGGTGCTGCAGCTAAATGACAATGATGTTTGTCTGAATTTCCTGAACAGAAGTGGTACTCTCTACAACTGACATCCCATCAAGGATATCATATGTGTGTCGTACCAACCCTGGATATAGTTAATACATTACATTTAATAATAATAGGGGTAAACCTTTTCTGCACTACACAGTAGGAAGCCAGGAAAAAACTAGCTTTGAGCATACCAGAGATCAAAACTGTATATTTAAAAGTAGACACAAGAACAAATGAGCCAACATCACACTTTAAACTGTAATTTGTTCAACATTTTATCGTTGATTTACTTCATATATACACAGGATTTGGAAATAAGAATATTTTGAGAAACCTTTATTATAAAATGGTACTTTGGACTTGATGTGTTTATTGTGCTTTATGTTTTGGGATTTTATTAAAATAAATAATAATTAACAACTTTTGCATATTGTTTTATTCTGGTGGAGGAACTCGTCACAGAAGTCACATTTATTCTGTCACGGAAGTCATGCTCATACAACTCTCCAAAAACAGAAAATGTCTGATTCCTGATAGCTTGCCTCATTTAGGAATCTTCAAACCTCCGTGTAGCCAATTGTGGGAGACAGAATGGTGTATCTCTCCTGGAAGGCTACAAAATGGATGAAACATGTACTCAGTCTATATATTTGAAATAGTAGCTGTCACGGAAGTCATGTTTTTCACCTCTCATTTTTGACAGAATTGAAAAATTGTTTCACTAAATTAAAGAGCTATTCATGGTCTTTGAAATAACTGTGCAACAGTTCAAATTTATTCAGGAATGTAGATGCAGTAGAACAATATCACTACAATTTGAGTAGGTTTTGTCATGAAAGTCACGCTGGAATGGCTGTGCTATAAACATTGTATGTATTTGTAGTTCCTGACTAGCAGCAACTTGTATTTTTCAGCAGTTTGCCGGATTAAAAAATAATGTTAATATTGAGATGCTCCCTATCATAAAGTGCCCTCTAGAGACAACTAGATTGCATTTTCATGCACAAGGATCAGACCGACACTACAACATGTTGCCATCAAACTACTAAATGTTTTCGTCTGTGAATGGTATCAGTGTTGTAGGCCTCAAATGCAGCCATATTCCTTAAAACTTGCACTGTCATCTTTAATATGTTTCTTTCTTCTGCATGTAGAAAGATGCAGGGTCTGACATACTGTGGGAAAAGCTGCCATCCTATCACAAAGGAGGTATGAATGATAATAAAATATTGCTTTGTAGTTTGTAGGTATGATTTTTTTATTTTATTGATGTAACAAACAAAACTGACATACACGTGTCCTGTAATTAATGTGTTATAATTACCTCAATGAACTTACAACATTTTATGTATTTTGTTGAATCCACTTCAAACTATTGCATGTGACAGCAGTTTTGGTAGTTTGTTACAAAGACTTTGTAGTGTTATATGACAAAATACTGTAATTGCAATTACACAATATAAATCAGTTTTGTGTACACTGTACAGCATAATTTCAAAACCACAACCAATTAAATGTTTTCTGTAATCAGTCATATATCTACATAATTGCACCAAACCCTGCAATTTACTCGCATTCTTCATGCAATCTCGTTCATAAAATGCAATCTTTATCAAGTAATTCAGTTCTGGTAAAACATCACAGCATGGTAGGATGTAAGGTGTAAAAAGTGACCCGAGTGTGTTGGCGTGTTGAAGATAGGACGTTGTGCCGTCAACTGAAGTGTCGGTCTCATCAGACATGTATGACCAACTCAGAGGATGGACAGACAGAATGCATCAACAAGAAATTTCTCCGACAGCTGTATGTATATTTTATATTATAAACTCATCTTGTTTTATATTTAAGCACACTGTATGGTCAAAGAAATCCAGAATGCATTATTATGTGGAGCCGGATACTGAGAAAATGTCAAAGGTTTACATGATAATTTAAGAGCAGCTTGCTGAAACATAAGTCCATTTATATTTGCTGCCATAACATTTGCAGTTTCATTATATTGAGTTACTTATTAATCAATATATATGTGATGTTAAAATTGATCGCCATACGAGTAATATATCATGTTTTACATCCTATTTTATGTTATATGGGTAATATGAGTGGTACCGTAGTTTCTGAAGATTTCTCTTCATTGTGAATCTTCCAACAAATGGATACTAAAGTTATAACAACCTTGCATGGTCCTCGTATTTTAATGTAATGTACATAATGCAAGAATAACTATGTTGAATGTATAATGTCCACCAAATTACATTTACTAAGTCCAAATTGTTTTATGAAATTTCAATGTTTTGCCCATGAAACATTCAAAATCTATAGAGAACATTGAAATAGTAAACACTCACTACTGGCAGTAGTCGCTCTCTCAACAGCCACGTCACCTACAAAGTCATTGGGCTTAATGTTAGCTGGCTTTGGCAAGTTATCCAAAGTCAATTCTTTTGAGCATCTTAGCAAATCTATGTAAACCAACTGCAAATATTATTGAAACTGTTCACAGTTTCACACATTACACATGTGAACATCAAAGAACCGGATTCATGATGGGCTAACCCAGTCGAGGAAACAGTTTAAACTTACTTGGAAGTGTGCATATTTGAATGGCCATTTGATTACCATTAAAATATTTTAGTTGAGTATCTGTTTTCACTGACCTGCTGAAGTCTACAGGGGATGTTTACTAAGAATTGTTTATACAAATTTTGTCTGCTGTAGCATTTATGCAGAACCACAGTTATGTTTTGAGTTGTAAAACGTGTAATACAGGACCTGGGTTGGACTGGAGGTCTGTTACAAAAACCTGCAATGGTCATATATATATACATTGGTTTAATTTTGACTCGGTTACATGTTTTATTTTTATTCAGTTGCAGCTATTTAGATGCTTCTTTCTCATATACAATTACAAAATGATCTCCATAATTACATACTTTAAATGAATGTTGGTTCAAAATATATGTTTACATTTGAAATAGTTAAGATATGGAATTGATCATTGTTTTGGCTGCCTGAGTTGTAAAGGTCAACTGAGGGTTTCATTAGTGACAATACAGAACATAGTTACATATATTTTAATCTTCATTTGAATTTCATAAATTAATTTATAATTTAGTACAGTTCTAAACTAGTATGTTCAGTTACATGACTGTATACATTTTCCACTGCACTTGTAAGTAGTTAACATGTCTAAACATTTGAAAGAAGAAAATGGAGATGTAGCTGCATGATGCATCATTTTTCTGATGTAACGTTGTTTTTCATGACATGATGAGTCAACTAAAAAATGGATGCAACTAAGTTCTACTTTACACTGTTTTTGAAACTATCCGGACCAACTTGCGTTGTTTCCACTTGATTCCACTGATAGGTCTTGGGTACAAAGGTTACTGTTCTAACCCTTCTTGTGATGTGATGATGTCACCACCACAATTGTAACTAGGAATCCATGTCTTTCAAACTGTGTTAGCCTGTTTGAGGTAATGTTTTCTAAACAGTGTCTGACTCTTACGCCTTGGGTCTGGGTGTTCTAGGTCAGTACCAGTGTGTTTATGTGGAATGCGTGAAGTGATGTCAGACTACGCACAGTCTCTGGTATTGTAGGCAACCTTTGGCACAGCGGTCCAGCTAAACTATGTCAATACGCCAACCTCACCAGATAAGGATCAGATCAATGATAACCGTATCCAGATATCACAGTTTGAGACTACCCTGAACTTGAATGCATGATCACACCCTGTAAAATCATCCATCTTTTATCGCTGTGTGTTTAGCAGAAAAGGGTCACATATTGCCTGAGAAAAACACAAGTACACACCTCAGTTCCTTGTGTTTTCTGCCCATTCAATTTGTATCTTGTTTCTGTTGTTAATTGGCACACACGGTGATCCAAATTTAAACTGGCAAGAAGCAACATTATGTAATGTTTGTTTCGTACAAAAATATAATGACATACAGTATCAATATGCTATACAGCAAAATGTGCAAAACAATTTTTTTCTGCCAACTCCCTCATCCTGTTTTCATGATACATAATAAACAAAATTACCACCAAACCATGGAATTTATAACCTATCTAAAATTGGCAACACTAGAAAATAGTTATGAATGTCATATCACAACACTTTCAAAATTATCATTAGATTGCTTTTCTAAAAAAATTCATGTTTTTATATTTCTATTTTATTTTGATTTTAAAATCTATTTTATTGCAAATGCAACATTTGTCACACATTTTTTATATATCATGTTATTCCAAAGATGAAGCACAGCACCAACTTTTTTATACAGATTGAGAATATGCACGAGTACAACAATCCAAACCAGATTATTTGTACTTCCAAATTTTTATTGCCAAAATGTGATTTACTGTAAATGGCCATTCAAAGACTGAATAGCATTTTATTACTTGATAGAGCCACTCCTCATGCATGGATAAAAGTGATTCGTAACTTCATGGTGTATAGTAAACATAGACAACTATTGGCATATGTGTGGGAGAAACACATTTTGAGTATTTTTGTAATAGAACACCATTCTATTTGCCATACCTCCACTTAAGACGTTGCATTTGTATTTTATGCATTCGCTTTTGTATGTTACTTATTTGCTGAACATTTGCAGGCACAGATTTCAGAGGCAGCAGAAGCAACAGAAAACGAAAAAGGTATGACACGAGAACCTGTCCGGTACCAAGCATTACTCATGCTGTAGAGCAATCATGTTTCAGTTTCACTACACCGGTCATGAGCTCAATGAAATATTGCTATTTCCACTGCTTGACTAAGTTCTCATCAAAACTACGGATCATCCAATGTTCTGAATGAATTTCCATAATCACCACACAAGCCACCACATTTATTGATCTGGATATTTTATATTTGTATGAGAAAATTCTGTTCTGCAGTGTGTGTACAAAGACATGGTTTGTAACGTTTTTGTAAAAAGCAGCAATGATATATTTGTGTTGTATGAACCCATTTGTTTATTTCATTTATATTTAGACATTTAAAAAACTTAATTGACTAATTTTGTTTGGCAATGTAAGCTTCTTCAAAGAGTTCTTTACAGGGACATTATATAAATGTGTGATTTAATATATTTTACATTTATTTGCAAAATTTCTGCTGTACAGAAACACTACATTAATGTGGCTGAGATTCTGTGTTGGTAGGACGGTGTTGTGGCCTATTGATTTGCAGAAACATGTCTATTGTGTGTTATAGCACAACCCAAAAGACTTCAGAACAAGATCGCAACATTTGAAGGCAAGTGGAATTAATCAGCACCGAATCAATCCATTTATGCCCAGTAGCAGCTACATTTATATTTGTTGACTAAATTGTGAGTACTGTAGACCGTATGGCAGTGTTTCGTCACTCTCAAAAGCCTTCGCTACCCCCCCCCCCTCCCCCCGGCGACCAATATCTGACACAGAGTCACAGTTCTGAATTACTGACAGGAAGCCTATATTCCTGAAAATCAGTGTAAATGGGAAGATGGATTACTGACAGGAAGTTTTTGGGGTAAGCAGGTCTGTTACAGGCAGCTTAGCTTTAACAACTTTATTTTGTGGTCATTGGGGCTGCCTATTTTGTTCGTTGCAAACATATACTGCTCTGTATCAGTACATAAGAACTTAGTGATTATATCTGAAGAAAATTGCTGACTTTGTAGCATGGAGACAGTGTGACTTACAGAAATCTTTGTTTGTATTTAGAAATTGGATGTTTACCGCAGCATTTGGATATTTACCAGATTTGATGATGACCATGATGTTAAGGCTGCATGATTTCTATTGAACATGATAAAATCAATCATTGCACAGTTGGCACTATGCTGACACATAATTTTTTGTAAGCATACAAAACTATACATGACCTCATTCAAATGTAGTGGAACATCACTGCTAACGTCATCCTGGCACCTGAACCAGTGATTTGAATAATTAGTTGATGATATAAGCAGGACTTATTTTGTATACTTTACGGTAACAGAAATAATTTGGGACTGTCTTTAATTGTGAGGTGGCTGGCTACCGAGGTGACTGTATGACAATGTTTGACTGTAGTGTTATTGTTTCGGACTAATTAACATAACCAATAATGCAAGTGTTGGTAATTTTTTTTATAGATTCCTTTAAGAAACCTATAATATCAAAGATAAAGTAAGTGTGTAGTTAATAAATACTTTCAATTTTCTGGTCAATCCAGTAAAGACTTAAAGTGAAATATTTGTGTACATATTTCTCTCTCCATTGTGCAGCAGTTATAATCTTGTAGACATACATTGGATTATAATTTAGTTTTGAGTGAGAATAAATGAGTGAGAATCAATTACCACAACTTGGTATTCATACTAGGGTTTCATTAAGACTCATATTTCGTCCGCAAGATAACCAAACTTATTTCAATCACATTTCTTCCATGTCTGAAGTTTTTCATATATTTCTCTAGCTTCACAACATCTGTTGCAAAGATATTGATTGACTTAGTTTTTTCCAGGCACCTTAATGTTACAGTGGTCCGCCTTAGAACAACTCCTGCAGGAGATTGTGTATAGTGCATGTCAAAGTGTCTGTGTGTTGTTAGGTGGGAAGTAACTAGAAGATCTTGTACTCTGAAAATTAGTGACGAGTAGGTATAATGAGAATTATTATAACTGTAAGATCTATGGAAATTAGTGACGAGTAGGTGTAATGGGAAATATTATAACTAAGATCTATGGAAATTAGTGATGAGTAGGTATAATGAGAAATAATATACAGTAAAACCTGCCTTATCGGCCACCTGTCCATAACGATAACCTGGATATAATGGTCACTTTTGAAAGTCCCAAATGACTTCCTATTAGTTTGCACTGCCCACTAGCTGTCTATAACGGTAACCTGTCTATTGCGTATAACGGTCAGCTAATTTGGACCGAACCATTCATAGTCAATTTGCCGCTTGCGGACAGGTCAAAGGGAATCCATAATTTTCCTGAATAAAACGACATCGCGCCGGTGTTATAGCATGTACGTGGGACTATCAAATTGCAATGGAGTCACGCGTGGCGTCAACAGCTTGTTGTGGTTCCTTTCCTCCAGCAAAGAGGTGTAGAATCAGTTTTTATGTCCAAAGTGAGCTCAGAGAAGTCATGAGCAGGTAGCCACAGATGGAAGCAGGTTGTAATATTTACCTAGGACTTAGGTGACTTGGTACAGCTGGACATTAGAGACTGCCTAGGTAAATATTACAATGGCCTGTAGCTCAAATTGTATTGATAAGAGAAGCCATTGGAGGGGGCAGTTGTAATATTTACCTAGGCTGTAATATTTACCTAGGCGGCTTGGCATAGCTGGGGAAACTGCTTAGATAAATATTAAAATGGCCTGGTTACCTACCACTTGGGGGTAGCTTAAATTGTATTGATAATCCCCCCCTGAGCAAATCTGGGTCAACGCTTGCCTTGCACTTGTTCACACCCTTGCGTTTCCTTTTGGACATCAAATCTTTTTCTGTTCGCCTTTGCCTGGAGGGCGTGATTGATTTCAACATGGCCCAAAAGAAAAAGGAACATAAATTAAACATAGCAAGATGTGTAGTGTGTTATTTAATATTATTGTTAACTCTAGGTTTGTATTGTTCACGAGAGTACCAACTAGCGAACGTCAACGTAACCATCCATTATGCTGTGGTTCCACCTAGTGAGTATCCAAGTCATGAAACTCTCCATAACGGAAACCTGCCTATAACAGTAATTTTGGACAGGTTTTACTGTAACTAAGATCTATGTATATTAGTGACGAGTAGGTGTAATAACAAATAATACAACAGTAAGATCTATGGTAATTAGTGACGAGTAGGTGTAATGACAAATAATACAACAGTAAGATCTATGGTAATTAGTGACGAGTAGGTGTAATGAGAAATAATACAACAGTAAGATCTATGGTAATTAGTGACGAGTAGGTGTAATGAGAAATAATACAACAGTAAGAGCTATGGTAATTAGTGACGAGTAGGTGTAATGAGAAATAATACAACAGTAAGATCTATGGTAATTAGTGACGAGTAGTTGTAATGAGAAATAATACAACAGTAAGATCTATGGTAATTAGTGATGAGTATGTGTAATGACAAATAATACAACAGTAAGATCTATGGTAATTAGTGACGAGTAGGTGTAATAACAAATAATACAACAGTAAGATCTATGGTAATTAGTGACGAGTAGGTGTAATGACAAATAATACAACAGTAAGATCTATGGTAATTAGTGACGAGTAGGTGTAATGAGAAATAATACAACAGTAAGATCTATGTTAATTAGTGACGAGTAGGTGTAATGAGAAATAATATAACTAAGATATGTGGAAATTAGTGATGTGTAGGTGTAATGAGAAATAATATGACTAAGATCTATGGAAATTAATGACGAGTAGGTGTTATGAAAAATAATATAACTAAGATCTGTGGAAATTGGTGATGAGTAGGTGTAATCAGACAGAATATTTGGAAGAGTAGACATCGCATTGAATTATAATTTAGTTTTGAGTGACAATAAATGAGTGAGAATCAATTACCACAACGTGGCATTCATGCTAGGGTTTCATTAAGACTCATATTTTGGTCCTCTAGGTAAACCAAACTTATTTCAATCACATTTCTTCCATGTTTGAAGCTTCTCATATATATCTCTAGCTTCACAACATTGGTTGCAGATATTGATCGAGGTAGTTTTTCCAGGCACCTTAATGTTACAGTGGTCGTCTTACGAACAACTCTTGCAGGAGATTGTGTATAGTGCATGTCAAAGTATCTGTGTGTTGTTGGGTGGGAAGTAACTAGAAGATCTTGTACTCTGAAAATTAGTGACAAGTATGTGTCATGGGAAATAATAAACTATAAGATCTATGGAAATTAGTGACAAGTAAGTGTATTGAGAAATATAACTAAAATCTATGGAAATTATAGTGATGAGTAGGTGTAATGAGAAATAATATAACTAAGATCTATGGAAATTAATGACGAGTAGGTGTATTGAGAAATATAACTAAGATCTATGGAAATTAGTCACAAGTAGGTGTAATGAGAAAGAATATAACTGTAAGATGTATGGAAATTAGTGACATGTAGGTGTAATGAGAAAGAATATAACTGTAAGATGTATGGAAATTAGTCACAAGTAGGTGTAATTACAAAGAATATAACTGTAAGATGTATGGAAATTAGTGACATGTAGGTGTAATGAGAAAGAATATAACTGTAAGATGTATGGAAATTAGTGACATGTAGGTGTAATGAGAAAGAATATAATTGAAACATGTATGGAAATTAGTGACGTGTAGGTGTAATTACAAAGAATATAACTGTAACATGTATGGAAATTAGTGATGTGTACGTGTAATGAGAACGAATATAACTGTAAGATCTATGGAAAGTAGTGACGAGTAGGTATAATGAGAAATAATATAACTAACATCTATGGAAATTAGTGATGAGTAGGTCTAATGAGAAATAATATAACTAAGACCTATGCAAATTAGTGACAGGTAGGTGTAATGAGAAATAATATGACTAAGATCTATGCAAATTAGAGATGAGAAATAATATGTGGACAAACAGAGACAAAGAGGTTACAATTTGTTAAGATATTGACATATTGATACAATTATTATTCTCAGTTCAGAAAGGAAGAAGAGCCAGAGGACAGTCAAGTAACAGTCTTGAAGGAACAGTGCGCATTGGTTATATATATATTATATACATATATATCACAGAAGACATGATTAAAAACAAAATTGACAAATATATCAAAACAGTTCTTACACATACACAAAACGTTTTGTTAGGACAAAGGCTTCCTTGAAATATGTTTTTCTTGATTGCAGTTTTGTTAAGTCTTGTTAAATAAGTTGTTCACTTCATTGCAGACACTATGTTCACTTGGTGATGTATTTGTGATGAGTATTTGTGATAAAGTAGACTTACTTTACTGATTACACAGACTGTCACAAGGAACTACATGGCTAACCGCGAGAAAGTGATGAGGAACAAATTCAAGCACATTCAAGTTTCATTTGACTATGCTGACAACCGAAAGGACAAGCTGGCCGGAAAACATTTCTACAACCGTGTCGTAGACAAACATGAAAAAGGTGAATATTTGCAAGCATTGATTTTCATGGGAAAGTGGTGAAAATGTGCTCATGTTTGGGTGTCTGTAAAGAATTGTTTTAACAAATAACAAATGTCACTCAAAATTCTGGTATTTTGACCAATAAGAAGCAAGCCCTTCATTTTGGCCTGTAATCGAATAATCCAAGATGGCTGCACTCATGTATATTGAATGAGAGGAACTCTGAACTAGCAAAAATTCCCATCTTCTGAACTGGATAACTAAGTAGTTTTTAAATGCTTCACATTAAGTACCAGTCAGGGTGGACAGTTAGTATATCATTGATCACTATATATTGTACTGTACCATGAAGTCCACTTAATGTGTGTTAGGATGCATTATTTCATGCGTTGTTTGGTTTTATATGGAAATTGTAAAAAACATGCATTGTGTTGCAAAAAGTGCACGTTATATCTGTTGAAAGTATTGCATACACTTGTTCGCAGCATTGTATGTTTTCTATGTTGTTCAGAGTTATGCAATCTTTGTTAAATGTTTGGTACAAACCATTAAACCATAGGGAATTAAAAACAATTCTAGTTTTGGGGGTCCTTTGTGGTGCAGTAGTCGAACCTATGAAAGTCTGGAGCCTCAGATTCAAGCCACCTATGAGGAATAGCATAGACAGACAGTATTTATTTTGACCATTATAAGCACATAAATAACAATATAATATTCATTGTAAGGTCAGGGAGGCTCCCATTAAGACATTTATATGCCGCTATCATGGGAGCCACCCTACTGATATAACTTAATTATATGATTATCATGTGATCAACTATGCATAATAAACACTGTAGCTCTGTTAGTCGGAAGTGTTTATTACAGGCATGTGAGAGGAGGCAAGTCACTTCCGAGGAACTTTTGCATGCGGTGCGGCAAACTAGGGAAGAAAGGGGGGTCTGGATTGGAACTCAGAAATTGTTTTAAAGACATCATTGTTTGTGATGCAATCTAGTGTAGTTTCACACTGTTTTTGTATAATCCTGTAACTTCCATTTTATATACAATCACAAACATTGTGCATAGAAACACTATATTTGGGATTTTATTAATAAAAAGTGTAAGCATACAGTTCCTTACACATAACTGTAAAAGCACATCATTTTCATATCACAAAACACCAGAAGCAGTGTATATTATATTGTCAAAACTACAACATTACACAAGTGGTCAATGTGAAAAAAATACACAAAAATGCTTTAAATAATCAAGGTTTATTAAAACGATAATTCTAATGTACAGTACACTGAAATTCACACACAGATGTCCACATCTACTAGTGTTCATTGAAACCATAAACTTGTAAACTTCACAAGAGTTCATTGTGCACATGTGACTTCACTTCTTTTCTTGCCTGTGCTTGATCCTGGCACTCACAGCTTTCTCTTCTCTGCCTGAGGAAGGACTGGGGTGTGGAGGTGGACCGATTTCAGTCTCTTTGCCTTTGGCACTTTGCCTCTTCCGGCTCTTGGGAAACCTGTTCAGCTGCTTTTCTTTTGCTTCTCCAAATTCAACTCGTCCCCTGTCTGTACAACATCCTTCTTGATGCACGCCATATCCCCTAAAAGTGTTCATATTAACAACGTCAGGTAAATTTTATTCAAATTGTTATTTAATTAATAATAACTTAAACCATATGTTAAAGAGGGGTGCAGAGGGGGTCCTGGATCACAATTCACAGGAAAAATATTTGAGTTTTTATATTTCACACTGAAAAATACCATTTCTTGTTTCACGAAGATATATTTTATGAGTAGAAGAGATTGAAATTTTTAGTCAACTGTCGTCAATTTCACGAAGAAAGTGATACCTCAATCATGGTTCACAAGAAAAATATATTTTAAATCACGCTTCACGCTGTTGCACCTGATCACGAATCACAGGGATAAAAAAGAGCTTTCACGTTTCAAGAGGAAATAATTGTGCTAATCATGGATCACGAAAATACTCCCTGCACCCCCTCGTTAAAGTGAACAGGCATACTTCATGTTGACATATTATCGCCCATCCAAGAAAACTGACTAAGTTTTGGCACATACTTATTTTTATCCAAAATAATCTATAAACCCATCTAGGATGCCTTAAAGTTATCACCAAAACTTATACTCCGCTTACTATTCGCGTTTAGATATCGTTAACGGTACTGTATTATGCCATGACCGACGCCAGCGACGTGAGCGTACGCCGGCACCGTAATGCAAGTCCCAAGGCAAAAGCCATTACAACCGGTAACCCATTACAACGCCTCGCATGGCAGGCTAAACGATCTAATACTTATTGAAATTACGATCTTAAAACCACTCGACTGCTGCGTTAATTACGATCATTCAGTAATTGACTCATACAAGAATGTCTGAAATAAAAGCGGACAACTTACTGTAGACCGTAGCTCATACTTCGTTCGACTGAACGCGACTGTGAACTTCGAAAACGAGTAACACACGGCCGCAACTGATTTGTCGCCAAAACTCATGCACTGATTGTAAGCTGGGCCGTGATTCGCAGTTTCTGGCCATTTAGAATGCAGCTTGCTTTTAAAAAAGGACGACGATTACGAAATTTATAATTTTTATTGTCGATGTTTGCCAAGTCACTAGCCCCCCTATATTAAAAAACTATTTTTCGGATTTGGACGAATCACAGAAACGGCCAAATCAAGTTCATGAAGAATCTCATGCCTGTTATTAGACCAACAGTTATGCAACAATGTTCTCCCAGTTAGTAATTTAAAGAATTTTGTTTCATACGTGCACACGCATGCACACACACACACACACACACACACACCATATATCGGTCAACTGCTCTACAACCTCGATGTAGCGCATGCTAGAAGGCATCCATGGACAGAGCAGTAGCCTTGCATTGTCACTAGATGGTCTCAATAAAAGCACATGCACACAATGACAACAGACCTATACTGTGTTTATAATCTAGTAAGTTGTTGCGTGTGTGATAGCGAGTTGTTGCATGTGTCATAGTAAGCTGTTGCGTGTGTGAGAGTAAGTTGTTGCGTGTGTGATAGTAAGTTGTGTGTGTGTGATAGTAAGTTGTTGCAGGTGTGATAGTACGTTGTTGCGTGTGTGATAGTAAGTTGTTGCATAACTGATAGTAAGTTGATTGCGTGTGTGATAGTAAGTTGATTGCGTGTGTGATAGTAAGTTGTTGCGTGTGTGATAGTACGTTTTATTGTTGCGTGTGTGATAGTAAGTTGTTGTGTGTGATAGTAAGTTGTTGCGTGTGTGATAGTAAGTTGTTGCATGTGTGATAGTAAGTTGTTGGGTGTGTGATAGTAAGTTGTTGCGTGTGTGATAGTAAGTTGTTGCGTGTGTGATAGTAAGTTGTTGCGTGTGTGATAGTAAGTTGTTGCGTGTGTGATAGTAAGTTGCTACCCATGTGTTGTTAGAGTGTACAAGCAAGGAGCTAGAGGATATGGGACATCGACTCCTCGAGTGGTTCCGTCTCGAGCAGGACGAGGCTCTAAGTCATCACAAGGAGAAGAGAAACTCAAAGAAGAAGGAGCTGCGTGACGCCAGTCAGTTCTTCTCTTCTCTGTCAGCAGTTTTTAATACAATGCAATGCAATATATTTTATTTCCACAATAACATTATAATACATGAACATGATTTTTTTAAATGTATTCACAATGATTGCAGAAGTTTAATACTTATAAAGTGCTTTCCCCTTTGAAAACAGTAATTATAGAATATATTAACAGTTATCTACACGTGGAGCGCAGTGGTGTATTGGCTAGAGCTTCGGACTCTCGACCGAGAGAACCTGGGTTCGAATCCTGTGCTGCCGGGTTGAAGCTTGGGCAAGTTTGTTCACTGTTCATTGCTCCAGTTCACTTGGCTGTATCTATGAGTACCTGGCAAATGTGATAATAGACAGTGGTGGATATTTGTGTACAAATAGTCTTCACGCATGAACTGCAGCATGGCTGGAGGCTTCCCAGAGAAGTTGAGATGCTGTTCGATTGAACAAGTCTGCCAGGGAGTAAAATGTAAAGCGCTTTGAGCAGTCCCAAGGACTGGATACTGCAGTGTATAAGAACGTACCTTTACTTTACTGTTGCAGGCGAGTGCATCTGCCAGGCACCCGTCACGTGGCAGTTCCAGCAGTTTGACCACAACGCTGATGGACAGCTGAGTGATTCGGAGCTGCACTACATAGAGCACAACGGCTACGAGCACTGTGTCGCACCCTTCATCAATGCCTGTGACTACAACAAAGACACAAAGTTGTCTGAGCGAGAGTGGTGCTGCTGTTTCGCCGGCATCTGTGAGTCTTGGTTCAACAGGGGATTATAAGGAGTTGTCTCATTGAATAATAAGCAATGGTCTCATGGGATAAGGGATCGTCTCAAGTGATAATAAGGGGTGGTCTCACAAGATAATAAGGAGTCGTCTCATGGTCTAATAAGGGGTTGTCTCACGGGATAATATGAGGGTGGTCTCATGGGATAATAAGGGGTCGTCTCACGGGATAATAAGGGGTCGTGTCATGGGATAATCGGGGACAGTCTCAAAAGATAATAATGGGTGGTCTCAGGATAATAAGGGGTGATCTCATGTGGTGCAATAGCATAGCGGTTAGAACATCAGTTGAGAGTTTCCTGGTTACAGTCCTCCTGCTGCCATTTCAAACCTAGTGCAAGTTTTTTCACTTCATTGCTCACTCAGGTATATGAATGTGTAGTTGAATATAGACAATGGTGGATATTTGTGAATGAAAGTCTTCCCGCAGTAGTTGCAGCATGGCTGAATGCTAGTGTTTGACTGCAGCCATGCTGCAATTAATGCACGGAAGACTATTTGTAAAGAAATATCCACCACTGACTATAGCCAGGTACTCATTCGTACATCTGAGTGAACTGGAGCAACATGGTGTGAATGAACTTGTCCAAAGTTCCAAATGGTAACACAGGATTCGAACCTGAGTCCAGTACTCTAGCCACTGAGCCACAGCGCTATATAAAAACTCAACATTTTAAAGTCAATCTGAGTATACTATTAAAGTAAAAAATTGAGATATGTTTTTGGTTGTTAAATGGCCTTAATAATATTAGACTCATAAACATACTGTTTGACTTCAGTGCCACCATGCCTAAACGCCAAGAACAAAGTATCAGCCCTGGTAAGCAACGGAGTCAAGAAGGTCATGATTGGTGAGTAACTTATAAAAGTGCTTACAGTCATGTAATGTTGGTGGATGCAACTATGCTAAGATTATATACTTATTCAATGCAGCTAGTTAATAATAATATGGTCTAAGCTTTAGTTAATAATGTAAAAAAAGGCACAAAGCTTTCTACCTAACGATTGGTGGCAGTATCAGTGATAGACATTATAAATTTGAAGGACACTTATGTAAAATCATTCTTTGTCTACATGATATATTACATCCAGTAGACAAAACAGAAGCATTAATTCAAACATACAGTCAGATTGTTTTTATTGTAAAGTCATCTTATAATTATATTCAAAGTATATCTACCCTTAGCATTCTGACTGTTTTATGAACCACATTTTGTTTAGTATAATTATATCGTTATCTCTATGAAAGCTTGTAGCAAACTCTAAATTATATTTTGTCCAACTACAATACCGCACATGCCGCTGGCAGCCGCAATCAAGAGGCAAAGTTAGGTAGTTCAGTTTGTGTCCAAGTTCTGTTTGTGCCCTTCCCACCGGAAAATTTTAAAACTATCAATCTACTAAACACCCTAATGTTGTTGCAGGAGTCTATGTGCCCCAGTGTGATGATGACGGCTTCTACAGCCCAATGCAGTGTCACGCCAGTGTTGGACAGTGTTGGTGCGTCAACAAGCACGGACATGAGATCCACAACACCCGCACCAACGGAGAACTCAACTGTAGCGGTGAGTCTCTCTCACCACGTTCACATAATCTCTTGAGATGTTCACATAGTGGGGCGTAGTGGTGTAGTCATTACAGGACTGGACTCTCCATTAAAGGGAAGTTTTCTGTTCAATTGTATGGTGTAGTCGTGTTGTACAGTATAAGCTGTATGAATTCTAACTTATACAGTTTAGCAGAAACAACTTTTGAAGTCAACAGTTCAGTGTTGACAAGTCATCGAGCTGTCCCTGAAATCTCCAAATGGACAACTCAGGTATTTCCGACAGAGTTTGTGACTCAAGGAGGGATGGCATATCACATGACGCATGTAACCCTCTCATTAGTAAATGGACCTGAGGCCACGCCTTCGAAAGTGGAACGCTGCCAAGTAAACAGACTGCCTCCTACCAAAGCAATGCCATGGTTCTTGTTATAATAGATGTAGTTTGTACTGTATAACAGTCAGTGTGTTATAATAGATGTAGTTTGTACTGTATAACAATCAGTGTGTTATAATAGATGTAGTTTGTAATATAGCAGTCATTGTGTTATAATAGATGTAGTTTGTACTGTATAACAGTCAGTGTGTTATAATAGATGTAGTTTGTACTGTATAACAGTCAGTGTATTATAATAGATGTAGTTTGTACAGTTTAACAGTCGGAGTGTTATGATATATGTCGTTTGTACTGTATAACAGTCAGTGCGTTATAATAGATGTAGTTTGTACTTTATAACAGTCATTGTGTTATAATAGATGTAGTTTGTACTAGTGCTGGTTCGATATTCGATATATCGAAGTATCGCGATACTTGTGAAAGTTCGATACCGATACTTCGTGGTATCGTGATACTTCGATATTTTGGTATCGAACGGCCACAGTTCAATACCTTCGATATTTCGATACCTTCGATCTTTCGATACGTCGATATTTCGATACCTTCGATATTTCGATACCTTCGATACTTTGTCGATACCTATACTTCGATATCGACGTCGATGCGAAGACGTAACATTTTCGAAAACGAAAGTACGGCTACTCCACTGCGGGCTTCGCTTCCTAACTTGATAGGGTTGACTATGTTGTATGTATTAGGCCGCTTAGGTGTGGATCTTTTTCAAAAAACATAATAAATTGTAACATCTCAGTGATTTTATAAAGCTTTATTGTGGAGTCAGTTTCCAAAAAAGTCTGTATACAAATAATTATTTCAGTGCGATCTCAGCTTAGCCTCGATTATTCAAGCCTCGTTACGACGTTGGGTGGCACTACCGTTTGCTTCACCACTTTACCTTGCCCACTCTACAGCGTACCAAAAACACACAACATTCCAGTAATTTTATAGAGTGTTTATTGCACGCATTAGTATTCATGAATCTAGTTTAATATAATAATATAAATAATTATTCAAGCGCGACACACTAGACTCGTTTACCCAGGTTCCGTTTGGTGGCACTATGTTTTGCTGTTTGATGGCGTCACCATTTGCCGTACTCGCTCAACCAAGATGAACGACAAAATGTCAAAACGCACATCGCCAATTTGGCAGTTTTTTTAAACAAATACGCAAACACTGTATAGTGTCTTCTATACCAGAAACGCTCCCCCAAACTAGTGGGGGAAATACATCGAATTTGACGAAACATGTCACTGTCCATCATCCAAGAGACTACCAAAACATGATGATTTAAGGAAGTCGTGGTAACACTAACAACAGTAACAACAACGTCAACGAGACCGACGTGTTCCATCAACATTTTCGTCAGAAACCAAGCAATGGATATTTAGTGGTAGTTACAGTCGAAGTGAATCGCCATCGGTTGCAGAGTCTACTGCGGCGACAGCGTCAAGAAGTGACGTACGCGATGTCACTACCAGTTTTATTTATTTATTATTACTAGGTATTCTATTGCTATTGTCTGTAATACTGAATTGTTTTAATGTTACATTACAATTACTTTTACAACATTAATAAATTAGAATTAAACAATTACAATTTACAACTGTTATTTGGTTATTGAAATAAAACGAAAATTGCATATTAATCATTGTTTGCATAACTATATCAATTAGTATGTATCAATGGTTAAGTTGAAAATTGAATAGGTGTGCCGTATAGACTATAGTTCCCAACAGACGCTCAGAGCGTATGCTAAGACTTGGGTGCACGACTACTTGTTTCTTAAAAGTGGTACCAGGCAACACTTTTTCAAACACACATAGTCAGCAGTGCACATCTACCAAACTGACTGATGCAACATCGACACATGACAAGAATGCAACATGTTGCAGCTAAAGGCACACATACACACACACACACACACACACACACACACACACACACACACACACGCACACTATGAATGACCTATCAAGCATCTGCAAGGTGGTGCTAGCAACAGTGTTGCCATCAGTTATGTCTAGCATGCATTCATTCATGAAAAATCTATTTTGTTTCCCTAATGAAAAACAGTGTGTGCTTCTATGCCATTAGTCTATATGGATAGTTTGTTTCTATTGGGATCTATACTGTATGTAAATTAGACTTACAACGTAAGTATCGAGTATCGAACAAAATTCTGGTATCGATCGATATCGAAGAATTCTGGTATCGAACCAGCATTAGTTTGTACGGTATAACACTCGGTGTGTTATAACATGTAGTTTGTACTGTATAACAGGGTTTCAGATAAAAAAAGATGAACGGCATCCTTCCTTTAAAAGGGACATAGTTTGAGTCCACCTACCTGCCATTTCAAAACCTGTTGACCCCTGCTAGTCTATCTGCATACTTTTGATGCAAACCTCAAAGTATGTGTTTCAGTCATTGTCACTATTTACTTTTAATTTGATTTGTGTTTATTTAGAAGTCATTATTACAACCACTCAGTGAGAAATAAAAATTGAGACTGACCATTATTTTTGTGCGTTCCTTCCAGAGAATCATCACCACAGCCGGTCACCCCGAACTGGGCACAAGACCCACGTGATAGAATGAAAGTCGGCAGAAAAACACTTAAATCCTCGCCAACTGCCACCAATGCAGCCTGCGTTGTTTGAACTTGTCTTACGTTAAATACTGCAGTGTCGCACTTGTTCTATTTAAGGTCAACAGTAGCTTTACGTACCTGACGAGTTTGACCATAAAGGTTGTGCATAGAGGATTTACAAGAGGACTGTGTCAGTATTGACTAAGTGCAAGTTAACATATTGTATAATTATATACAACAAAAACTAGGAAGTTTATTAAAGTTGGATGTAGCCATAGATTTGACTATGGTTGTTAACTTCAGAAGTTGGCAGAACCTGCAGATAATGCATGATACTAGTAGTTTATTATGAAACTACACTAACTTGATAGATGAACATTACGTAGGGACGTCAATCATCTAGATTAGGGCCAGTACATGTGGCTTCCATTGTTCAATTTGAAATATGCCAAATCTGCATATAATTGGTATTTGATTTTACAGCCTTGGCATAATCCCAGTGCATGATGAAGCTTAATTGAATATTTATCGTAGGTTTAATGCATTTATTACCATATATGTTAGCAGTCATTGTTGCAATACTGTGTACTCATGAGTTATTTCAGAATGATTATTAAGAGATGATGCCTCAAAGGTTATATTTCGTACTGAAAACAATATTGGTGCTATTTTGATATAATTATTGCAATTTTGGAACAGATCATGCTAGCAGATATTATTACACCTTGATCTTTGCTACAAATTTACTGGGCATGTTGATGAGAATATTAGGTTTGTTCCTGTAAGGGAAATATAGTGTTGATTTTTGAAAGTATGATGAGGAGATTATACATTTAGTTCAGTACTTCATAGTCATGTATATAGTTGCATATGTGCCGTTTTTATATTTACAGTAATTCATTGTAAGCTTGTATTTTGTAGGCCTTACAATTGCGTAGCTTTACAGCTGGTCAAAGGAAAGGGGGAGGGATTGGGGGTGGGGAGGGGGTGGGGAGGGAAGGGGACTTGTCATAGTACTGATGAAGTCCCCTAGTTAAGTTTTACGGGCAGTGAAGTAGTTTTAGCCATTTTATTGCAGCTAGTAGGCACAGAGATAGCTCAGTGTGGGGAAAGGTAAACAAATGCTGTTGAATAGTTGCAAGGTTCACCTGAATATAAGTGTCACAGTTAGTGTCTCCAAGATGTAAGTGTCTTACTTGGTATCACCTGGACAAAAATGTCACAATTAGTGTCTCTAAGATGTAAGTGTCACACTGGGTATCATCTGGACAGAAGTGTCACACTGGATGTCACACAGACAAAAGTGTCACACTGAGTGTCATCTGGACATAAGTGTCACTCTCAGTATCATCTTGACATAAGTGTCACACTGATTGTCACCTGGACATTAGTGTCACACTGAGGGTCACTGTGAATGTCACCAGGAAATACGTGTCGCCTGTCTGGAAAAAAGAGAGCTTTCTCTAGGGAATTGTACTATTATGTTATGTGTATTTTACGTGAGCCTGTACTAGAATAAAAAAAATGAACGTTATGTTAGTTATTGCGTGGCCTTCAGATAAGATGAGTATCGGGTAATTCTTGAGGAAAGAATGCATGTACCTCTTTAGATATAAGCATTCCTCAGAATTGTTCTGATTGAAGTTGTGTTGGTTATCAGTGTTGGACATAACATTACTTTGGATATTTATAAATTATCTTATTCTGACTACCAGTAACTGATAGTTAATGTCAACAGATAGTACTGCATGCACAATAACAAAATAGCATGGTTGTAACGAAAGCTGTATCAAGATTATTAACACAACCGAGCCATTCACATATTAATATCTTGGAACGAGCGTATCGTAGGTAACGTAGCGCGGCATAGATCTCATGGACCCTAGTAGTAGTAGAACAAAATGTCTACCAATGCAATAATAGGGTGTTTTCGCAATTTGAAACGCATACCATCGCATTATTATTCATAATTGATAGTTATATGAAGATATACTGATTTGAGTGTAACTGCCGGTCTTCCGTAATACAGCAAACCAATCGGACATTCGCTTAAAATCTCCAACAGCACTGCCGTCCCCCCGTCTTCCAATGTTATCATCCGAGACAGCGTGACACCACGGCAGACGTGTTGAGGCAAGCTGAACCGCTGAAGTTTCGGCGAGAAATCTCCAACAGCACACACACCCCGCGGAATTAAAAAATGGCAGGTATATATTTTCAGAATGGCAATGCGGATTACAAAATACACCTGACTAAAATGTCAGTTTCAGCTGTTCCTATACATAGAACAAATATTTGAGAATGTTGTCAACAAAATCATGGAATTAGTTGCAATATTCTTTTTGTAGTGCATGCTTACGTAATGTTTCTAAAACGCAGTTTACTACATCCAACTTTACTGTCCATGGTCAACTAGAAGGACTATAACAAAACATCCCACTGGAGTGCCCAATGTGTCCATTAATACACATAGATTTGAAAACAAGCGCCCGTATTGGCTAGATTGAGACGTATATATGCGCGAGAATATATTATGTTAACAGTCATGTTTAAGAAATGTTTACTACGACATCCATTTTCTCCAAAACTTTTTCCAGAGCTTAAAGAAAATATGACAGACCATCACAATTGTGTCACAATTATTACGTCATTAAATCTACATCAGTATTGTAATTCTGGCCACTACGTCCTAAAGAAGTAAATAATAGTGTTTACGATGACATCGTTTCAAAATGTTTACTACGACATTCGCCAGTAAAATTGCGTTGTAACTCACCTTATCCGGTTGCCACTTTTACCTACTTACATCCGGATATCCAGCAGACGACAGGACATTCATAAAATGTTAGTTGGCAGTTGTTTCTTTTTTTTCTCCAAGAAATGTTTTGATGACAGCGTGCATTTTCAACAGTAAGGCTTGTAGAGTTAAGCTGGGACTATATAGTGTTAGGAAGACGCACTGATTGTTGAAAGAACATAGACCTACCAACCAGCGTGCGACATTTTAGCGTAAGTTTAGGCTTTACCCTAAAATTGTGCTAGTCAGCCGGACCAGTCATCAGCAACTTCAAAAAGTTGCTGGTCTGCATTTTACCAGTGGCCTGCTAAATGATATTGAAAGAAATGTAGAGTTATACTACCAGCTGTAAAATCTGTTTTAATACATATGTCAGTCAGGTGTTTTCCTGATCATGTGTACACATACAACGCTATTTTAGGTATCAGCAGACTGGTAATTTTTAGGCGACTGTTTCCAGACTTATTTCTACAGTATTTTTAAATAATTACTCAAAACAAAGATTTGGGAAATTTTCCTTAATTTTATTTAATTGAAAAATGCAGGCGACAGACACTGGCAACCAACCATTCATAAGTCATCTTTTGCAAAGCCAAAACTTATTAAGAATCGTAATCATGGTCAGCGGCAACAGCAATTATATATTCACTGCACGATCTTAGACACTAGTCATGAATCTTCTGGCTCGAGCCACAAGATTCATAATTAATGTCCGACAAGTCAAGAGTCTGCGTCAACGCCATCACATGGGCCAGCAGCCGTGGCTTCCAACTGGTCCATGTCTTCCTTTCCTTGGTTCTCACTACCATCAGCCTGTGCTTCAAACAGAACCAGAAGAGCCATACTCATATGCGACGTCTTACAGAAAGTGTTCCATTCATGGATTATGCAACCACAAACAATTCTAATAGTCCCCCCCCCCAGCAGATTTTGGCAGTGGCGGCTTTTCTCAAACATATTCGAAAGGCATAGCCCGTGTGGATATGATGATTGTAGAGTTACCCCACATTGGACTTGTATCATATGGGACGATTCGGTAGAACGCTGAATAAGGTCCCATGGTGCTTTACGTGATGACCATGGCATGTTGCTAAAATAAAACGTGTTTTACACACTTACCTATATTTATAAATAGAGGTCAGTGGTTTCACACTGTCTCTGCGTCTCTGTACGAACACAGACAACAATACATGGTGGCAGCGATACGCGAACATGACCAATGGCCAATCGACGCAAGTTCCCTTTCCATGGAAATTCGAAGGAGCAACAGGTGCGAGCAAGTAAGCACTTTGCCTATACGCAATGGGCGATTGTGCACACGCTATTCTGACCACGATCAAAATGTGAATAGTCGCATGCGTCGCTGGCAACGGGCTGTGACTGTCAGATCGCCTACAGTCAAAACCAGATTTGATACTTGAGCAAGCTGTCTAGATTATCCGCCAGGCGGAGACACGCAAGCTAGACAGAAGTAGTAAGAGGGGAAATTCGCACGCCCTCCAGTGCCTGCTAAATCGATCACGTCAGACCAGCTAGTAAAGTTAAGGAGTACCCAGAAAATAGAGCAAAAAGCCAAAGCGAGGCTACACTCACCCCAATGACACGACTAGTACCTGCCAATGGTACGGGCGTAAACATGCATACGACAGGCAGAAATGTCCAGCTAAAATGACTGCTGTCGGGCATGCGGAAAACAAGGACACTTCCAAGTAGTGTGTCGCGGCAGTGTAATCAGGAGACACAGTGGCAAAGTCCACGAAGCAAAGAGGGAGGACATCCCATTTCTGAGGGAGATCAAAGACGAGAGTGTTAACGGTCATATCACACGCTTCAAACTCGACACAGGCGCAGCAGTTTCGGTCATAATTAAGTGTCAGGAAAAACGGGTCCAGCTCCACAGGAATCAGAAGAAACTGGGGCATACTGCCGTCGTAAGTAACTGAAACTGTACGTTTTACACAACCAGCAGTGTTCACTGCTGAGCAAACAAGCCTGTGTTAAACTCGGACTTGTGTCGCGGTCCGATGGTATTGAGGAAGTACGTGATCCAACACCGAAATTTAAAGCAGAATTTCCGGGTCTTTTCATTGGCCTAGGCAAGTTGAAGACTGAATATCATGTGACGCTTCGTGCAGACGCCAGACCAGTGTGTTTGTACGCACTGAGGAAAATCCCGCATCCTCTGCTGACGAAAGTGAAAGTGGAATTTGAGACGATGCAGCAACAGGGAGTCATCTCTCCAGTTACATAACCCACAGATTGGTGTTCGGGCCTTGTGATTGTTCCCAAGTCGTCAGAAACTTCACTACGCATCTGTGTCGATCTCACACAACTAAATCGAGCTTTCCTACGGGATATACACCCAATGCATTAAGTGGATGAGAGTTTAGCTACGCTGGAAACAAGCAAGTTGTTCACAAAACTAGACGCCAACAACTGGTTCTGGCTGGATGAGGAGTCCCGGCTTCTCACAACATTCGTCACACCTTTCGGGCGATTCTGTTGTAACAGACTTCCGTTTGGTATCAGCTAAGTAAGTGAGATTTTCCAGCTCTCCGTGTCGACCATTCTGAAAGGCCAAGAAGGGGGTAATCTGCCACATGGACGATATATTGACACATGGCAAAGACAAACCAGAACATGACAAGCGCGTTAGAGCAGTCATGCTACGCTTACAGCAAGCCGGACTAACGCTGAACTATAAATGTGAATTTGCAAAGCTATCCATCAAGTTCTTGGGACATGTCATCGATGCCTCAGGGAGACATGCAGACAGCAGTAAGACGGCAGATATCGCACAATTCCCTGATCCCACCAACGTCACGGAACTCCAACATGGGCATGGTGAACAAAATGGGAAAATTAATTCCACGAGTGACTGATATCAACGAACCGTTACGCCAGTTACTGTGCAAAGACAGGGCATGGTTATGGGAAGAGGCACAACAAACTGCCTTCCAGCAAGTGAAAGACATGCTTGTATCACCCGAGGTACTATGACCCAAACCGCCCAACAATGATCGCAGCAGACGCACCTCCTGAGGGGATCGATGCAGTGCTACTGAACATTCAAGATGGTGGCAGACGTCGTTCAGTCTGCTATGTTTCCCGATCGCTTACAAAAACCGAGAAATGCTATGCAGTCATAGAGAAGGAAGTTCTTGCTGCAACATGGGCTTGCGAGAAGTTCAGTGAGTATGTGATGGGGCTAAACTTCACGCTCGAGACTGATCACAAACCTCTCGTCCCACTTCTGAAAACAACAGAGTTAGCCAAGATGCCACCTCGCATCCAACGATTTCTTATGAGAATAATGCGATACAACCCGGAGTCGCATGTCGCATACGTACCAGGAAAGCATCAGACGACACCTGATGCACTATCTCGCGCTCAGACCGACATCATGTTTGTGGAAGAAGTAGAGTGTTACGCGAAACACACAGTAACCATACTTCCAACTACGGAGAAACATCTACATAACTTTCGAGCGGCACACAAAGTAGATGCTGAATGCGAACAGGTCAGAACATATTGCACTCCAGGATGGCCAACTTACAAGCCACATCTGCCACGGGTACGACCGTAGTGAGAGAACAGGAGCCATATCGCGGTAGTCGATAATCTCCTACTATATGACGAACGCATCCTGATTCCGAGTGCCATTTGTTTGGATATATTAACTGCATACACTGCATACTACAGGGCCATCTCGGTATTATGAAATGTCGCGCTAGGGCTCGCACATCGGTATGGTGGCCAGGATTGTCCAACTGCTTAGAAGACATGGTTACTAAGTGCTCAACATGTCTGAAAGATCGCCCGGAAACCAAAGAACCACTCCTGCTAGCATCGTTCCCATCTCGTCCCTGGCTTGGAATGGACCTTTTCGAGTTTCATGGAATTGCATATCTCATTGCAATTTACTATTACTCGATATGGATTAAGATCAGCAGCTTTGCGAACAAACGTCAGAAAATGTCATCACAACGCTGAAGGAACAGTTTGTCGTGCACGACATCCCAGATGTTGTCATGTCAGACAACGGGCTTCAGTTCTGATGCATTTCGACAGTTTGCAGCAACATTTGGGTTCGTTCACACAACGAGCTCACCGCTATATCCGCAAGCAAATGGCGAGGCGGAGAGAGCTGTCCATACAGTGAAAGAGTTGCTCAGGAAGAACGAAGACCATTACCTGGCTCTTCTCACATATCGGTCAACTCGGTTACAGAACGGGCTATCCCCAGCCGAACTACTGATGGGAAGAAGGTTACTTACACAACTGCCAACACTCCCAAGCACGCTCCAGCCAAGGGAACAGACCGGTGACAGAGAGGAGATCCAAATCAAAGAGGACACCTACATATCCAACCAAACACGCATCTACAACAAATTTTCCAACTAAATTGTCTACTGCAGCGGAATCGCCCTGTAGCACTATTTACCACTGGCTGGCTAGACACTGTCACACAGCTAGTCCCTTTTCCTACAACATCTGTCACATGCGGAGAATTTGGTTGAATCATCCTCAGGGCCTCCCCAAAACGCTAAATGTTCACATGTTGTCTATTTCTGCCTGGACTAGGTTGGCAGAGTGCCAATTGATTGTGTATTACGCCCACCCACACTAGTCGCTCTGTAGTTGTTTCCGTTTGCTGCTAGATGTTCCCAACGTTTGTGGTCTTGCCAGGGTGAGTTGCCGTTTCAGCTGACCCTTCTAGCGCCTGTGGGGGGGGGGGGGGGGGCTTCTATCTCGGTTGCCCTGACGAAGCTCATCATAAAATATAACTTATGGCATTGTGGTGTCATCCATGCGCGAGACGTGATCTGCCCAGCGGAGAAGTCTGAGCATCAAGATGGTTTCGTAGCTCCGGAGGTTTGCCTTTTCCAAGACCTCTTTGTTGAAGACATAGTCCCGCCAATGTTATGGAGCGCCGACATCGCTGGTGAAACTGCTCAAGCAGTTATACTTGCTTTCTGTAGAGGAACCACGCCTCTGCCCCATACAAAAGGGTAGTGACGAGTGACGATGACAGCCTTGTATATTTGCATACATGTTAAGTCTCCTGCATTCGCCGGAGGACTCCTGGAAATCCATCAAATCCCCTGATCTCCTGGAAAGGAGAACCAATCTCCTGGATTTTCAGTGAAACCAAAACAATTTTTCTATCTTATTTTCCGAACTCGGCATGGCCTAATTGGGTTTTATTTACGGCTGACTCGGGTATGTTTTTCTGGGTCAACAGAAAGTGGTCAATATCAGTGCCAGTATCAGTGCGTTAATTGCAATCGGTCAGACACCGAGCTAAATGAATCTCGTGAATAGGGACGTTGGAACAAGGCCGCTCGGACAACAAAGCGAAAAGAGGTTGTTTAAATCATGCCTTGCGTTGACTAGACAACAACAACAACTGTTCAATTATAATCTTCTTGGGTCTTGCCTATATTTCATATAAGCTTTAGACGAGCACAGTGAACCGCGCTTGCGGCCGCGGGTTCCATATTATCGCCCACCGATATGTATTTTATAACACCAAATGCTCCACCAGCAAGGACAAAGGTCACAAATTGTAAATTCATCACGCATGCCTCCGTCACCCAGGCCATGGTAACAAACTTTGAAGCAAATATAATGCTAAGTTCTGGTTCTTATACTTGTGAATATAGTATCTGTTTGTAATAAAAGAAGATGTATTTACTGCCTATATGCAAAGTTCTTTGCACCATAAAAATATATATTTAATGTATGAACACATATTATGCCTAGAACAGGAGGCTGTTGCTGCGTCGGAGGCTGTTGCTGCGCATGCGTCAGGTGTGGTCGTTTCTTTTCGTTCGATCCGACAGCTAATGCATTAATCTCGAGATCAACATATTCTGATTTGTTTTAACTTGATTATATACATCTATAACAATATCTAGATGTAGCCGCATGGCGATATTTGTGTTCGAAAGTTTCTAAATACGGTTTTAGTACATTGGCTTCCTTAGCAACAAGTCACGACATTGATTGGCATAACAAGATGGCGTAAATTGTAAACACTGAGTTGGAAAGCGCGCGTAACACAAACCCCCCAAAGTCAACTGAAACAATAGTGTTGGTTTTCAAAATAATTTTATTTACTCAGGCTGCATTCAGAATAAACTAAATTACTCGCAACTAGAGCCTTATTTCTACCGCATTTAGTATTATTAAGTCTCGTTGAGCGTGTATTTCCTGCCTCAACTGTACACTTCGTGTAAACAAAGGCTATACGTATAGTTCCATCCATAGAGAAACGCGCAGGTTAGGCTGCTAACTAATTGATTGCCAAATCTAATAGGAGCACCAATAAACCTTTATACTAACAGGCTTTTCGCACAGGACGTCTTTTAAAACCCGGAGTCGCCCTGGGTAAAAATCCCTTGTTAGCTGCACTATATAATAAAGACGTCTTGTCTGCACTTGAAATTTAAATAGATCATTTAACCTGATACCTGTGCGAAATCTTTCAATTGCATTGATCATAATATAACGTAGGTTAATTAATAGAGAGAGGGAGAGACTTGGCTTGCAACTTGTTTCTTTTGTGAAATCCTATAACAGCATTGAACATTTTATTGTAAGTACATTTAATTTTTCAATATTTTAAAACCTACACCATATTGTTTTTATTTTTGGTATTGTTTTTAAGCCTTCACTATTTATGTCGGACAATCTGGACAGTCGTACAGCGGCATAATTTTTTTTAAACTACCTGAAAATTGGCAGGAAACTTGTCACCATAAGATGGACCTTCGGGTAACAACAGCTTTCGTACTGATGGTCGCATTCTTGGCGGGTCTTCGACATGATAATGGTTTTACATCAGCATCACTTCCTGATAGTATAAACGCTGGATTCCAGTGTGTGGGTGAGAGGAGGATCCAGACAGCTTTGCTGTTTGGAGCTGATATGTACATCAAGCGTGTCGTGAACAGACAGTAACGATATCCATCTGCGAACCAGCGAACAATGTCCACTTGTCTGTTACTTGCGCTACTGATCTCGGGTGATCTACAGTTGAACCCCGGACCAGTTAAGTATCCATGTGGAGTATGTAAGAAGGCTGTTGCCAGAAATCATCGTGCTATGTGTTGTGACGAATGTGACACATGGATCCATATTGGTTGTTGCGGAGTATCACCCAAAGAGTATCGCCATTTACAACATTCTAATGTCAGCTGGTACTGCACTCACTGTTCATTACCAAATTTCTCAAACTCCTTTTTTAACGACAGCTCCATATAAATGACCCTAACCCATATGACTTGTTATCGGACTCAGAGTCTGAAAATGGTGACAACATTGCAGACTCTGAGTCCGAACCTACAAACCGGAACAAACCAACCAAGCCTAAATCAAAACCAATTAAGATTATGGTCATTAACTGCAACAGCATACTGAGCACAGATAAACGCACACTGTTTATGAGTACTGTGGAGGCCGAGGGTCCCGATGTAGTGATTGGCACAGAGTCGCACGTAGATGCATCGGTGTCTGATGGAGAAATCTTCCATCCAGGATACGATGTCTACCGAAAAGACCGAGACAGGAATGGTGGAGGAGTATTTGTTGCCATAAAGAATTGTTTTATTTCGTCAGGGATGCCCGAGTTTGACTCTGACTGTGAAACTGTATGGGCAAGAATACAGGTGTTCGGGTGCCGGACCCTGATAGTGGGACCACCTAACTCCACTATCGTTGCACTATCTGGTCTGGAGGATTGGCTAGGCCGTATTAGCTCGAAATATCCAGCGGCAAACATTGTTTTGGGGGGTGATTTTAACATGCCGGGCATCGACTGGGAAACCAAGTTGGTGAACAGAAACCCTCAGTATGGCAATGGTATGAGTCAGAAACTGATTGATATCTGCAATGACTTTTCATTGGACCAAGTGGTCAGAATACCAACACGCCTCAACAATATACTGGACCTGATTCTTACCACAACCCCTAACCTGTTCAGAAATAGTTCTACTATCAACGGAATTAGCGACCATGACATTGTCACCACCGATCTCGACATGAAAGTACCAATGAACAAGAAGAAAGCCAGAACCGTTTATGTATATATAAACGAGCAGACATTGGTGCCATTAAAAAAGAGTTAGATGAATTTAATATAAACTTGTTTGGAGAGGATTTCAATTTGCGATCAGTTAATGAGAATTGGAATATGTTTAAATTAATTGTACTGGATAGCATGAACAGATTCATTCATACAAAGAAACTATCAACTAGAAATAATCTCCCATGGATGACAAGACATATTCACAGATTAATCCGCAAAAAACAGAGACTAATTATAACAAGCAAAAAAGACACAAAACAATCAGGACTGGGCTGTCTCCAGGAAGCTCCGGACACATGTAAAACAGAGCTAACCGCTGCGTATCATAACTATATTGATAGCGTGCTTGACGTCGGGTGTAACGAAGAAAGGTCAATCCCCAAGAAATGTTGGTCAAACGTCAAAAATCTAAGAAAGGACTTTGTTGGTATACCATCACTGAAAGACCACAATAATCATCTGGTTTCGTCTAGTAAGGGGAAAACTGATATACTGTCAAAGCAGTACCAAACAGTCTTCACAAAGGAATATCTTGTCAACATTCCAGTCATGCCTCAGTCACCATATTCCGCAATGCCGGGAATCACAGTCACGGTACATGGAGTACACAAGCTGTTACTCAGACTGAAGCCCGGCAAAGCGCATGGTCCTGACGCAATCCCAAACCAAATTTTAATGGAGACAGCTGATCAAATTGCACCTTGCCTGGCTAGAATATTCCAACAATCCATCGACACGAGTTCAGGAATAAACATTCATGTGAGACACAATTAATTGGTGCCACAGAAGACATTGCAAAGAATATAGATAACGGCCACCAAACTGATCTCCTAATAGTGGACTTTTCTAAGGCCTTTGACGCCGTGCCCCATGCACGCCTTATGGGAAAACTCCAGTATTACGGGGTCAGTGGTGGAGTCACCAACTGGATTTCAAATTGGCTAACTGGCAGAATGTAGTAGTTAGAGAACATTATAACCGGTCCCTTGCTCCCGCATAATAACCGGTCCCTTATACCAGTGCGCATGCGCTACTAGAAACGGAACCATTACACACTCGCATTTCAACCTGTTCAATACTTGTTTAGTTATTGTCATTTCACGCTTTCTCTTTAGTAAAGTGACTGAACAAATGGAACTCTGTTCTTATTTATAACTAAACAACTTGATGGCGCCTGTGAACGTTGAGTGTCCGATCGAGGATTGTGACTATACGGCTACGCACGCAGAGGCGGCAGTGGTGGCTGCTATGCTGAGTGTACACGCTACTGTGCACGTTGCAGTCCCCCGGCGCTGGGCGCGAATGCGAAGATGGAGAAACTCAAGCGTCCTTCCGTAGCACTGGCCGGGACGGGCGAGGCCTGGTCATACTTCATAACCCGCTGGGGTGAGTACAAGACGGGTACTAAACTTGTTGGACCCGACATAGTCGCACAACTACTGGAATGCTGCGAGGAGGAGTTGAGAAAAGACCTCACTCGCGCAGCGGGCAAGAGCCTAATGAGCAGTGACGAAAAAGACGTCCTCACCGCCATGAAGGCACTCGCCGTCCGAGCGGAGAACACTATGGTAGCTCGGGTAGCCCTGTCTAACATGCGGCAGGGACACGAGGAGCCCATCCGGTCGTTCTACGCCCGTATCAAGGGGCAGGCGGACACATGCAAGTACGAGATGAAGTGCACTAAGACGAGTGCGATCAAGTCAACGACTTCACAGAAGAGATTATACGCAATGTGATTGCCCGCGGCATCGCAGACCAAGAGATACAACTTGATCTGCTCGGTGAAAAGAACCAGGACATGCCATTAAAGGACATGATTGAGTATATCGAGGCCAAGAAGTCTGAAAAACGCTCGGCATCGCGTCTACTCGACCCTCAGAACACGGATGCGATCAGCAGCTCGTATCGGCGGGGGAAACAGCAGAACGTCCGCAACAGGGGAGGAGCCAGGCCGGAGAAACCGAAAGCCAAGCCCAAAGGGGTGTGCATCTACTGCGGCGAGGTGGGTCACGGCAAGACGCCCCTGTGGCACACCAGACGCACCGAGTGCCCCGCGTATGGTAAAAAGTGCCAGAAGTGTGGCCGCCAGAATCACCTCGACAAGGCGTGCCTGAGCGGACGACCGACTAAGCCCCCATCTGAGGAGACAGACGAGCTGTATGACGAGCAAACGGCAGCCTTCGTCGAGCTATGCACGGTCACCATGGACAGCGCGGGCGACGGGTTACGCACACTCCCCCTCGCTCACCATCTGTACGATGATATGTGCGATAAATGGACGAAACGCGCGTCCAACCCGCAGCCGTACATCAACCTCACTCTTACCAACGAGCGCGAAGATTACAAAGCGCTGGGTTTTGACCTCCTGAAACGCACCCGCGCAGTATCCCTGCCTGTCATGGCCGACACGGGCTGTCAGAGCAGCCTGATCGGCATTGGAGTCACCCAACAAATGGGCCTGAGTACCAAGGACTTCATACCCGTATCCATGACTATGAAGGCTGCGAACAACAAGGGAATTCGTATTCTCGGAGCTGTGGTGGTCAGATTCGCCGGTAACAGTGGCACTCGGAGATTGGAGACGCGCCAAATCGCGTACGTGACAGACACCTCGGACCGCATATTCCTCTCCCGCGCAGCTTGCGTGGACCTGGGCATGATCTCGGACAAGTTCTCAACACTCGGGGAGGTCAACCTGGCGACCTCTGAATTGTGTGACTGCCCGCGACGTGCAGAGCCGCCGACCAAGCCGACCACACTCCCCATGCCGGCGACCGAGGCTAACAGAGAAACCTTACAGAAACACTTACTCAGAATATACGCTCAGAGCACTTTCAATACGTGCCCGCACCAGCCCTTACCGAGAATGACTGGCCCGCCGCTACGTCTTATACTCGATGAGGATGCGACGCCGGTTGCCCATCACACTCCCATCCCCGTGGCCATACACTGGCAAGACGAGGTAAAAGCAGGCCTTGACCAGGACGTTCGTCTCGGCGTGTTAGAGGAAGTACCCATCGGTACGCCGGTGACATGGTGTCACCGCATGGTAATCTGCGCGAAAAAGAACGGCAAGCCGCGACGCACCATCGACTTCCAGGCCTTGAACAAACATGCGTTCCGCGAAACCCACCACACCCAATCCCCGTTCCACCAGGCGAGACGCATACCTAACGGGAAACGCAAGACCGTATTCGACGCATGGAACGGCTACCACAGTGTCCCTCTACACGAGGACGACCGTCACAAGACGACCTTCATCACTCCATGGGGACGCTACCGGTACCTATCGGTTCCACAAGGGTATATAGCGTCAGGAGATGGTTATACACGACGATACGACGAGATCGTCGCGGACATTGGTGACAAGACCAAGTGCATGGACGACACGCTACTATGGTCAGATACGATCGAGGAGAGCTACTTCCAGGCGGTCCAATGGCTGGATATATGTGGCCGGAATGGAATCATCCTCAACCCGGAGAAGTTCGTCTTCAGCGCACCCACAGTGGACTTTGCAGGCTTCACGATCACCATGACTGACGTGCGACCATGCAGCCGCTACCTGGAGGCGATCCGCGATTTCCCACAACCGCGTAACATCACCGACGTCAGATCGTGGTTCGGGCTGGTCAATCAAGTGGCCTACGCGTTCAGCATGGCCGAACGAATGCATCCGTTCCGGAAGCTCCTGAAAAATGGAGAACGAGCGCGGCGTCCGCATCTTTGACAAGACCAAGCCTACATGCATCGCCACAGACTGGTCGAAGGAGGGCATTGGATTCTGGCTATTTCAAAAGCACTGCCGATGCTCACCAATCAGACCCTTCTGCTGCAACGACGGGTGGAAAATAACCCTGGTCGGCAGCAGGTTTACACACGCAGCAGAATCCAGATACGCGCCCATAGAGGGCGAGGCCCTCGCAGTCGCGGACGCCTTGGACAAGGCGCGCTACTTCGTGCTGGGTTGCGAGAACTTGATCGTAGCGGTAGACCATAAGCCGCTGCTGAAACTCCTTGCGGACAGAGCCCTTGACGACATACCTAACCCCCGCCTCAGGAACCTCAAGGAGAAGACCCAGATGCCATGTCACGTAGGCCGGTCGGCACAGCGCTACCATCACTCATGAACCTACCAGACGACAATGCTGCCATAGTGAACCACCTACCATCCAGCATGCACACCAACGTCCTATCTCTCCTACGCCGAGTCGAACCGGATGACGACGACGACGACGACGTCGAGGAGGACAACCTGACATGGTGCGCCGCGGGCCTCGAGTCATTGCGATCAGTGACATGGGACCGTGTCAGGGAGGCTACCAGCAGCGACGTCGATATGCACACACTGGAGGAAATGGCAACCGACGGCATCCCCGACTCGAAGATCGAGATGCCAGAGACGATTCGCGACTATCAACAGTACCGCGAAAACATCACATCGACAGACGGAGTGATCCTATACAAGGACAGGGTTATCATACCGCCCTCACTCCGCGGTGAGGTACTGAGCACCCTACACGCTGCCCACCAGGGCGTATCGATGATGACCGCCCGTGCAGAATCCTCTGTGTTCTGGCCAGGCATATCGGCCGACATGAGCACCACTCGGAAAAATTGCGAACACTGCCACCGGATGGCACCCTCACAACCTGGAGCACCGCCCATCCCACCGATCCCGGTCGTTTACCCCTTCCAGGCAGTGTGCTCGGACTTCTTCGTACACAGGGGCGTACACTACCTCGTGACGGTGGACAGATACTCAAACTGGCCAATCATATCGCAGTCGACAGGTGGCGCCACCGGCCTCATCAACCACTTACGTCGCGCCTTCGTGACGTACGGGACGCCAGAAGAGCTCGCATCGGACGGGGGTCCGGAGTTCACCTCTACCGAGACCAGGTCTTTCCTGCACAGATGGGGCGTACACCACCGCCTATCATCGGTGGCCTTCCCCCACAGCAACTGTCGTGCAGAGATTGGGGTGAAGACGATGAAACGACTCATCACCGACAACACCGGTCCGAAGGGAGAACTGGACACTGACGCTGTGCAGATAGCGATACTACAATATCGCAACACACCCGACCTTGACGCAAAGATCTCCCCGGCAATGTGTGTCTTCGGCCGCCCGACACGCGATTTCATCCCGATTATCCCCGGGAAATACAGACCACATGAGACTTGGCGTGAGACACTCAAAGCAAGGGAGGAAGCCCTCCGTAAACGCCACATCCGCACAGCTGAAACCTGGGCGGAGCACACTAAACGCCTTCCACCACTCGCGGTAGGGGACTTAGTCCGTGTACAGAACCAGAGAGGACCTCACCCCAACAAATGGAACAAGACGGGCAGTATCGTTGAGGTACGTCAGCACGACCAATACGCGATCAAGATTGACGGATCGGGCAGAGTCACACTTCGGAACAGGAAATTCCTGCGCAAGTTCAGCCCAGTTCACTACGACCGGCCGCCAACCCGATCGATCTATGACGACCTAGCAACCCGCGTCACCGTACCAACACCCGTCGTGACACCGCAACTACCTGACCTCGATAACGACCCTGCGACACCTGCGACGCAGACGGGGCACACACCGCCACCGACACTGACGTCAGCGAGAACACCCCAGCGCAAGACACCGCCCGCTGCAGTCACGCCTGCAACCCCAGGACGAGACACACCGAGGCGCGCGATCCTCCAGACGCCACCACCAGCCCCAGAGACCCCGAGATCTCCACCCCCATCGGAGCCTGACGTGGAACCACCAGCACCAGCAATTGGTCAACGACGATCCACCAGAGCGACCAGCGTGCCTACCTGGCACAAGGACTACTCCATGGGATAGTCAATAAACATTTATCAGCCTTTATCCAGTAGCATAAAGACTCGGAGGGAGATAGAGAACATTATAACCGGTCCCTTGCTCCCGCATAATAACCCGTCCCTTATACCAGTGCACATGCGCTACTAGAAACGGAACCATTACACACTCGCATTTCAATATGTTCAATACTTGTTTAGTTATTGTCATTTCACGCTTTCTCTTTAGTAAAGTGACTGAACAAATGGAACTCTGTTCTTATTTAGTAGTAGATGGCGAGTCGTCAGAAGAAGTGACAGTCGAGTCTTGGGTACCACAGGGCACTGTACTGGGCCCACTTCTTTTACTATTATATGTCAATGATATAGGAAGGGGGATCACCTCTAACATCCGGCTTTTTGCCGACGATTGTATTCTATACAGGTGTATCAATGACAGTAATGACGCAGAAGCCCTCCAGTCCGACCTGCAGAGGCTGGTGGACTGGTCTGCAACTGGCAGATGCATTTTAATATCAATAAATGCTCAGTTATGCATATCACCAAGAAGAGAACTATCCACCGATCTCAGTATACCATCAATGGAAACAGCTTTGGAATTGTACACCATCACCCGTACCTAGGCGTGGAGTTCTCTGATGACCTCAGATGGAACATTCACACATCCCACCTATCTGCCAAATCTAATCGTATATTAGGTTTTATCAAGAGAAATCTGTATAAATGCTCAGAGAAAACTAAACAATCAGCTTACTTTGCACTAGTTCGTCCTAATCTCTAATACGCGAGCGCTGCTTGGGATCCATACACCAAAACACATATTAACGAACTTGAGAAAATACAGCGACGAGCAGCGAGATTTGTAATGGGTAACAACAGTCGGGAAAGCAGCGTAACAATAATGATAAAAACACTCAAGTGGGAGTCCCTAGAACGCCGCAGAGAGGTCAGCCGCCTAGCAATGTTCTATAAATCTGTACATGGAGAAATAGCCCTTCCTTTGCCGAGCCACCTCGTTCACTCAATCAACAACACTCGTGGCCACAGTGAACGATTTATTCAGGTGCCGGCAAGGACTCAGGTTTATGCAAACAGCTTTTTAATAGAACAGTAAAGAACTGGAACGGACTAACCGAAACAGTTGTGTCTGCAGCCACGGTGGATACTTTTAAATCTAGGCTGGGCAGACGACTCTAAAATTCCCTATAGTGCTATGGCACATGCCCCCCGTCCCCTATATTGGCGTAATGACCTTATGGTTTTTGCCAATTATTATATAGACATAGACAACATCAAATTAGTAAACTGTTTCTTCTTTCTACCATACCTATAAGGCCACGTACATTTTAGTTTAGATATAATTTATTTAATTACTTTATGTCCACAAATAATGTATTTAATGTAACACATTAAATACATACTGACATGATGTTATGTGCCATTGATTTAAGAGCACATGTGCAATGCATTTGGAAATAAAGCTGATCTGTGACCATTTTCATAACATGAAATACTCAGATTTATACACAATTCCATAATACCCTGAGACCCCCAATTTACACAAAATTTCCTGATATTACAAGACCCTCTAATTTAAGCATAAATCACATTTCTGAAACTTAACGTTTTATTATAACATGATCATTAATGTCTATTGAAAGTATTTTTTTGTTATATTTTAATCAGATTTATGTCTAAATGCCTGATTTTCTAAGATCCTCCGATTTACGTATAAATGCTCGATTTTCTGAGGCCCTCTGATTTACTAATAAATGCCCGATTTTTCGAGACCCTCTGATTTACGTATAAATCTCCTGGATTGGCGTTTCTGAAACTTAACATGTGTGTATTTGTATCTTTGTTGGCAAATTAACGCAGCGAGTGATTCTGCCATACGTATACATTTCAGTAAGCGGCCGAGTGAACTGTTGGCAAAGACAAGCTACAATCCGTTGGGATGTAATTGCGGAAAAACGGATTTGAGTGTACTTCTGTGTGTGCGTGGTGTGTGTTAAATTGCAACTTAATATCTCCGTGGAAGCTCTCAACTACAGCAGTGTTTAAACGTGTCATGTACAGTAAATAACACTACATGTTAGGCAATAATAAGGGTGTACGCACACAACTCTATGCAATTTTTATAGCGTATTGTTTTGGTGAAGATAACTGATATAGAAATAAGTACCTGAGTTATAATAATAATAATAAATTTATTATTATTTGCAACTTTTCAGTTGGATTGTACATACATTCACCATAAAAGCCCAAAATCACACAATTCCATAATGTTACAAGTTACAATACGACTCAACATTATGTTACAATACTAATAAAACATGTACTAAATAAAATAACGCAACACCAAAGATACTGTTAAGTAAATTACACAAAATCGCCCCGTGACGCAACAAACTCAGTATGAGGCGCTTTATATTAAAACGTGTACATTGCATTACTATCTTTCATTAAAAAATAAGATATTTTAAATATACTAAAATTAAATCATATAGTTTAAATATTAAAATTGACTGTTGAGACATACACTAAAATCATTGAGTGTTATGGCAGTGTACTAAGCACCATGGAATTAATGAGTTTTTGTAGCGATTTGTGTTCGCCATTGGGACGGGTAACTCATTGAATGATCTTAGTGTATACGGCACATTTCGAATATTTGGTAGTAGCGTATTCAGTTTGTGGTCACTATGCTTCATTCTAGCGAAATACGTTTTACACAATTCATTGCGTCTATCATGCAGCGTTGGTAAGTTTACCATCTCCAGAATATCCTCGTACACACAACCAGGAAATATAGTTTTGAGACACCTTTTTTGAATTATCTCGATGTTGTCCGATAAATATTTAGGCAAGTTCGTGTGCCATACCGGGCAGGCATATTCAACTACTGGTCTAATCACAGTTACATATATATTCTAACCAAGTCATTTTGGTTGATACCAGCACGTTTCAACTGATAGATCATATACACTCTCTTTCTTGCCTTTGATAATATTTCATTTACGTGTGCATTCCAACTTAAATCCGATGATATAGTTACGCCGAGAACTTTTGCTTGAGTAACTCTCTCAATATCTGTCCCATTTATATCAATATACGGCAGAGATTCTACAAATGTTCTATCTTTACCGAAACATATAGCCATTTCTTTTGTTTTACTCGTATTGATGCGCATGTCATTATTACTAGACCATCGCTCAATAATGTTGGCAGAATCCTGTATAACAGATATCATACTTTGATTGCATATTTCAAATATGGTGCAATCGTCAACATATTTAAACATAGGACACGATGTTTGCAAATCATTGATATGAACCACAAAGTGTTTTGGTCCTGACAAAGTTCCCTGGGGAACGCCCCCATTAGGGTAGCCTGGCTTTGACACCGCGTCGCCGATTTTTACTCTCTGTTCGCGGTCTAGTAGAAACGCTGCCATCCATCGGACCAAGTGTGGTGGTACTTCCATTGCAATCAGTTTCTGTATTAGTATATCATGGTTAATTAGATCAAATGCTTTACTGTAATCGAGAAATAGCACTCTTACAAAAGTGCCCTTTACATCGGTGGTTTCGTACCATTTGTGAAGCATTCCAACAAGGGCGTCCGTGGTACCAGTCCCTAACATACCCCCAAACTGCTTGTCGTCTATTTGTGGTTTAACATAAACATCGACCCACTTTAGCACTAGAGATTCAAAAACCTTAGCCAGAATTGGTGTAAGCGATATTGGTCTAATGTCATTTTCAACTGTCACTGGAGGGTGTTTCTTCGACAATGGAATAACGGTTGCTGATTTCCACAATTTTGGCAATACACCTTCCCTGAGCGAGCTGTTGAATATTGCAGTGACCGGTGCTGCAAGAAGGTGCGAACAGTTTTTCAAAGCCCATGGTGGTATATTGGCCGGACCCGTGGCTTTGTTCACTTTGACCTTACTAAGTGCCAACTTAGTGTCAGTCACGCTGATGGTGAATTCATCTGGCAGTGGTTCCTTAATGTCAAAGATCGGGTGGGAAGTCTGCAATCTCGGTAAATCTTCACTCACTGACACGAAGAACGCATTCATGGAGTTGACTAAGCTGACTATATCTCCACCAGTAATTTTATTTGCCAGCCCCACATCTCGTTGCGACTGCCATATGCTTTTCCCATGAGTGACTTCATGTGCTTCCACCAGTCGCGTGACGATGTTTCCTCAATTGATGCTATTTTAGATTGGTAGTACTGGTGTCGTAATTTAGGTGCTGTGTGATTCACTAAGTTCCGGAGTTTATTGGCCCGTTCCGTGTCACCTGCCTTGCGAGCACGTTGCCTCTGTCTAATGAGGTGTCGGAATCCATCTGTGACCCACGGTTTGTCTGTACTGTGACGTGACACAGTCTTGTACGGACAGCACGTATCCAGTAAATGGTCCATGGTTTCTTGGAATAGATTGAACTGTTCCTCGCACGTAGGCAATGTGTACATAAACTCCCATCTGGTCTGTGACAGGGCCGAAGTGAACAATGCTCGTTCGTTGTTACCCATGCGCCTGGTAACTGTGTACTGGACCATACCCGTGTCAAGTGTTGGGAACCACGGTGGCACCAATAAGACCATCTTGTGATCTGATGTTCCCAATTCATCAAGCATTGTCGGATAGCCGTACACAGGTGACATGTTAGACCACATTTTATCCAAAATTGCACAATTACGCGTGGCTGTCTTAACAAGCTGCTCGTATCCATAATGTGTCCGTAAAAACGTGTCCTTGAATTGATTAAAATCACCACTGATAATGACACCACAATCTGGGCTACGTCGCAAAACTGTGTCCAGGCTAGTTATCAGGTACTCTCGCATAGAGCCATTGTCAGCACCAGGTGGGTGGTAGATGCACGCTAAAATAATGCACGAGTATTTTCTTGGTAGTTTCTTAGGCTTCATTTTAATCCATATCACTTCGTGTTCAGCATCTTCAATATCATGTAACCGGTCATACGCAATGGTCTCGGCCACATAACACGCCACTCCACCGCCTCCTTTATCCACGCGGTCCTTTCGTTCACAACTGAAGCCTGCCAAACCGACAGATTCCGTTGACATGTAACTCTTGAACCAGGTTTCTGTGACACACACGCAACCCACGTTGTTCATGCGTGCTACCGCGAGCAATTCATCTGATTTCTCAATACTTAGTGACCGAGCGTTGAGACTCAGAATCGTTGGTAAGCCCCACCGTGGATTGATCGCAAGCGTGACTAAATTGTCTGCATTCACACCTGTTGTTCTATGTTGTGGTATGCTACGGCTACGGGTGATTATAGGTCGAATATTGAAAGCTCCGTATTCCGTACATGGCATGGCCGTGTTATTTCGGCCGCTTACCTAGTCCCTTTTCGTATGATGTTTGCTTTTGTGGCCCTTTTGACCACATACAAAGCACGACACAGCATTCTCATGTCGACAAATCTGGGTGACGTGATTTGACTCCCCACACTTGTTACACTGGCCAGCAATACGCACGAGCTAGCAGTTGCACGGTCATCCGCATTAGAAGGGCGAATAGCGTGCGTACCTCGATCCTGGTTCGGTGGTCATTTCCCAGTCGCTCTCGGCGTATAGCGGCTCCCTTTTGACAATGGGTGTCCAGATGGCGCGCTGCGTCGCTGTTTCGTCGACCTGTTACCAGTTGATTTCGACTCATTGCAACTCTTCTGCGAACAGGATCCCCGCTGCGCTCCGCCTTCTCGATGGTTACGGAGTATTAGTGACAGGTTGCTCATCAGCTTGTTCATCCCGAACGCAGTAAGACTGATACCGTCACTCTGGAATGCGGACGTGTCGCAGGATCCATCACGAAACAGGAAGTTTTGATCGTTGTCAACGAACCGGGCTCCCGTGTCACTACACTTATCTCTCAGGAAACTGTTAATTTCCTTAATATTTTCTTCTTGTGTCCCTGTTGTGTCGGGCAAGACACTGCTAATCGTCACTCGGTTGATGTTCTCTGTTGCTGTGGTGATGAGGTCGCTGAAATCTTGCTTCATTTCCTCTATATCCGAGTCTTCCATGACTGCATTGCCACACACGATAGTTAGTTCGTCCGCCTCTTTGCACGCGTGTGGCCTGTGACGTAGGCTACCGCAGGACAACACTAGGCAGTTTTCTGCATGCATGGCAGCTCCACAAGCCAATAATCTCCTCTGGCTGTTCTCCAACGCATTCGTAATGCACCCACAGGCGAAGGATTTCCGCTCAGTAGGCGCCTGTTTTAAGCTTGCCACGTCCGATGATAGTCTGTCAAGCTTGTCATATACCATTCTAATATCGTTGTTAAAATATTAACAAAATACAAAGCGTACTAACATATTTATGAAAACGATGTTTATATTTAGAAACAGTAGCTAAGGACATAAACTGTGTTGAAATAAACAAGTGTAGGACTATATTGTGTAAGCAAAATTCGGTTGATCGCAAAGCTACTCCCAATGGCGGCTAACATTTGGGTTTCACTGTGTTTAGAAAATAATGTTCATGTTATTACTAAGTGGAATTAAACTTGATGTATATCGTTGTATTAATCTATCCATGCAACTTTTAATGGTGTACAGAATGTAGAATACTCTGCTTAAATAAGTCTTTTCTCTAGATTTTACTATGACAAAAGTGACAGGCAACGCCTTTCGACCACTTGTCATTATCGTCAGAAATGAAAATGTTCCACTACGTGAATTTCTGCGGACTTTTTGTCCAATAATGCAGATATAATAGTGTTAACTAAAATGCCATAATGATTGTTATTACACTTTGTTTGAGGCTAAGCCATAGATTGACTGGACTAGTGACCACACTTGACAATACGCTGATGCGTACCGCTGTAGAACATTTTGTAATACCCCCAAAAAAAGTAGGCGGTCAGACGGACCAGTAAATCAAAAAAGTTACTGACCCGACAGCAACGTAGGTGGTCAGTGACCACCGGGTCAGCGTATATTTCGAACGCTGCTACCAGCACTTACTGCACAGAATCAACATTAGCATTGGCTCTATTACATTTGGGTTTCTTGTGTGGTACGGCGGCTTGAGTATCGTGCATCGCAACACTCTGGCACGAACAGTCAGGGTTAGTGGCAAGGTGGTGGGAAAAAGACCAGTCTAGAGGATCTATACAGACAACGGGCAGAGAGAAAGGGAAGGAATGTCTCCTCAGACCCAGAACATCCCCTGTTTCCATGCTATAAACTACCTCCTTCTGGCCGCCGCTTTCAACTCCCTCACTGCAAATTGAACCGCACTCGAAACTCTTTTGTCCCCTCGAAAATAAGACTAATGAATGAGTAACTGACGTTCGTTCCCCTCCATCTCTGCCAGTCTGACACTGAGTGAGCCTGAGATGATTTGTGAGAGTATTTAACTTTAACTTAACTTTTTAAAAACTGTTGTAACTTATTTAACGTATTTAACATATTTAATTTATTTATTTATTTATTTAACCGATATAACTGTTATTACTTTTAGTATTTTTATGTTTACATTGTGTATATTGCATGTACATTTGTTTTATATGTCTTAATATGCTGCTCTACACTCCAAATGAATTTCCCTCACAAGGGACAATAAAGTATTGTGATTGATTGATTGTTTAGCCTTAGGGATAATTCAGTCGGACGAGAATCCGTTAAGATTTTGCTAACTTTTAACTAGTTTCCAAGTAACAACGCATTGGTCATACATTTTGTTTCTTTTGAATAACATTCCATTAACATCATTAGTATTTTTAGGATTATTGATTTCGCTGCAACTTGAAACGGTTATTACATAAGCGTGCTATGAAGCTGCTACCCTTCGGGTGATTTGCGTCCGATCGTTTTCACGCGGTCCGGCTTCGCGTTTAGGGGCACTCACTTCAAGTTTAACAAAAATGGGCACACGTGCTCGATATCTGACATATTAATGTGATATATCAAATTAAAGGTAATATAATAAACTATTTATGTCTAAGAGGACGACGTTGTAGGGAGCTTAGTGCAACGGTCGTTTTGAACAATTACAACGAAAACAACTGTTGTTTCAGGGTTGTTGTCAGAGGGTGTTTATGGGCGACTCCGTTATGAGAAAGACGGACAAGACACTGAGCGAGGGGAAGGACATCGTTGTTTGTCTACCGGGGGCTAGGATTGAACATGTGACTGACAGGGTAGAGAAGATATTGGGACATGGCAAGGGAGGGTCTACACTGGTACATGTTGTGAACAAATAATGCAGACAGGGAGGGAACAACTGGGATAGTACAGAAGTATAGACAGTTAGTGGGGAAGCTAAAGAAGACAATATAAACTGCAAGAGGATGACGATCAACGCACTAGTTGAGCAGATGTGTGAAGAAGAGGGGGTGGGATTCACATATTTCTGGGGATACTTTGTTAGGAGGGAAGATATTTACATAAGAGATGGCCTCCATCTTAGTGGAAAGGGGCAGCAGTTTTCTCAGAGAAGCTGCTGCGATCTGTTGACAGTGGGACAGGTTGCATCTATTTAAACTAGATTCGCAGGGGGGACTCACAGAGAAGCCTGAAACTGGAGGCATAGACAAAGACAGCACAAATAAATCAGCAAAGAACAGTCTGGAGAACTGTTCTGAAGCTGGATATAAATGTATTTGTTTAAACGCAAGGAGTATAGTAAACACAAGAAATGAACTAAACATTATGGCAGAAGATATTGACCCTCACATAATAGGTATAACCGAATCCTGGACCACCACCGATATATCAGATGCCGAATTGGGACTGACATGATATGTAATGTTTAGGAAAGATAGAATAGGAAGAAAGGGAGGTGGAGTTATTTTATATATTAAAGAATCTATTCAGGCTTATGAAATAAAATTAGAAAGAGAAGCAGATTGCGAAGAAGCTGTTTGGTGTAACATAGTTACGTTAACAGTTGGGTTAGTTTATCGAAGTTCAAACATAAGCATTGAAGAGAATGAAAAAATACCAAACGCTATAAGGGAAGTAAGCAAACGGGACTGTATCATTATGGGGGATTTTAACCACGGACGTATACAATGGAAATCTCTACAGAGTATGGGGAGTGAGGACCACAAGTTTTTAGTTTTAGTTCAAGATACTTTTCTTTCTCAACATGTGCTAGAACCAACCAGGGATGAGAATGTGTTAGACATAGTTTTGTCTTCACAGAATGAATTAGTTGACAATGTCAAGATATGTGAGCCACTGGGGAGTAGTGATCACAACCAGATACATTTTACCATCAAAGTAAAATCAGAAAGGAATAGTAAAAAGCAGTATAGGAGAAATTTCCACAAAGGAAGGTATAAGGACATGACGAAATATTTAGCAAAGATAGTCTGGAATAACACACTGAAAAATAAGACAGAAACAGAATGCTGGAATATATTAAAAAGTGAAATTAAGTGCATAGTCGATCAATTTGTACCCTTCAAAAAAGAAGAGAAACGGTCCAAAAAGAAACACTTATCGAAAGAAGCCATTAGAAAAATTAAGTATAACCAAATGATGTGGAAGTCATATAGATGTACTGGAAATGATGAAGACTACAACATTTATAAAGAAGCACTTAACAAAGCTACAGCTGAAATTAGAAATTCAAAGAGAAGCTATGAACAACAATTAGCTAGTAATATAAAACAGGACAGCAAGAGTTTTTTATGCGTATGTTCGGAGCAAACAGAAAGTTCAAGATAAGGTCGGTCCTCTAGAAGATAGTGCTGGAAATATAATTTCAGAGGGATTCTTAATGGCAGAAGAATGAATGAGTACTTTAGTTCAGTGTTTACCAGGGAAGATATTACTTCACTGCCAGTACCAGAGGCTAAGTTCAAGGGGGCAGATCTATTTAGGACAATTAATTGTAACCCCGGAAATGGTAGCTAAGAAAATAAGGGCTATGAAGGAAAATAAATCACATGGAATGGATGGGATTCCACCCAATAGCGTACCGCTTGCAACAGTTTTCAATGTAACATTAGAAGAGGGAGTGGTTCCTTTAGAATGAAAAGAGGCAAACATTATACCGTTATTTAAAAAAGGTTCGAGAAACAAGTCAGAGAACTACAGACCAGTGAGTTTAACATCAGTGATTTGCAAATTATTAGAAAGAATAATTAAAGATCACATGTTAAACATAACTTGATAAACCCATCTCAACATGGTTTTTTTAAAGCGAGGTCATGCTTAACAAATATGTTATGTTTTTTGGAAGACATCACTAAGTGGGTAGATGAGGGATCACCAGTAGATATCGTCTACTTAGATTTTCAAGAAGCTTTCGACAAAGTACCACATCAAAGATTACTGCTTAAACTAAAGGCCCATGGCGTATGTTTTGATAATAAACTGGATAGAAAAATGGCTGATTGACAGAAGACAACGTGTAGTAGTTGATGGGGAGGCTTCAAACTGGAAATCGGTATTGAGTGGGGTACCACATGGATCAGTTCTAGGACCTATATTATTCTTAATATATATCAACGATTTGGATGATGAAATAACAAACAAGGTGTTGAAATTTGCGGATGATACAAAAGTGTTTAGAAGGAATAAAAGTGATGGAGATAGACAACATTTACAAGATGATCTTGACAAGTTGATCAAATGGTCTGAAAAGTGGCAAATGCTGTTCAATTTTGGGAAATGTAAATGCCTCCACGCAGGACATGGGAACGAAGAGGTAGAATATACAATGGGGGGTACTGTACTAAGTACTACTGTAAAAGAAAAGGACTTAGGGTTAACCATTAGTGCTGATATGAAGGTTTCAGAGCAATGCGGAATTGCAGCTTCAAAGGGAAATCACATCCTTGGATTAATTAGGCGAAACATAACGTATAAGGAAAAAGAGCTGATAATACCGCTGTACAAAACAATAGTTAGGCCTCATTTATAATATTGTATTCAAGCTTGGAGGCCATATCGCAGGAAGGACATATATATGCTAGAAAGAGTACAGAGGAGAGCAACTAAAATTATACAAAAACTGAGGGATCTTAGTTACGAAATACGCCTAAAAAATGCGACTTAACAACACTAGAGACCAGGAGATTGAGAGGAGATCAGATAGAAGTGTTTAAAATAATGAATGGTTATGAAAATATAGATAGAAATATTTTTTTTTCAGTTAAGAAATATAGAAGGACTAGAGGACATGAAGTTACATTAGTAAAGGAGCAATGTAGATTAGATATAAGAAAGTTCTCATTTTCACATAGGACTATAAATTAATGGAACAGATTATCTGCTGATTGTGTGGGTGCTAGTAGCGTGAATATGTTTAAAAATAAAATCGACACATACTTTAGAAGGGCGGAATACACATAGATAAAAGTGTCGGGCTCTCGATAAACCAAAGGGCTTTCTTGTCTACCTGCCACCTAAAGTTAATTCTCTGGGTGGCAATCTTGTTAAATCTTTCGTTCCCATACTTGTGAAAATGTAAGTTTGATGTCGTTTTGCCAAGATAGTCTATTAAATTTTGTACTTTTAAAATACGTAAAGAAAGGCACCATTGCTGGTCCAGCTAGTGCCCCTAGAGCTTAGAAGACACCCATCCTCCACTTTCGAAAGTTCGGATATTTCCGTGAGCGGCTTCGGCAATATCCGTCGGCTACTGTTGTCAGTATCACATGATGATCAGCAGAGGGCAGCACCATATCACGGGTTTTTCGTTTAGAGATACACATTTCCCAAAAAAATTGTACGGGAGACCAACATCCCACACACTTTTGTTACATATAAGTTAAAGCTAATTTAATACAATTATTACATCCTGAATTGCATTGCTGGCAGTTTCTTGTAACATTATGAAATAATATAATAAATGTGTTCTGACATGTTTTGTTTTAGCAGAATCATTTATACAGGTATAGTAGACCTGTACTACAATTTCTCGTCTTTAAATCATAATACATATTACTTAGTATTCTTTCCAAAGAGTATGATTCTATTAATTAAAAATTTTATTGTTCAGCTTAGAACAATGGCATAATATATTACTGAAAGAAGTTTTTCATATAATAATTATATATTTTTAATAAAAACACAAGAATCACTTCAAAATAACTCGTCTCGTTCTATTGACTATTTTATATTGTTGTATTACCTTGTTGTTCCATCTACAAAACTGTAATACACATTTGATTACTGGGCTACTTAGCTTTCATTTGATCGATGACACATGGCAGATTACATGTGTAGTTTGCCTTGGTCAATTGATTAATTTATAATTTTTGTAATCAATTAATAAATATTTGCATTGTCTACAAAAAAGAATACATACTAATTGATGAATTCCTCAGTTTTCGTTCACCCTACGTTGCCTGTGTCTGTCTGAAGATACGCTACAAGCCGTTAGTCCCTTCTATCTGGTTCCTATGCCAGTAAAAGATCCCCTGCACGAAAATGGAAAAAACCTGCCGTGGACTCACTAAGCGAAGGACTCATTAAAAAAACTACTAGTCGTACACTGAAAAAAAAAAAAATATATTACTTAATTCCATATCCCTACCTCAATTACATCTAAATACTGGAAAACGCAGATAGCAAATTTAAACTATTTAAATAGTTGTATTTAAATAATAGTATGGTATATTAAAACGGGTTTAAAATATGTTTCATGTAATACAGTAAATGTATTTGCATACAACACATATTTAAAAATGATATGTAATATTTAATAATACCATTGCAGCTAGTAGCAACGAGAACACAATACGATGACAGGGCTGTCTCTAGGGCCAACGTACGACCATTCATCCGACGATAAGACGCCAGGACTAGTAAGGTAAATAAAGGAATTGTGTGCGGTAGAGTTAAGGTTACATTTAGTAGAAAGTTGATTTACCTATAGAATCAACCATCGTTTTAAAAATGCCTTATTTTAGATACAAATGTTTCTTTAAAACGATGAATGCATTGTATACAATGTTTACTTGTTATTTACAAACTACTCTTACTTAACACCATGTCCCAAAACAGTTTCATACTGTTACGCAGCACAAATGCCTAATCCACAAATGTCCCCCGGGTCTTTCCGCCAACTGATTCAATGTCTGAAGCCTAAGCTGTATAGCAAACCAATCAGACAATCGTTGTTAAACATTGTTAGTTAAGTGTGTATATTTTGTATTAACATTATCTTTCAACATAATGTGAACGTGAGGTAAAAGTGTTTATTACAACATATAGATAGGATACCTAAAAAATATACCATCATGTTCAGTATGAACAAACAACATTGCATTCACTATGTTCATATCGAAAACATACGTAAGCATTTACAAATATACTAAATAAGCCTAAAAACAGCATACTTGACAGGGGTATATTTCTTCTCAAGTAGATAAGCACAAGGTGCAGACAAAATCTAATTAATATAGCGTCACTTTAATAGGGATCATCTCAGAACGTCGATGTCCGATACCACACGAAACTATTTTTGTTTTGGGAGGGGGTTCAGAGGCAGTTTCTTCTGGCGTCGGACATCGATATTTTACGCTTCGGATCAATGCTGTTAATATATTGGTATCATCAATGTTTACAAAGTTTCGTCTGAGGGGGAGAGTTGAGACCAGATGAAAGTAATTTCGTCTGATATTGGACATCGACGTTCTGTGATGATGCCTTAGTTGGCTCCAAACATCGCGCGCTCACGCACGCACATGCACATCCCACAGGAAGGGTACTACGCCGTGTGCATGCGTGTGTGTGTATGTGTGTGCTTACGTGCGTGTATGAGTGCGTGCGTGCGTGCGTGCGTGCGTGCGTGCGTGCGTGCGTGCGTGCGTGCGTGCGTGCGTGCGTGCGTGCTTGTGTGTGTGTGTGGTTGCGCGTGTTGTCGCATTGTGGTGTCCGTGCGTTTGTGTGGAGTGTGACATTTAGTCCATCTATCTAGTTTTTAATATGGCACACCCCAATCATCCATACTACGGACCTTGTTAGGCAGATTCTGTAAAAAAACAGATTAATATTTTGATGTAGGTATATTTTACACAGGGATTTACTGGTAGATGACGACAACCGATCGGAGTAAGATTGTTATAGGTTGAATAACCATTAACGACCGTCGTACGACTAAATACGGATTAATAAATACAGAATATAATGTACAAATTAGGATTTTCAACAAAGAAAAGATGTCACATCAGCTTGCGCCTTACTGATGTGCGATTGTTTGTAGTTCAGTCAGGTAAAACTGGTAAATATTGAAAACTCGCAATAATTATATTGGAAATTTACATGTTACGTGGCGATTTGAATCTGCATCGCCGGTCAGCGCACGACAGAGAAGCTGGTGGTTACCATCGACGCATCTCGTGGTGCGCCGTATCGATTCCCGGCGACCGCCAGCGATGTCCATTTCGACGCATGACCCATCGTTTTCGCTATGAGCACGAATTAGTGTTCGATCAACTGCTAGTGACAGCCGCCACAATACTTGGCTCGTAGCGGTTAGGCGACACTTGCACGACGATTGTTGTTGGTGACAACGCTTATAATTGAATAGAATTGTCGTGGGTAATGCCAGTGCTGTGCCAAAGACGCTGTGCTAAAGACGTCTCGCTTGTGGTTTGCGCTTACCATGGAGTGCACAGATTGAGTTTCGCAAAAGCGCACAGGATCGTCGGCGTCATGTCGAAATCACTGTCGTTCGGCAAAGGTCGCGTCTTACGCGGTCGTCCTTTGCTTGTACACAGGAAGTAGATGGTTATAAATAGAAAATGATACGTCAGATTCGGCAACAACAACGATGGATTTTGTGATGGCCCTGTCAGTCTAACAAAACAAACAGACAAATTAGGGTTAATGACGTGGCTGTTATTGCGACCGACAAGAAGGGTTCCTGTGATGTTTACTGATTTACGTTACTGTGTAGGATGTCGCTGCTATCGTTTTCTCAATGTTTGACATCAACGCTAATGCCATTGGGATAAGCGATCGCGTATGTTACGTCATCTGTATTGACGTTGCAATCACTCGAAATGTTACGCCTGGTCACCCCTGATGCAGCAAGCAAGACAATCAGCTGTCGCCTCGGTAGTGTGGTCTATTTTTGCAACTATAAAGTTCACTCACGACTTAGTGAAAAGCTCATTCTTGGTCTGACGTTTTACTGTGAAACCGTCTGACGCCGGTGGAATCGTCGGAGGCGTCTAGACAGAGTCGTATCAGCGTCGAGTTCTGATAGTACTTGCACCAATCCACGTTGCCACTTTAGCGGGAACGTTTAGTAGATCTACTTACGATTAGTATGCATACCGATATTGCGAAAACCGCCATAAAGTGTCGCTTTTAATACTTCTGTACTTTTCGCGGTGTCGTTCGCTCGCAGAGCGCTGCTGTTTAAAACAGCTACCTTCCACAAGTTGGCATTCACGGACGCACCTGTAAATTCAGGACTTTTTGGAGATCCGGCTTTGTGTAACGGACATGTAAACATTTACCATTGACGTGTAGACCGGAGTAAGCATGGATAACAAAGAAGGACGGACTATCACTCGCGCCAGGACGATGACATCCAAGTGGTTCTCGCAGCGTCTCAACGCCCAGTCCGGCACGGAGCCGCTCGTGTCTCAAGCAGAGAACGCCCCACTCGAGAACTGCCGGCGACTCGTGCTGCTAGGGTCGGCCCGCGTCGGCAAGACGGCCATCGTGGCGCGCTTCCTCGGGGCCCGCTACGTCGACAGCTACACGCCGACCATTGAGGACTTCCACCGCAAGGTGTATCGCATCCGCGGGGAACCGTATCGCCTCGACATACTCGACACGTCCGGAAATCACCCTTTCCCCGCCATGAGACGCATCTCACTACTCACCGGTACGTTTGTGTGTCTATGCGTGCGTGCGTGCGTGCGTGCGTGTGTGTAAATCGGGCCGTTTTTCATTCACATAGAGTCTTGCCGATGGTACCGGGACAACTGTTATACTTTTTCGCGCAGTTGCGTATACGTCATATCTAAAACTATCAACTGCACCTCTCAAAACACAAATTTAAAGAGACTACGCTGGTTATGTGGACTGCAGTCTGTTTGAGTGGCATCTGACGGAATGGCCCCTACTCTTTTGACCCTCTAACGCATTGGTTTCTACTGCAAAGGCCCCTACTGCAATGTCCCATATTGCAATGTCCCCCTACTTGAAAGGAGCCTTCTGGAATGACCCCTACTGCAATATCCCCATACTGGAATGGTCCCTACTACAATGTCCCCCTAGTGCAATGGCCCCTTCCTTAATGGCCGCTACTGTAATTTCCCCCTACTTGAATGACCCCCTACTGCAAGGTCCCCCTGCTGGAATGGCCCCTACTCCAATAGGCCCCTAGTGGAATCACCTCCACTGCAATGTCCCCTACTGCAGTGCCCCCTACTGGAATGGCCCTTACTGGAATGCCCCCTACTGCGATATCCTCCTACTGCAATGACCCTTGCTGGAATGGACCCCTACTGCAATGTCCACCTACTAGAGTGGCCCCTACTGGAATGCACCACAGTGAAATTGCCCCTACTGGAATGAACCCATACTGGAATGGCCCCTATTGCAATGTCCCCCTCATGGAATGGCCCCTACTGAGATTGCCCCTGTTAAAATGGTCCAATGTCGCCTTGGCCTCAGAAGCAGCTGCGTTTCTCGCTGTAAGACCGTCAAATCAAATCATGTCACAGTCCTCGCCGTAGTCCAGATAATACGGGCTGTCGGTTGGACCTCATTACTAAGCAACATCGGTCATCATTACTGTTTCTTAGGTTTAACTAACATCTGGCTGGACGCTAATGACTTTGTACATCCGTTCGCCGACTACGACACCCATTAGTGTGTTAGCTCGGGGACTGTTTATCGCTGTATGTCAAGTTGTCTTATGGTTGTATGTCCGCACCAGTAGGCTGGAGATTCATAAATCCCGCAAATTGTTGTGACAGCGCTATTACGCGACCGACGTGTTGACTGAAAATGCGCAACGTCAACATTGCAGAGTCGAGGATTGATTGCTGTCAGGTGAACTGTTGTCCAATACTTGAAAGAACTTGGTCAGGGCACTTGCATTGGCAAGGAAGCAGACATTGAAAGTTAACGTCTCCTGTGAAATCATCTGTTTCGTAAAGTCAATGTCTATATAATATAAAATAGATTTATTATAATAGTCTGACCCATGTGTTTTGATGAAACATGTTTTATCACCCGGCTTGATCGTTATTTATATCGTTTGAATGCCTCGACTCAAAAACCAAGTCTACATTGCACGCTAAACAGTACTGTCAACACGTATTCAAAGACGACGATCGCTGTGAATTTAAACATGGTGATTTATTAAAACACATTTAGGCGATCATGATATGATAACGATTTTCGGGTAATTATTTTAATGTGTTTTTTTCTCATACAATTTAACAAGAGTTAGCGAATATTGTGAGACAATGCTAGACATATATACTGAATGCTTATAAAGACATTGATAGTACAATATACTTCAAACTGAAAGTAACAAAACCAGAGGTAACGCGGTGCGTTCAACCATTTGGGCGAACATTAAGCTATGCACACATATAAGACAAGAAAAAAGAACACATTCGTAAAACCGCAAACGAACCCATATGCTTACCAACCTCCGCTGGTTTACAAGCTCAAAAGGAGCACTCTCTACAACCCGGGGTATATTGATTGGATGACGCGAGTCATCGGCGCAGCTGACTGCGCGTAGCTTAACTACTCGCCAGACACACTATTTAGTCCAGTGAACTGGCTGGCTGTGGTTCGAATGCCAGTTAACCATCACGTACTACGAAAAGCCTTGTTCAAAACGAACAATGCCATAAGAAAAGTAATGTCTCTTATGACCATAAACGGTTAGTGTGAAGAATAGAGTTGGTATTTACGAGACGTTGTCAATGGTAGTGGATATAATTATAATAATACTAAGAGGAACATGACTTTTTGGAGGTCAAAAATCTCGAAAAAATGAGCTCAGTGGCGCAACAAAACTAAAGGATTATGCATTCTCGTGACTGTGTGCAGATGTGTTAATGGATGAATGGATGGATGGATGGATGGACGGACGGACGGACGGATGGACGGATGGATGGATGGATGGACGGATGGATGAATGGACGGATGGATGGATGAATGGATGGATGGGTGAATGGATGGAAGGATGGGTGAATGGATGAACTAAGCAGAAAAGGGGATAGGCAACATTAAAATATGTTTTTTTCTAATTTACACAGTTGTTAGGAACAAAAGTGTGTTTTCGGTAATAGTGTAGACGTGTTAAAAAAGAAATAGAAAAATGTCTGCCAAAACATTACTGATATCGATAGCAAAAACGAGTTCTATTTCAAGAGACAGAAATTGGCCACCACTACTGCTACTACTACTGCTGCTACTGCTGCTACTGCTGCTGATGCTGTTGCTGCTGTTGCTGCTGTTGAGGTTGCTGCTGCTGCTGCTGCTGCTGCTGCTGCTGCTGCTGCTGCTACTGCCAAATCGTTATTGTTGGAAATATAAGATTTTCGATTACCATTTGCATGATTTCGCTTCAAATGCTAGCCGTCAATCGTATAAATGCGCAGTAACGAGTGTTGTGGATTTGTGCTACGGAAAGCTAATCGGGGTAGGGAGAATCAGAGCTGGGAGGTTTTGAAAAAAAAGTGCAAGGTAATATACATTCGGTCACTATCTTTTCAATATGTAATACCTTCACACTTGTTATGCGTGAGGAAGTGTTTTGGGTACAACAGCGGTTATGTAAGTGCGCGTGCAAGAAAAGGAATTAATGAAATTCAAGACATGTGACAACCATGGACGTAGTTATGTAATAGTAATTTTCATGAGAATGTCTTTGTGGTGAAGATGTGCTAGTTGGAATCGCTTTGATGAAGCTGCTTTCAGTGGAAAGAACTGTTCTAAAGGGAAAACGTGGCAAGCTTCTAATGAAATGATGAATAGAACGCGTGATGCGACAACGTTTTAGAGAGAAAGACAGATGAAACGACAATGAAACTTTGCAAAATGGAAACACTGAAAAAACAATCGTTGACTTGTTAAACACAACGGAGTGTCACTTGATGATACCACAACAAAATATTCTGGAACAATGTCAAAGACATTATAAATGGACAGGGCTTCCGTGACCTCTGTGACGACTGTTGTTTGGAGAGGTTGGTGCGAGAAATTGTCTGCTCTGACCTAAACGTAGCATTGTTCCATTCGACGTATCCAATGCCGTATCGCCAACGCTCGTATTCTGTTCACGATCCTATGCCTCACAGACACGTACGTGGAATTGCAGGAAGCGGTATTACATAGTGTTTGCCCATCAGTTGGTAATATCACTCGAGACAGTCGTTCTGTGTGGATAATGGCTCTTTCATTCATCATTGAATTACCCTCGAATTAGGCGTGATGGGAAACGTAATGCGAAGAAGTAGCGGTAAACATTTATAGTCGTGAATATCGTTTTCTGCCCGCTGATGATGATGTTGCGAGAACGATTCTTGGACTGCCTTGGTTTCAGTGCTAGCCAGATGTTAGCCAATGTCAACGTATAAATTTGTCAGACTATAATTAGCACATTTTATTTTGTTTATAGTTGTATAGTCTATATACAACACACAATAAAAGGAATCTTCGTACGAAGCAATTTGACATATCTATGTCCACTATTGACGACTTTCTGCTTGACTTCTACGAGAGTATCGAGTCACATAATCAACGCTAAGCGTACCGGAACGAACCTTCGGTCGGTACGAACGCTTCGAGAAACCGGCTGATGAATTATTCCCATTTCGGAGACGTCTAGTAGTTGTCCACAATCTGAACACACTTGTAAATATTTTTATTTTTACACAATGCATATGACCAAAGGTTAACGTTTTACTGTGATCCTATCCTCCTCGTTAATCGCTATCTCTCCTCTCTCTCCCTCTTCTTTCATTTCCTCCTTTCCTCCCTCCCTCCTTCCCTCCCTCCTTCCCCTCCCTCCTTCCCTCTCTCCCTCCCTCCCCTCTCTCTCTCTCTCTCTCTCTCTCTTTCTCTCTCACTATGTGTGTGTCTTCACACTATTTGAGTCCTAAATAAAGAACAACAAATTATCTTACATTTGACAT